>PPNP02000024.1:0-178994 GCA_003708205.2 Isabelozyma gotoi | reverse complement strand
CCCCTCCCCCCGTTACCCCCTTGCGGTACGGATTTCTTATACGTATGACTTTTTTATCCCACCTTTTAGCCCTGTTTTCTGCTTTCTCCAGCGAAACAGTGGTTGCGAAAATGCGTTTCGCTGTATACTAATACACACACATGCCAAAAATCCCACGTAGCACACACACCCAAGGTCCATGACATAGAGCTTTGTTCCTATTCGATAGAGCACTCCCAACTGACCCTAGCCAACGTAACATAGCTCATGTTGACTTCACTTTAAGACCTTTTAGTCTTAATTTTTCGCAGTGAATGCCTTGTTACTACACAGCGAATATGCCTCCTGTGCTCAAATACTATTCTCCATACTCTGTCCATACATAAAACCTGTCCTCTAAATTAAAACAATTACATCGAGATTCTTTTTATTAGTAAATTTAAACTTTATTTCACACGCCCCGTCAATCACGCAGGTATTAGATCTTGATGATAAAATGGAAAGTGACCTTACAATGCCTTCGCCTCCAATTGTATTTCACCACACACCCAATAAGACATTTACAAGAGAAATTTCACCTAACTCTCCAAAGACACACATCCAATGGAATTGATTCATATTCTTAAATATATATAATAGATATTAAGTATAATAATAATATTCATAACGCTAAAATAGAATGCAGTTTAACTACCATCCAAGTAACTATCAGGGTCATAAAACCTGCCTTCAGAACTTTCCTGTGGAAGTGCAAAACACCTTTGAATATCGTCCTCATTATTTCCCCACCAATTTGGCATCAAAATCTCTCTGGAAGAAGTATTGAAAAAAATAAAAACCAACAAAACAGTCAAATTGAAGCCTGTATCAAGAGCTGCAGCCACTATATAATTATAGTCTTTCCACAAGTTATGTTTATAACGAAAGGCCCAGTACATAGTTACGGTTCCTCCAATAAACTTTGAAACATAACCAGTTGAAATGTTTCCGTAAAATGTTGCCATTTTTGAAAAAAATACAGTTGTGTTCCACAAACGGAACTGCAATCTTGAATTTGGAAAAAGACGATGCAAGACGTAAAATACGATAGGAGCGATTAACCCAACCAAAAAACCCCACGGTAATACTGGGTATTCATTAAATAACCTTCTGGGCCCTAGGAGGACATACAAAACTGCATCAATAAGGAGACTATTAAGTGCCTGTCCAGTCCACCGATGTAAAGGATCTGGTATTAAGCCATTTAGGTAACCTTCCTTGTAATTAACAACATAACGCATGCATCCATAATTAATAGGAATTGAAATCATAATTCCAAACAATTGGGATGCGAAAATTAATTTTGGACTAATTCCGTTATAGAATCCAAGTTTCTGGTCAACCAAGAAGACATTACTACGATACCATGTATCGCCAGCAACACAACTATAAAGACTTGAAGTCATACCATGACGAGGGGAATTAGTCAGATTAATAATTATACCATTAATAAGCTCGTTTACAGTTCCGATTTCCAATAAGAAATTTGAAAAAGCATACAACCATGCCAATGGAACCACAATAACTGCACCGATACCCAAAGCAATTATGACAGTCCACCATTCAAGCGGTAAAATATCGGAAGCTGTAAGACCCATTAAAATAACAAATGCTACCAAAAACAATGCGGTAAACCACCAATCAGGAACATCTTCGTAATGTGATTGTAATTTATTAAGTCTATCAGTGTACTGATCATGAATACTGGAGTATTTCAATCCAAGCTTCTTCTGCTTTCGTCTCATTTTACGATATTTGATAGCTTTAATTAATGTATCTTTCAAACCCTGGAAACCAAATAAGAAAGCCCAAACAACACCAGATGTATAGGATGCATAATCAAAAAAAGTATTCCAAGCTCTTTGTGGACCAATATATAGAGGTCCATAATACTCGTAAGCCGACTGATTAAATGTATTTTGAGGAGTCAACAAATTTGCTACTGGATAGGTCTCACCATTAGCTAGTAATATGTTATTATCCATAACGCCATATTGAAAACCAAAGAAATTGGTATATTTTGCAGCAGGAATCAATACCCAACATGCAAAAACAAAGGCAATGAATTCAATAACTTGCACCCAATAAGGTGTTATCATAATTGACGATGTAATATTTGACCAGTCAAGACTTAAATTCAAGAAGCCCATACCTTTCATTCCAGAGCTTAGGAAATTTGCCGTTGGCTTATGAGGAGCCACCCAACAGAGAAATGCAAGAGATGAAGTGAAGGGGAAAATATACTCTGGAAAGAATTGCCAAATAGTCATTCCTATCAATGCATAGAAAAACACATGCATTTGCTTTTTCCCTTTCTTAGAATCATCATCAAACTTCTTGAAACTCTGGAATAAAGCCGTTTGCATCAAAGCCTGAGGCCATGTGAAAACGGGGTCATAGATTAAAAAGTTTCTTGCCAAAGCGGCATAGGAATATCCAATCCACACAATGGACCACATAAAGAAAATGGCAGCAGCTGGATGAACAGGAGTATCAAGAAAGACTTCTCCTAAAGCAAACGTATTTGTCGCTATGCTACCAGTTGCCCCAGAACCAGCAGTAATTGTAACAAGAACTGTTTCCTTAATTGACCAAGGACCAGGATTTAAATCAAAACCATACTTTGTAAAAGGGAAGTTGACTCTTTTATGAGGTAAAAACTTTGCAAGCCATTTTCCTAACCAATGAGAACAAATTTGAACAAATAAAATGGAATATGCAGCAGAAGTCGTTCTATAAGAGTTCATGGTACTAATGAAAGCTCCCGGACAAACAAATATAATTGATAATATGACATAACGAAAAGTGAATACCGGAATAGTAGGATCGTCTTCCATGGGAACGGTATCACGAACCTCCTTTGGCAACTCTGCGATATCTGGCTCTAAAACTTCATCTTCGGTCTCCTCAGAGTTGTTTTCAAGATCATCCATTAAGTCACCATCATTTCTTTTATCAGTGTCTTCTATGGGTTCTATCGTAGCTGTTTTCAGACTCCCTTCTATGCCAGTATTAATAATCTCCTCTTCCAGTCCATCCGCAAGATCGATTGAATTGGACTTTTCGTTACTCTCCGATGTACCATCATCCTCAACTGTCAAAGATGGCAGCTCCTCTTTATGGGCTTTCCTTTTATATAACACCATGAATGCCACTCTCTTGAAAAAGAAGATAGCTTCATCTCCCAAATAGAATGCGGGAAATTTACTAAGTTTTCTACCGAAAGATCACGAGCGAATGCATCTGGTTTCTGTGCCTATTCGAATATTCGGAAAGATGTATGATCCCTGGAAAACTACAATAGGAGAGAGAAATTTCTTCGGGCTTTCAACTGCAAAATTTGAGGTACGGAAGAGTCTACCGGCAGTAACACGGTTTAAAGGGCATTAGCGACTCGTAGTTCTGCTAATAACCTCAGGGGAACATGTATCATGAGAACCACCACCTGGTCTTGTTGTTTATGCTTGTAATTAATTTTTTCAGCATCTATTTCCAAGAATTTTTGGTCTGTGTGGTGAGGCTTGTTAAAAAGATCGTCACATGCATAAACTACATGCAGTGTGGCAAAAATTCGACACATTTTCGCTAATTCTGGCAGTATTATTTGCACTAATTGGTTTTTGTAATCAGAAGCGTGGGGGGGATATCAAGGAATTTATTAGACTATATACCATTTAAAAAACTCCAATTGTTGTCGACATTCTGAAAAAGGTCAAATAGACCCTCAATGTCTTCAAATGATGTCCAGTTGAATTTGAAAGGATCATCGGTAACCTCCGCTTCTACAGGAAGTTCATTATTTTTTGGGCTATTGTTAACAGCTGCATCAGAATTGTGTTCATGAGGCAAAGATGACTCAATCGAGGCATACAATGGCTCAGCATATCTCTTTATAGTAGCGGTTAAGAACCCATACACTTGGGACGACATATACCAATGTTTCGAGAACATGTATAGAACTGTCAATGAAATTTTTAGGTATTCCTTTATAATCACAAGTTCATCCTGCGAAAAATTACTCTGTACTTTGATAACAAGCTTATCCTTATTCTTTAACCCTGTTTCAATCCAGAGATATGCACTTAAATGCGTTAATATACTAAACGCTAGGGAACAACAAACGACAGGACTTCTTAGTCCAATTTTGTTGAGATCGGTATCAATCAACGAGGATACGAAAAAATTAGCGCTGGTGATGCATGCGCGAGTACCAATAATTTTAGATGTATTGGCCACATCGTACAATTCAAATAATCGCTGGTTTAGGGACTGGGGGTTATTGTTTGCAGAATTTAGCCCGCATGATGGTGCAGGACCTTGATAATAAGGGTCATAGAGGCACGAGATTGGACGGTTCAACAACAATTTGGCAAACGTGTGCATTTGGATGGCTTGGTGTACGCCATCGTTGACAGTTCCATCAAAATTGACCAAGGGAGGCAGCTTGAAGATTTCAGGATCCTTGATCTTTAGGTCGAGGCTACCAAGCATAGCTTTTATCTTGAGGGACAATGTTGTGTGAGGCTTCTTGTTCAGGATTGAATTGTTCAACCGCAACACAAAGTCGAGCACCACCGAACTTTCTGTTCTTGTTTGATAGTCGAAGTTTTCACGTTTGGGACTGGTGGGATGTTTAACTATAAACGGAACGGTACTCAATTGAGAAAAGGTCTTGCCGTCAACTATGCCAAGTAATGTGTCAAGATAGTAGATTTCCCAGAACACTCTTCGTATACAATCTCTCAAATTGGGCTGATGCGGGTCGATGAATCGGGATGAGATAAGGAAGTTTCTCTTGGGGCTTCTGTACTGTTCCACGTTTGTAATCGACTCCTGTTTGACGTCAGTGAAGCCGTCTGGTAGCTCATTGGCGTCAATAATGTGCAAATGCCCTTCCAAGCACACATTTACTGCTTTGGACCGTATAGATCCAGACAATGCATGGAGCCCACAGAGATGGGTTACGTACGATAGGAGCAATAAGCTTTGGAGGGATACAAGGTCAATCTCGTGACTTTCGATGTATGCAACAATATTTTCAGCCTCTTGCTGGACATTTCTTCCTTCGTGCTGATTGTTGAAGTTATTCTCGAATTTTTGCCCAATTCCGATAAGCTTCATTGCCGATATTAGATCAAACGAACGGCTCAAGTTGTCGAGATAATCCTGGAAGTCTTCGCAAATAGGAAGAAATGGGTGGGCATTATGAAAGGTTTCGTAGTAGATATCAATTATCTCGGACATATTCTCCACATTCGATATTTTGGGAGTTACCAAGTCCGTAGTATGCTTCTGGACATTGTAGTTGTTCTTATCCACACTTGATGATGCCGTTAGATTATTACTGGTTGCGGTATTGATACTCTCAACGCTATTATAGTTTGGAAGAAACAGATCTAACGACGATGGCGTAGATAAGGTTTCGCTAGTAGATATGGAGTTGGTAGGTAATAGGAGACTTGAATGGGTACCACGATCAAGGTCTACGCTGGGCCCTCGTGGATGCTTTATCAGCGTAGCATCATTACTCAAACGAGTACCCAAGCCAACTTTCGATGGCGACAAATGCTGTTTCTTACTCACACCTTTGGTACGTGCTCCTCCTCTCTTACTTTTCACGTAAGAACAGTCGATGTTCTTGATGACACACCGACGACATTTGGGAGAGTCTCTGCTACACTTGATGTGAATCTCACGACATGCCAAACAACTAACGTGGTTCATCGGAAAATTTTGCAGTCGGCTTACTTTGTAGACGGGTAAAGGAATTCCACTGTCTATAAGCTTCGTTTGAAAATTAATCCGGGGGTGACTGATCGGTGTTTGTCGCGGATTGAAAAAGATTCTTTACTATGCGGGAATTCATCGCTCGCTGACTGCTGCGGGGTTTGATTTTCATTTCCCGCACTATAACGCTATTCCAAGGATTCTTAGCAACCTGGGCTGCAAATTGACGATGATCACAGGGATGGCGATACGAAATTATATATAAAATGGACATGGGAGCCACAACTGTGGTGGCCATGTTGTAATTGTCATTGTCAATTGTTCCATACTTTAATTTTGCAACCATGGTCAAATCGTTTAGTTGGTCTAATATCTCGTTGCAAGTTGCCAAATCCGATAAGGGAAACGGTAAAATTCTAGATGATATCTCCGGGGAAATCAATTCCGGAGAAATCATGGCTCTAATGGGTCCTTCGGGATCCGGTAAAACCACTCTTTTGAACGTTCTTGCTCATCGTCCCAATAACATTGGTGCAGGAGCTCAATCTCATGGAGAAATATGTGTTGATAATGTGCCAACCAGTAGGGCTGTGATGCAAAAAATCTCTAGTTATGTTGAACAGGAAGATTCATTAATTGGTGCTTTAACCGTCAAAGAAACAATTGCTTTCAGTGCTAGTTTTGCTGGTGTACCTGTTCAGTACAAGAAAGAAGCTGTTAATGAAATCATTGATTTGTTAGGATTGAAGACCTGCCAAAACCTCAAAATTGGAACTCCTTTACAAAAAGGGATATCTGGAGGTCAAAAGCGTAGAGTCAGTATTGCTTCTCAACTTATCACCAAACCATCTGTTCTCTTCTTGGATGAACCAACTTCTGGTTTAGATTCGGTGGCCGCAAGAGAAGTCATACTGACCATCAAAAAAGTGGCCCTTACAGAGAATATCATTGTTATCTGCTCTATTCATCAGCCTTCAACATTTACCTTTGAATTGTTCGATAAAGTGTTGTTTTTATCTCGTGGACAAACCGTTTATAATGGTTATGTCAAGCAGTTGACAGAATACTTCCTGAACACCCAGTATCCTATTCCACAATTTTGCAACCCCTCCGAATACGTTTTAGATCTCATTAACACCGATTTTACTAATGATGATGCAAATAGCACCTCCACAGATACTGTCAAACACTTGGTGGAATTTTTCAAGAACAATAGCCCTCAAGACACCACCTCCGAAATCAAAGATAGAGATGACTCTTCTCTGGATAAATCTGCAGTTGCTGCTTCTAAGAATATGATTCAAAAGAACATCCAGAACACCATTATTTTGTTGAAGAGATCACTTCTTAAGTCTGGTAGAGATGTTCTTGCATATCACGTCAGAATCTTTATGTACTTTGGTTTAGCTGTTTTGATGGGTACAGTCTGGTTGAGGTTAAGCTCTAATCAAAGAAATATCCAACCGTTTATTAATGCCATTTTCTTCTCAGGTGCTTTCATGTCATTTATGTCTGTTGCATACGTTCCTTCCTACCTTGAAGATTTTCATAGTTTTAAAAAGGACAGACTGAATGGTCTTTATGGTCCCTTTGCCTTCATGTTTTCCAATTTTTTGATTGGTTTGCCATTCTTATTCATTATCACATTATTGTTTAGCATTTTCACTTATTTCATGATTCATTTCCGTCAAACCTTCACAGGGTTTGCTTACTACACTATGTGGCTCTTCTTAGACTTAATCTGTGCTGAGTCTATGACTATTTTCATTACTTCCTTATTTCCAAACTTTGTGGTTGCCTTGGCCTTAACTGCTTTTGCTAATGGTTTATGGATGTCCGTAGGTGGTTTCCTTGTTCCATCCAATATTTTGAATAGCTTTTGGTACTACACATTTTACTGGATCAATTACCAAAGATATGTTTTCCAGGGTATGATGTTCAACGAATTTTCTACGAGGGTATTTAATTGTGACTCTTCATGTCACTGCTTATATGATTCAGAGTTGGCCAGCGTTTGCAAAATTTCAGGTAAAGCTGTTTTAGAAAACAATGGTTACAGTAACGAAGACAAGGGTTTATGGATTGGTATTTTAATTGTTTTAATATTCGTGTTCAGATTTGGTAGCTACTTGAGTTTAAAGTATTTGAAGAAGTAGTCGATTCATTATATTTTTAATACACTAATAATTTTCTAGAAATATCTCATTACATCCTTGTAACTCACACATGATAATTCTTTACCTATTTTGAGACGATCACCATCAGGCTCAAACCATGGTTGATTTGCCTCATCGTCTCCTTTGAAAAACGATCCTACACCACCTGGACCCCAAGTTGGAGAATAACAAACTTCGTCAAAACCACACAAGGTGCTACATCTAGAGAAGACAGACCACCGTAAGTCGTCCATAACTGCAATTAACTCGGACCAAATGTCAGCAATAATTTCTTGGTGGTGGTCTAAAGCAGTGTCTTTCACGTAGATATCAACAAGAATCTCTTTGCTCTTTTCAAAGATATCGTAGATGGTATTGAACAAAACGTCGTGTACTTTATGAATAGAAGAATAAATCAATCTATCCATTTTTGTATCAAGTGGGTACGTTCCATAAACGTAGTCAAAAACACTAGCATCATAAGCATTGAGTCTGCGTACTTTAGGGTCCTTCAAATTGTCGTCCGAGTATCTTCTAACAAAATTGTAGGTGTATTGGGTAAGGTTTGTAGCAATATTTTTCAATGCCCTCTCTGAGTTATTCAAACGATCATACTCGTAAATTTTAAGGGAGTTATTCAAATTCAATAATAATGGGCCAAACTTATCAACCATACGATTGGTGGCTCCTTGCCAGTCAGTTTTATCATTGATTGATATTGGAGTTTGCAATAAATCATGCAACTCATCCACCAATTCCTCTTTTAATTCTTCGGAAATATTGTTGATTCTTCTTAAATAGGGATCAGGGTTCAACCACGTTCTATTAATTGGAGTTACCATGTTTGAAAAATCAAGTTTAATTCTAGATTCTCCGTTGTTAGTGTTTTCCCCAGCCTGTAAGTGTTCAAACAGTCTCATTCCCTCGGTAATATCAAGCAAGGCAGTTCTCTCTTTTTCCAAATCCGTCAATGGAGTTGGAGTTTCATCAGGAAAGCCTAGTAAGTCGGTGACATTATTCAACGTGATATTGGAGACCAATTCGAAGTCTTTGTGAAAGTCACAGATAATCACTTCAAATCCAATCTCAAGTCTCACTATTCCCTGTAATCCAAACTGCTTTCCCCAGTCACAGATTTTTTTGGCTGCTTGTCGTTCATTAACGTAAGCATCAACATCTTTTTGACGACTGAGCACAAGTTGTTGGTCCATTTCGCCGGTATCGGTTTTAGCAGCCGAAGCACCGTCCAAATAAATCAACCGATCAAGAGGTCTGCTACTCTTGAATGTGAAGAGATACGATCTTTCGGAAAAGAACGGAGGATGAGGTGTGGCATCGAGCACTTCTTGTTGCTCAGGGCCTTTTCCTGGCCGCCTCTGCCATGGTGGAGGGCCCCCGGGTCTATGTCCTGGTGGTCCTGGCCGATGTCCCGGGCCATCATTTGGGGGCCTGTTGTGTCTTCTGGCATGAGCAAAGCTGTAGCTGAACTCAAAGTCCATAGCTATCCATTCTAAAGTATCTGGGATATCTGGAGAGCCTGTCGAATGATATAAAGGAGTATTTGCAGGGATAAAAGCAGGAATAAATGACACTCCCACGGGGTTTAAATCGGCATTTCTCTGTTTCAACGAGCCGTGGACAGTGTTAAAAATAGCAGAAGCATTACCTATATCAACATAGCTATTTTCATTCAAATAGTGTTCAATTTCTCGATTGGACCCGATTCTGGGGACATTTTCGGGATTCCACCGGAATGTCACCAAAACGAAGCCTATTAGTAGGATATTAAGCAGGAGCGAAGCCCAAAGGACTTTGGAGTGGGTCAATGATGTCATTGGGTTGAAGAACAGAGTGTAAGATCAGGGGGTAATTATTCGTTCATTTATATTCCATTATCGGCAAGGCTTAGATAAGAGAACGGAAATCGGACTCACAACGGAAATGAGGCCACGGCTGTTATCTAATCTATCTGTAAAGCCATACAACGGGAATAGAGCCTATGAGTATATGGTATTCTATATAGTCAATAGCATATGGATTAAATTGTAGAGGATGAAACAGTGGGTAAATCGAAAGGTTTCTGCCAAATTGTGTAATTTTGCAATTTTCAGTGAATTTTTTTGAAAAGATCTGAAAAATATCTACAAAATGCAGCTAATGATAAAAAAAAGACTAAAATTTGAATTTTCTATCAACATGAATAACATAGTGATTAGAAGTGGAAATGGCCCAAAAGAGTGATACAAACAATTGAGAGGTAGTTCCTTTGCATTCATACTCGACTTGGTTCAAGCAATTGATTACAGTAGTTGTTGGGCAAATGTCTATTCAAATATTCTCCAGCGTGTTCATTAACGGCCGGAGAATATGGAGCTCTATATAATTGTCTAATACTCTCTGAAAAAAACTGTAGCTAGCATACCGAAGCGTCATCTAACATCCAGAAAAAAGAGAGTATAATGTCAGTATCACTTCTAAGCAATAACGCAGGAACTGTAGAGAGTACCACGGTTGGTTTTGAAGTTATCTTTGTTTTCGGTAGAAGATTTAGTAGTCTTAGTAGTAGATTGAGCGGCCATTGTGATTGTTTGTAATGATGATAAACAAAAATGATATATTTATTTAGGGATGTCAGTCGTATTTATACAATATCTGACTCTAGGTTAACACTTTTGGTTAACACTCTTGATGTTATCTGACTGGTATTATCTGATTATTGGTCTGGTTAGTTAACTGAGCAGCCTGGTTTTCAGTGGTTTTTGCAACAACTTGCTCCAAAAATTTCCTATTTCAGCTGCGACAATACAGAGGTGTTACTTCATGTTGAGTGATAAGTGTCCCTTTCTATTGCTTCAATGAGGAAATGTGAGTGAATTAGTGAAACAAGATTGGCAATGAGATAGCCAATTAGAATTACAGTAAGTGTACAAAGGTTCGTAAATATTAATATATTAATCATTTTAGAGTCAGAAATAGGAAAATCGGGACATTTTTGAGACATGAAGGAGTGCATTGATTGCTTATATCTTTAAAGATTCTAATCTTTCTAGGGTAACATCAGTACCATCAGTCCACTCAGTGACATCCTTCAAGTCCTTTATCACATTGATACCCCCTTGTCTCTTCTGATTGTTGTAGATATCTCTCTTGGCAGCCATCTCGGGTCTCCACTTCCATGCTTCACGTTTCAGAGGTTCTAATCCCTCATCTCCGTTCATAACCACTTCAGCAATATACTTACCCACATTAGGCATGTACTTGAAACCTTGTCCAGAATCTCCAGTACCCAAAATCAATCCCTTGTGTTCTGGATGGGTACCAATAAGGAAATGACGATCAGGAGTATCGGTACACCAGCAGATCTTACTGACATTGAAAGGACGTTGGGCTAAACTTGGGAACACTTCCTTCAAGAACTTTCTCATGTAGACTTCAGCTTCTTTAGGGACTTCGTCTCTGTATAAAGGAACTGACTGTTTGTCTTCAGACAAGTTGATGTAACCTGGAAATTCATTACAGAATTTAAGGTCATTATTCACATCAGGCTCAAAGAAAAATCCGTGCTCTAAGTTGAAAAGAACAGGAATATTCTTCAAAGTTTTGGCTTCTTCTTCTGTCAACTGGATGTGTCCAACAGTCCAACATTTAGCAAGAAGCTGGCCCTTGAAGTCAAGAAATTTGAACGAGTTTGCTCCAGCAGCAAGAACAACCTTCTGTGATTTTATTATGGTTCCTGAAAGAGTACGAATACCACTAACGTTGGAGGAGTCATCAAACAAAACCTCCTCAACTGAGTCAATAACAAATTTCCCACCTAATCTGATGACTTCTTTAGCAGCTGATTCTAAGGCATGAGCAGCAAACGTCCATCCACATTTTTCGGTTTGATGGAATCCCTTCCAGCCCACGAATCTGTCCTTATCTTCAGGAGAAATTGACGGAAAGAGTTTGGCAAATTGCTCTGATTCGTCCAACTCGGTGTAAGGAACCTTTTTTTCGACAATAAACCGCTTCCGTCTTTCCAAGTAGTCAAGCTTTTTGTCAGTAGCAGCATAAACCATTCCTGTTTCATGAAAAGCCGATTTGAACACGGGATCATTTTCCCACATGTTCAAGGCCTCCAAGGCCAACTCAGCATAGAAAGTGTTCTCCAAGGAACACTGCAAGATCTTGTTGACATCATTACCAGCAGATATAAGAGATGGAACCGGGTACGGATCAACAAGGGTGACATTCTTGAAACCGGAACGAAGCAACTGGAGTCCTGTAGATAACCCGAAGGTACCAGCACCAATGATCACAACGAGATCATCAGGATTCGACATTTTGGATTTGTTGTAAAAAGTTTTTTTTTGGGGAAAATTTCTTATCTACGGTAAGAGTTCCTTATCAGTAGCACAGTGTATTTTGTTTCTCCACTCCCAAAACGTATTCTTCTTCCCATAAGTTTATATAAGTCATCAATACCCAGATACCCCCAAAAAGTCAGCTAATATTCTTGATTATCATCAAAAATACAAAAGAAGGTCTTGCCTGGACGTTCCAGAGGTATTGCCCGGAAGTGTTGCCATTTTTAAAAATTTTTCCGTGGTGAGGAAGGTCGAAGACGCAGCCTTGCGGTAAAATGCCCGTTATCAAGCAGGCCGAGCAGATCGCTAGCAACGTAGTACATTTATTTTTAACCTCTTCCCCCCCCGACTGACACCATATTTCCCTTGACCCCCAAGTCCCCACTCATCCACCTTCCGGTTGTACTACTTCGTTTCGAGCTGCTGTCGGTGACTCTACCAACAAACAAAAAGTCTTGCGGTCAATCATAACCGACTACGATACCGGACATGCATATCGTATTATCGGTTATGAGGTGCATAAACTGTAAAAAAAGATATAAGATTCGGTGGTGCAAAAAGTTTAAACCATCATCGATCAAGTCGGATTACGAATGATCTAGCGATAACAACCCAAGTCATTGTGTAGCATTCTCCACAAAGTAGACAGATATATAAACTGGAGAAATGTCCTGGAAAAAAATGAAGATGAATATTTGTAAACCAATAACAGTAAAAAGTTTATATTCATAATGTCCAAGAAGGCTAGTGCTAGTATTAATGTCTCTGACGCTTCTCTGGTTGACCCGGTTGAGGCTGATGGTAAAGTTACGCCAAAATTATCTGGCGATGAATCAGAGTTAACTGCAACCGAAGGGTTGGATCTTGCTGCTATGTTCATTGCCGATAGACAAGATAAATATCCTCCTATGACTGAGGAAGATGAAAAGAAGATTTTGAAAAAAATCGACTACATCTTGGTTCCTTCTTTATTGTTCTTAGCTACCTTGGGGGCTGTTGATAAAGTTTCCATGAGTACTGCCGCTATTTACGGTTTCAGAACTGATAATCACTTGACCACTCCTGAATATTCTTGGTTAGGTTCAATTATTTTCATCGGTTGTTTAGTAGGTATGTGGCCAATGTCTGTTGCCTTGCAAAAATTCAGATTAGGTAAGGTTTTGGCCATTTCTTCCATTTGCTGGAGTGCCTTAACTCTTTTGTTATGTGCTTGTCACAACTTCGTTGGTTTATTGATTGTTAGATTCCTTATGGGTATCTTCGAATGTGTCATCGTGCCTGGTTGTACTTTGGTTGTTGGAAGATTTTACCTTAAACACGAACAAGGGGTCAGATTAGCCATTATTTTCGCTTCTCTTTCATCCGTTATTAATGGTTTCTTGTCTTTCCTCGTTGGTCATTTCGGTGACGAACTTCCAAAATGGAAATACCTTTACATCATGGTTGGTGCTATCTCTTTCACCTACGGTTGTTTCATGTTTGTGTTCTTACCTGATTCACCAATGAACGCCAAGTTCTTGAATGACCAACAAAAGTTTTACTGGACTAAAAGAATTGTTAAGAACAGTACTGGGGTTGCTAACCAAGAATGGAAATGGTACCAAGTCAGAGAAGCTTTCTTAGATCCAAAAACCTACATCATTTTCTTCTTCAACATTGGTATTAACATTCCAAATGGTGGTTTAAACACTTTCTCGGCCATTATCATTAACAACTTGGGTTTCACTGCCATGAAATCGTCGTTGATGAGTATTCCAACTGGGGTCATTTCTGCCCTTTCCTCCATTTTCTTCAACTACTTGTGCACCAGAAACCCTAACAAGAGAAGTATCATCGGTATCATTTCTCTTGTCTTCCCAGTCATTGGTGCTATTATCTTGTACGCAGTTTACGTCACTAAGCCAACTAGTGTGGGTCCACAGTTACTTGGTTTATACCTTTTATACTTCTACTTCGCTCCATACGTTATCTTCATCTCCTTGGCCCAAGCTAACACTGCCGGTGGTACCAAAAAGAGTGCTGTGTACTCTTTCAACTATCTTGGTTATGCTGTTGGTGCCGTTTGTGGTGGTAAGAGTTACGATAGTGGTTTTGACGGTGGTTTCATTGCCATGCTTGTTGCTCTTGTTTTCTGTATGGCCATGTTTGTTGTCTACTGGATTATTGTTTTGGCCCAAAACAAACAGAAACTTGCTGCTCTTGAAAGCGATCCTGAAGGAATCGAACCAATCAAGAGTGAATTTGCTAGCAAACTTGCTAAGACTGAAGAACCTATCGAAGAATTATTAGATTTGACCGATAGAGAACAAAAGAATTTCCTTTACACCAAATAGTCGTTCTTAACTTTAAATTGTTTCATTCCTAATAAATATTCAGTTCTTTTATTCAATGTAGAGTTCCAAGGGATCTTTCCCATGGTCCTGATATGAGCTTCCGTATCTTATTGAACCCAAGCGGAACTTATAATTGGAATTAACAATAAGCACTGTTACTTTTAGAACCTTGGGTAAAAATACTACAACAAACGCCTATTCACTATATCAGTAGTGCAGTACTTCATATAGGGTATTTTCAAATAGTATTTAGTTTGTTTATAGCACTTAACCAAATAGTAGGACTCAAATAGGGTTAGAATTACGAAAAGAGCTTGTCAAAGAATCATTTTAATGACCTCAGAAGGTCAGATAATCAGAGCGGATGTCAGTTTTAATTACATTCAAGCACAAATATTGATCACAGTCCATAACAGCTTTAATATTTTAACTACCTGTTTGACAAGGCCATGAAGTATATGTTTACATACACTGAAGACTAGTGCCTTGGTCTGGATTACAAAAGATGGAACTCAAGTTTAGAACTTTGCGCTCCAAAAGTATTTACAGCCCTGTACTCCATAACATTAACCAGGGCAATAACATCAGGCTCTACAGACATAACTTAGTCACAGACTGTAATATTTTGTCTACTTCAAATGTATTTTCAAGTTCAAATAACCATTACAAGTGTACTAATAGCGATAATTGCGACAACAAAAATCCAACAGCCATCAATATGAGCACTATTGTCACCCACAATAGACGGAATTTAGTACAATACCCATCAAATAGTGACCCAAGAAGCCCTCTATCATAAAACAGCTCACCTTCTCTTCCATTCCCTATCACCTCACTGATTGGGTCTACCTTCACTCTCACACTACATTTTCCCCATCCTAGATCCTCCACTTTCGCTTCCCTAGACCCCTACAAAACGAAAATAGTTCCAAGACATAGACTCTGTCTTCCCCCCCAATCACCAGTCATCTCTCCACCTTCCTTACCGGACTCCGAAATGCTTTCGCTATAACTTTCAAACTTCCTTATCTCCAAAAAAGTTCAGCCTTACCCCGGAAATAGCCTCGACCGGAAGGCCGGAACTCACCCGCATGGTTTTTGCAGTTTTCATGCACATCAGATTCGACCTTCTGTCGATGGGCATTTTGGCTTTCGGGATTTTCTTGATCTGCTCCTAAATTCCATCATAGCTTAATAACACAATAAAGCTTTTACGCTGCAAATGGCTCTATTTTCTCTATCTTTTGTAGTCGGCACTGCATTTTGTAACAAAGAAAGTCGATACGGTTGCATCACTGGCCAATTATCGCCTGGATTCAATCGTGGAGGCACCCTCATAACCTCATCATCTTCCTCCACCTAGATCATTTCTCCGCTAATAGTTTCAAAGAAAGTCGAGTCGAATTATCAATGGGCATTTGTAATACTTTAAGCAGTTATTGATATATAATTTGGCTTGTCCCGGACATCTTGCTTTTCTTTATCATCATCTTTTTTTTAGTTCATTACCCCATATTAAAAAATGACCGTGTCTGAGTGTTCTATTGCTATCGATAGAGGTGGAACTTTCACCGATATCATCTACAAATACGATGGCAAGGAAGAATCATTCAAGCTTTTATCCCAGGATCCGGCCAACTACAAGGATGCCAATATTGAAGGGATCAGAAGAGTGTTGGAAAAAATCACTGGTAAGTCTATTCCAAGAGGTGAGCTTTTGGATACTGCCCCCATTTCCTCCATCAGATTAGGTACTACTGTTGCTACCAATGCCTTGCTTGAAAGAAAAGGTGCCAAATGTGCCTTGGTTACCACCAGAGGCTTCCAGGACTTGCTTCATATTGGAGATCAATCTCGTCCCGATTTGTTCGCTCTCAATATTGTTAAGCCCGGTTTACTTCATGAAGCCGTGATCGAAGCCGATGAAAGAGTCACCTTACCTGCTTTCTCGGTTGATCCTACCGGTTACGATGCCAAAGAGAAGGTGGATAACAAAAGATACGTCTTGGGAGAAACCAAGGAAGTATTTGAAATTTTGGAGCCATTAAACGAAGAAAAATTGACTGCAGACTTGAAAAAATTAAAGGAAGATACCGAAATCGATTCTCTCGCTATTGTGTTTATCCACGGTTATAACTTCCAAAAACATGAAAAAATAGCTGGAGATATTGCCAAAAAACTTGGTTTCAAAAATGTCACCTTATCGCACGAGATTTTACCCGTGATTAAAGCCATTCCAAGAGGTCAGTCTGCTGTAGTTGATGCTTATTTGACTCCTATCATCAAAGATTACATTCAAACCTTTTTGAGTGGATTCAAGGATGATTTCGAAAAACATACCAGAGTCGAATTCATGCAATCCGATGGTGGTTTATGTTCATGGTCTAATTTCACTGGTTTAAGATCCCTTTTATCGGGTCCTGCCGGAGGGGTTGTGGGTCAGTCGAAAACCAGTTATGATGTTGCTAACAAAATCCCGGTTATCGGTTTCGATATGGGTGGTACTTCCACCGATGTCACCAGATTCGCTGGGGAATTCGAATTCTCCTTCGAAAGTGTTACTGCTGGTATCAAAATCGCTGCTCCTCAATTGGATATCAACACTGTTGCTGCTGGTGGTGGTTCCATCTTGTTCTACAGAAACGGTACTTTCGTCGTTGGTCCTGAATCTGCTGGTGCCCACCCTGGTCCTGCTTGTTACAGAAAAGGTGGTCCATTGACCGTTACTGATGCTAACTTGTTCACCGGTAGAATCTTACCACAATACTTTCCTAAGATTTTTGGTCCTAACGAAGATCAAGAATTGGATTACGAAATAACAAAGAAGAAGTTTGAAGAGTTGGCTGAAATCATTAATAAAGAAAACCCTAAGCATCCAAAGACTCCAAAAGAAATCGCTTTCGGTTTCCTTGAAGTTGCCAACTACCAAATGGCCAAGCCAATCAGAGATTTAACTGATGCTAAAGGTCATGATGTTTCTAAACATTCTTTGGCTTCTTTCGGTGGTGCTGGTGGTCAACATGCTGCTTCTATCGCCAGAATCTTGAAAATCGCTAAGGTTATCATTCATAAACATTCTTCTATCTTGTCTGCATACGGTATCTCTTTGGCTGATGTGGTTAACGAACAACAAGAACCTTGCAACAATCTCTACGTTTCTTCAAAGGAAGAACTTTTGAAACAGTGTGAAACCTTGAAGGATAGAGCCAGAGAAGAATTGCTCAAACAAGGAGTTCTTCCAGAAAGTGTTGAATTCAAGACTTACTTGAACATGGGTTACAAAGGTTCTGATACCAGAATTATGGTTCTTCAACCAGAAAATGATGACTTCTTGGCTGATTTCTACGAAATCCACGAAAGAGAATTTGCTTTCAACGATAAAGAAAGAGATGTTCTTGTTTCTGATTACAGAGTGAGAGCCTCTGGTAATGTTTTCGATACCACTGAAAGATCTCCTTACGCTGACTACGATTCCGTTAAAAAAGTGGAAGTGTCTTCATCTGATATCAAAACTCCAATCTACTTTGGAGGTGATGCTTCTGTCGAGGCCGACGTCTACTTCTTGGACAAGTTGGAAGTTGGTTCCGTCATTGAAGGTCCAGCTTTGATTTTGGATGCTACTCAAACTCTTCTTGTGGTTCCAGACTCTAAAGCCACCATCTTACCAAGACATGTGATGTTGGATGTTAAGGTTGAAAAGGCTGCTAAGATCGGTACTGATTATGTTGATCCTATTCAATTATCGATTTTCGCCAACAGATTCATGTCTATCGCTGAAGCCATGTCTAGATCCTTGCAAAAGACTTCTGTCAGTGCCAACATTAAGGAAAGAATGGATTTCTCTTGTGCCTTATTCGACAGTGAAGGTTATTTGACTGCCAATGCTCCAAATGTTCCTGTTCATTTGGGTTCCATGTCTGATGCTGTCAGATACCAATTGAATTTCTGGGGTGATGATCTTGTTGAAGGTGATGTCTTATGTACTAACTCTCCAAGTGTTGGTGGTAACCATTTACCTGATTTGACTGTTATTTCTCCAGTTTTCATTGAGGGTACTCTTCGTTTCGTTGTTGCTGCCAGAGCCCATCATTCTGAGATCGGTGGTAGTACTCCTGGTTCTTCTTCAAGTTACGCTCGTGACATTTCTGAAGAAGGTGCTAACATTAAAACCTGGAAGATTATTTCCAATGGTCAATTCGATTACGCTGGTTTACAAACCCATTTCGTTGATGTTCCAAAGAGCAACGGTGTTTCTGGAACCAGAAACATTGATGACAACATTGCCGATTTGAAAGCGCAAATTGCTTCTAATCAAAGAGGTATCACCTTGTTGAAGGAAATGTTCAATGAATTCGGAGCTGACACCGTTCAATTCTACATGAAGAACGTCAAAAAGACTGCTGAATTGGCTGTTCGTGAATTTTTCAAGAAATACGCTAAGGAAAACAAAGACAAATTACCTCTTGTTGGTGAAGATTACTTAGATGATGGTTGTAAAGTTAAAGTTACCGTTGATATCAACGAAGAAGAAGGTTCTGCTGTGTTTGACTTTACTGGTACTTCATTAGAATCATACTCCAATTTGAATGCACCAAAATCTATTACTGCCTCTGCTGTTATCTTCGTTTTAAGATCATTCATTAACATCGAAATTCCTCTTAATCAAGGTTGTTTAGATCCAATCCAAATTGTTTCTCCAGAAAATACTTTGATTAATCCAAGTGAATTCGCTGCCGTGTGTGCTGGTAATGGTATGACCTCTCAAAGAGTCACCGATGCCTTATTCAAGGCTTTCGGAATCACTTCTGGTACTGGTGGATGTATGAATGGTATTAACTTTGGTACTGGTGGTGAAGATGAAAACGGTAATTTGATCAAGGGTTTCGGTTACACTGAAACTATCGGACAAGGAAGTTGTGCTGGTGTTATTGAGAAGAACGGTGAAAGATACGGATTTGATGGATTCTCCGGTACTCAAACCAACATGACCAACACCAAGATCACTGACCCAGAAGTTTTGGAACAAAGATTCCCATGTTTGTTGAATGAATTCCGTATTAGAAAGGGTAGTGGTGGTAAAGGTAAATTTAAAGGTGGTGATGGGTTAATTAGAGAAATCAAATTCAACTCCCCTGTTCATTTATCATTGGTTACCCAAAGAAGAGTTTTCAGTCCATGGGGTATCTATGGAGGTGAAGATGGTGAAAAGGGAATCAACTACTTAGGTAGAAACAGAGGTGAAGGAAGAATCCAATGGATTCAACTTCCATCATTGGCTGAAATCAAAATACGAGAAGGCGATATCATCAGAATTTTGACTCCAGGTGGTGGTGGTTTCGGTAAGGAAACCGACTCCGATGAATACTGGGGCATCGAAAAGAAAGCTCCAGAAGAGAAGTTTAAGTATGCTCCTGTTTCTTCTGGTACTGTTGGAAACATGAAAGAGTTAGCTGACACTTCTCAATAATCTATACATACAACTTAATTTATAATAGGCCATATTTTTATTGATATATACGTATATAATTTGAAAACAATAATCAGATAATAGAATTCACATAGCTAATCCATGTAGCACCGAAACCAGTATTTTGGTAAAGACAGTTAAGCGATAACACAAGAGCTGTACAAAGTACCACGGTTGGTTTTGAAGTTGTCTTTGTTTTCAGTTGAAGATTTAGTAGTTTTAGTAGTAGATTGAGCAGCCATTGTTGATTTGAGTAGAGATAAAAGAAAGAGAAGTTCCTTAGGATTTGAACTGGCTATATATATAAAATTTTGAGAGGGTGGTTGCAAAGTTGCACGCACTTACCTAATTAGGACACCACAACCAACCTACTGCAAACAAGATTACGAAGAAAGATGAAACACCCACAATACACAGTGTGCTTCATTGAAATGAGAACGACAAGGGATTTAATTCTACTTGAAACATGATTAATGCCACGAGATTACAAGAATTGAGTGAAAATCATCAAAAATTACGAATTCTTCAACAAAGTTGTTCCTTCCATAACCCCTTTTTCCATTATCTTGCATTAGAATGACTACGGCACCTCCTTTTTGGTTTCAACATCCCACTTCTTTTGAAATAATGAACTATCTGTGCTGATTCACGTAACGCTCTTACAATGAGCATATTATGCGATCTCGTATTGATAAGGCCGACTTCCTAATCGGGCTAGATAAGACGCAATTAATTATTCCTATATAGTAGCTACTCTTTTTATCAATGATGACAGACCAACCACCTTCATATGAAACAAGAGACTCTCGTCTAGATGAAGGAGTTCACAGCTCACACACGAGCACGTTTCAGTTTACCAAATTGCTAAGTGAGTGCAACAGAGATAAGGAATTCTCTACTTCCCCATACTATCAGGGGTCTGATCCTTTTATACGGGAACCAACTACTGTAGAATTGGTGGCTCATCTTAAGTTCTTGAAGGCCATAGGAGAATTGAAAAGGAAAATCTGCTATGGTTTGTTAGCAGACCAGGAGGAATTGCTATGGAAAGCCTTTGTTTCCAATGCAGTTAGACGGTTTATCCTCTTTATCTCAGCTTTGAAGGCTGGTGATGATAATTCCAAAAAGACAGTGTCTGTGAATTATAATGAAAGCCGGGCAAATTTCAATAAGATACCAAAAAGCCCTAAATTAGCTGCAACTTTGTTCGGTTTGTTACCTCCATTAGACATTCTTATGGTGTGGCATTCATTTCTTCTTAACCCCAAATCTGCCTATGATAATTTTGCTAGGAATGGATTTTTGGCATTCTTATTCCATCCCTTTCCTTTTGAGCAGATAGACAGATCAATATCTAATTTGGACTATTCATTCAGGCCAAACGAAACTCTACAATTCAACTTCCATCAAGTCATGAATTCCTATGGATGTGACATGAACTACGACTTCAACGGACCTTTCAATCCTGAGGAGCTAGTTTTGGATATCCATTGTCCAGTATGTGAAGCAAAAATAGCAGAAACTTGTTTGAGTAGTATTGACAATCATGGGTTTGCTGACGGCGAATTTACTTCAGAAAAGTTACCGGAATCGGCCTGTAACTGCCATTTTTCAAATACAATAACCCATGAAGATTTGAGAAAACGGGAGCTCTTTGCTGACCTTAACAATGAATATGTGCTTCCAAATATTTACAAATTTAAATCTTGTTTTATGAATAATAAAAACGATTTGATATCAGAAGTAGCTATCAGCAACAAGGTATTCAAGAATATGCCCATAAACTTGACATTGAATGTCCTTCCAAGTAATGAAACTGTCTCCTTGAGGGATGTGATAGCGTCACTAAGTAAAGTAAAGCACGATAAGATGAAGCCAGAAGCAGTGTTCAGAGAATACATGTCTATGAACTTATTGCACTTGACTATTCCCCGAATTGATAGCCTCAAGATTACTGAAGATTTAGTAGGTTGTGTTATACGACAAGGTAGATTTGTGACAAAAATGAATGAAATCAACTGGTTGGAATCGCCTTGGGTTGAACAATCCTTGGTGAGAGCCAAAGATAGATACAAAAAGTATTGGGAACTCTTAAATCTCTCTCGAACTATGCTAGTACCCACACTTGACATTGATTTAATGTGGCACACCCATCAGTTATCCTTTCATTTTTATCACAATCATTGTACTGCTTATGGACTAAGTTTTATTGACCATAATGACAAATTAGATGCTTCCCTGCTAGATAACATGTTTGAGAAAACAGCAAAGCTTTATCGCTCAATTAATAAGGAAGAGTATTCAACTTGTCCTTGTTGGTATTGTATGGCAATCAGGGACAAATCAAGACCTACTATCAAGAAGCTATTTAGAAAAAATTCCAAGGGATCTACGCAAGAGTATGATTTAATGTATGATGATGATTTCCAATCGCATGCAAGCTTTCATAATGCTATTTTCTTTCCTTCTAAGGCTGCTGAAATGGGACGTAACAAAATGAACTTCAAGTATGAACAAATAAGAAAGCCTTTGCCATTCAATGATATTTTACTGGCCAACGATACACGAACTTCTTACCTCTATGTGGTACCTCCTTTGGTACCAATTCCAGTTGCAGGAGCGGTGTTTTATGGTAATGGCCTATGTGGAGGATCTGGTGGTTGCTCAGTAGGATCAGGAACTACTACACTGGGCTGTGCCCCAGGAATGTGTGGATCTTGTGGTACACAAGTAAATACCTACAGCTAGTATAGTTGAGGTATAATATGTCCATCTGCTTGTATTAGAAATCAAGAACACTTACTGAGATGATTACTACAAGTAAGAGATATGTAAGAAAATTTATTCCATGGGTTTATAATATTAATATGTTAAAATTTCCTAATAAATACCAAAAGTGCTACTTCTTTTTTTCACGACTTCCCTTTGGAACTCTGGCCAAATAATAGAACAGCACAGTACATGCCATATTGAAAGCAATAAAGGCAATGAATATTCCAACATTACGTCCTCTGTCACCATAACTAACATTAATTCTATCCAAATAAGCGTTTGTAGATTTTATGGTACAGAAAAGACATTCTTTATCTGTATTTTGATCTATTAAGTACCCTCCAGAAGTAGCCATGAAGTCTTTCATATATTCACCACAGGTTTGACCATCAAGTGGCGAAATCTTCAATAATTCAGTATCACTACATGTGACCTCAGAATTTGCAACACCAATAGATAACAAATTTGCAACCAAATATGTGAACGGATTGAACCTGTACATGAAAACCCAGAATCCAGGCATGAAATCCTTGGTAGCCATGATACCACAGAAGGATAAACACATGGTGAATAACAACGAGCATAAATTAGCTGCATTGTCAGCAACCTCATTGAAAGCCATAACTGCTTGCCCCATAGAAGAAGAGTAAATGAAGAAAAGGACAATATGGAACCACATAAAAACACCTCTTTCGTGAACAGCATTAGTAGCCACAGCATTGTTTTGGAATCCAATAGGATAATACCAACAAAAGAATGCAAGGGTTCCACAAAAGATGTTCCAAGGGATTTCCACAGTAATCTGTGCCGAAATGAAAGCAACCCAGGAAAATGTTTTGGATGGTCTTTCTCTAACTTCGTATAAATCTCTTTGACTAACAAAGTAGGGTAAGTACTGCTCAACTAATGTGGTGAATAAAATCAAGAACATAAAGATCGAAAGCATCTGATTTTGTAATCCTTGCAAAGATTTATCTGACTTGTAGAAAACAAAACCATTGAATAATGGAGCCAAAACAGACATGACAAGTTTAGAATAGATATAAGAAGGACTTCTCCAATACTGTTCAAAAACTCTTTTAGTGACCAAAGAGTATTGTTCCAACAAAGGAGCTGCAAAAGGTTTTAAGTTTTCTGCAGTCTTTTCATTAGG
This sequence comes from Isabelozyma gotoi, assembly GCA_003708205.2. NCBI lineage: Eukaryota > Fungi > Ascomycota > Pichiomycetes > Serinales > Metschnikowiaceae > Isabelozyma > Isabelozyma gotoi. The sequence continues at coordinate 155,019 of PPNP02000024.1, read as the reverse complement.
AAGTTTAGACAATTCAATTTCCATTCTGTTTAATTCTTCTTGAATGTCAGCATACTCAGTAGAGTTCTTCCAAACATCAGAGTAGTTTTGAGAGGCATGAGATCCTGGAGCAGCACCAATAACTTCCAACATCCATTCTGCGGGATTGACATCAGGAGGACACTTATGGGCCCCATACTTTTCAAAATAATTAATTAATGTAGAACAGTTCTTACCTAAGTCACCAAAATAAACAGTTTGACCTCCTTTTTGAAGAAATAACAACCGATCGAATTCTTTCAATAAAATAGCTGAAGGTTGATGAATGGTGCACAATATAGACTGTCCATGATCTGCCAATTTTCTGATTAATTTGCAAATTGACCAAGCAGTTTGAGAGTCTAAACCTGAAGTGGGTTCATCTAAAAAGACCAACAATTTTGGTCTAGCAACCAATTCGACACCAATGGTTAATCTTTTACGTTGTTCGACATTAAGACCTTCACCAGGAACACCAACAACAGCATCTGCATACATTTCCATTTCCAATAAATGAATGATATACTCAACATACTTATCCTTTTCGGCCCTGGATATACTTTGAGATTGTCTTAAATAAGCAGAGAACTTCAAAGCTTCACGTACAGAAGAAGTTTCTAAATGTAAGTCTTGTTGCTGAACATAACCAATTGATCTTCGAAAGGAAGAATCTAAAGGAAGACCATTTACCATTCTAGTACCAGAAGTAATAGCACCAGAAGTCAATCTTTCAGAAAGAGCGTTCAATAAGGTAGTTTTACCAGCACCAGAAGCACCCATCAAGGCAGTAACCTGTCCTGGCTTAACCCAACCATCAACACTGTTCAATATTACTCTGTTTTCAGATTTAATCTTAACTTCATAAGTTAAATCTCTCCAATGGAAGATATTATCAGAGGTACTAATGCTTGCACCATCTATATCTTCACTGCTTTTTCCTTCTTTACTGTATAAGCTCAAACTTTCTAATTTTCCTGTTTCAATGTCTTGAACTTGATGACTGTTCAACTTCTTCTCCTTCTTCATCTTTCTAAGAGCGGATTGTTGGAAGAGCAAGACCTCTCCCTTTTGTTCGGCACCTTTGTTGTATTCACATAACACCACATAGGTGCAAAAGAAGACAAAAATGAAAACTAGTATAATACCAAAATTTCTCCATCTGTTAGAAAAGTAGTACTGATAGGATTCAGCAAGGAAGACATCACCATCGACATATGACTCACCAGGAACAGAACCAACCGTGGAACAGATTATACCGTCTCCACTGGTAGGATAACCTGGACCAAAAGGAACATAGGTGGAACAGGGGAATTGACGATTGGTAAACTCATTGGTTAAAAGAGCCTCAAAAACATAGGCAATGGGATTAATCCATCTAATCCAACGACACCATCCTAGCATTTTTGGAACTGGAATCACAAATCCCGTGAACATAGTTAATGCTAATAATAAAAGAGCAGCAGGAGTCATAGACTCTGATAACGTCTTAGTTGCAACACCAATGGTTCTAAAGATATGAGACATAGACAATGTACCAACGAAATTAACAAGCAAAAAGAAGAAGAAGGGACCTGGTTCTCTACGGAAATGGACCATAAAGTAAAGCACCAAATTAAACAGAATACAAGAAATAAGCTTAGTAGGTAATCCTGTGATAATGGATGCTACTGCTTCGGCAGAAGGATGATATAAGGCAAACGTCTTATGTTTTTCAGCTATGGGTCTAGCAGTATAAATCTCGAAGATTTCCAAAAGAGAACCAAAAGCATTGAACAAGACAGCAAAAAACATAGCTGAACTTCTGACGTAGAAGGAACTGGTATTATTAGGTAAATTGTAAAACAAGGAAGACATAATTAGACTTATAACAGAATTACCAATTATTGTAGTCAACGTGATAGAAGGGTCAGCCTTGATTAGAAGCCAGTTTCTGTACATGATATATCTAACTTGCATGGCATAACTAACAGTAAATGGTGAGTTTGCTCTAGCAGTGTTAGCTTGTCTGGAGTTGTGAGATTGCTTGAATTGTTTGTACTTCTCCACTTGAGTGGTTTTTGAAAGGTACTGGTCAATATCCTCCAAGAGAGCCTTTCTTTGAGAAGATTTTTGCCAATAATCATAAAATTCCAAGGGAGTTCTTAGGACTTTATTCTCAAACCCAGGGGTAATTTCTCTTTGTGAAGGACTGGTGATGGATGTTAAGTAATCTGCAGTAGTTTGTCTTGGAGGACAAGAGTAACCCATTTCAATGAAATATTGTTTGGCTTCAGAGGCCTTTCCGAAATAAATTTGATAACCTTCATAAAGCAACACAACTTTATCGAAAAGATCATATGCATCCTGAGAACACTGATAAATGGCAATAAGGGGTGTGGTCTTGTCAATATCAGCAGATGTTTTTAATGCACGAATAAATTCAAGAGCAGTAGCAGAGTCCAAACCTCTAGTGGAGTTATCCCAACATTATAATGAAGCTTGAGATAAAGTGACTTCAGCAATAGAGACTCTTTTTCGTTCTCCTCCAGAAACTCCACGAACAAAATCGTTTCCCACCCTAGTATTTTTGGTGTGTGATAACCCATAGGTGGCCATAACGACATCAGTCATATGCTTAGCGTAGAGATCACGAGACACTCCTTCAGGTCTGTTTTGAGGGGCTCTCATTTTTGCAGCAAATTCCAAGGTCTCTCCCACGGTCAAATGGGCAAAATGAGCTTCGGTTTCAGCAGAGTATACCACTTCACCACGCAAATTTTTCCTGATCTCACCAGGACTTAAACCATCATATGATAGAACTGAAGAGCTATCAATTTGAAAACCGTGAGTTTGGCCTGCGATTGTCTTCAAAAAGGTAGAGCAACCTGCACCTGGTCTACCTAAAACCACGGTAAGCTCACCTGGTTTCATGATCCCATCCATAGATTTTAAGATATCAAATAATTCGTGCTCTTTAGGGGTTATTAAGGAGTCGAAACCTTTGCTAACAAACCTGGAGACAGAATTAGCAATATTCGATTGATAGTCAGAATCGGACGCTTTACCAAAGGCCCGCAAACCTTTATACACCACTCCTAAGTCAGAAGGTTTGTAGTAATCGGGATCAGACAAGATTAGCTTACGCAAGTTTTTAACCCAAAATTTTGCATCAAAACCATCGGATTCTGGATCCAATCTTGGATCACTGCCATCTAGAAGCATTGGTACTGTTCCTGGAGTAGTGTGTAGAGACGACTGGGCATCAATGTGATGCGATTGATTAGTGAATGTACGTGCAAGTTCTTGAAGCTCATGAGATACCTCATTGGTATAACCTCTATAAGTATGCTCCTTCTCTTCGGAGGAGTTAGTCCTAGACTTCATATCAGAGCCTGTCATTGTGTATATAGAAGAAAATCCAATTCGTACAGGTTGGCAGGTCTATGCTACTTATACACCCTCACCCTGAGACTCTCCTCCTGGTATAAGAAAAGCTCATAACACACGTTTGGCCTCTACTCCGTCTCATCTAATGACTGTCAAGATTTTATTGCAAAGGTCTGCTGCAAAAAGAGACATCCAAATTAGGAGTAAACTCCGTTTCTACGCATAAGACCTGCATACAAAGCCCGGTTTCTGGGCATTCTCACGGAAATAGGTTCCGCATTGAGACATGAAGTTGCAACTTCATCCATGAATGTCGGCCGAAAACATATCGTCGTATAGATTTTCATGACATTCGAGGCATGGCGGAGTTTTACGACATAGGAACGACGTCGTATAGATCTTCACTGCTGGGTGAAGCGCGCTAATGACGGAATTTTAGTATGAGGTGCAAAATTCCATTACTTCGGAAGAGGAATTGAAGGAACAAGCGTGATACCGGTAGAAGGGAAAAGATGATACTATAGAAGATGTGAGGAACACTGTGTGTAGTAGTTGCGGTCATCCATCTGTAGGGAAATGGGCTTTCAAAGGCTATCGTCAACATGTATTGCCATTTCCTCAGTGGCATTGGTTTCATTCTAGAGAACCAATCGCCACACTTCAGATGGTAGCAATTCCTTAATGCTGTTTTCACAGCTTCTGCATAATGCGTCATTAGCTTTGTTTTGCACTCACTTGAAAAAGGCATTAGGGTCTCAATTCTAAAGGTTAACTCTGAATTGAAAAAGGGGGCTCTGATTATATAATTAGATAGTTGAAAAGTTTACATATGTCTCTCCACTTCATGAACCTTCTTTGAGACTTGGAGTGCCAAAAATACTAAGGAGAAGGCTATGTTATTGCTGCTTTATCCTGCGAATTCTTTTCATATATAATATAGTCCTAGATGACTGCCTAAAATAGCTAAGGACCAGGAATATTAAGAGAGAATCTACTGTCTTGCAACTTGTAATCTTTGACTCGTACATTACATTTCATAATTCATATATACTCACAGAAACAACTCCTACATATATAGCTTTTCATCAATTATCCAATCTCTTCTCCTTTGCAATGATCTTCAAAGCAAGTTTCTTTGAATAGAATCGAGAAAGGGCCAAGTTACCTCCCATGAAATAGAAGTTGGGATGGCCCGAATCTCTCCAAATGGTTTTAAATTCACCTTCTTCGTCTAAACCCCAGATTGGATTCAATTTTGCTGCAACCTTTTCACCAAATATCTTCAAGGCAGTGTCCTTCATATTGGAATAACCAGTTGCAAGCACAACAATGGCCAAATTATCAACGGATGATCCATCAGTGAACACCACACCATTCTCAGTGAAATGATCAATAGTAACCCCCTGCTTCATGGTGATTTTCTTTTCGGCAATCAACTTGGAGCAACCAACATCAATGTAATAGCCTCCACCTCTCCTGTAGTACTTACCAAAGAGCCCCGTTCCTCCATAACCAGCATCAAGAACAAAACCAGCTTTCTTCAAGGAATCCTGCAAAGACTTTTCCACCTTGCAAATCCTTCTGTGTTGTTGCTGCATCACTAGGTTCAAAAGTTTGATAGGCATTGACTGCAAAATCAAGTCAGCAATTTCAACTTTTGGTCCTCCTTCTTCATACACTCCTTCACAGGTTATTTGAAGACCGGTCTCTGAATTGATGACGCAAGTACTTGATCTTTGAACAATAATAGGCTTTGCTCCTTGCTCATAGAAATCTTGAGCAATATCATGACCCGAATTACAGCATCCCAACACAATTGCATTTTCTCCGCTGAACAGCTTACCGGTGGTATGTTGGGAGGAATGAACGATCTTACCCTTGAACTTATCCTCACCTTTGAAATGGGGAATGTTAGGCTCTCCAGAATGGCCTGTGGCCATAACCACGTATTTTGGCTTCAAAAACACTACTTCCGAAGACAAATTGTCAACAATTTTTACCTTCCAAGTGTTAGTCTCTTCATTGAATTCAGCTCCAGAAACAGTCTTGTTTGTCCAGTAACTCAATTCCATGGAATTTGCATAGGAGTCAAACCAGTCTCCAAGCTTATCCTTGGGAGTGAAGACGGGCCAGGTATCAGGGAAATTGATATAGGATAAATGATCATACCAAACTGGATCATGAAGCACCAAAAATTTATAACGGTTTCTCCAATTATCACCAATTTTTGGATTCTTTTCCACAATCAAACTATCAATTCCCATACATTTTAGCCTGGCAGCAGTATTTAATCCTCCCTGACCCCCTCCTACAATCAAAACTAGAGGATTCTTATCACCACCCCATTCGAAATCCCTCTTTCTTCTGTCTAACCAAGAGGTCCTATCCTTGTGTTGGCCGTGGTTAACACCTAGAGGACGGTTAGCTCTTAAACGTTCTTCATTTCCAGTAATATTTTCTAATCCAGTATATACCGTAAACCCCTTAAGAGTGTTTTCGACAGCTACCAATCTCAATAACCCTAAACCTTCACCGTAGTTGTTTTTAAACCGAATGATCACCTGCACCCATTGGATTGGGGGCTTGTTTTCCGTAGCTTCGTGGGATGTTTGAACACTGATACTGTTGTCATATCTGGTATCAGCTTTGGTATCGATTCTAACCTCACTCAAGCCAAATACCGGTTGTTGGGAGTTGAGAGTTTCAGATACTTTGTCAATACCGTGGTATTGGTGGAAGTCCCACGACAAGCACAAATGGTCTCTCCAGGAGACATGGGGAACAAACAATTCATCCCACTGGTTATCTGGAGACTTCAATGCCTGATTGAATTTGTCTACCCAGGCACTAGAGAGCTCGAAAAGGTCCTGTTTAAGGAGATCTGGCGTGGGAGTTTCTAATCCGTACACTTTGGAAGCAGGAATGTCTTCCTGACAGGGTTCAGAAACTAAGGGGGGGATGACCTCATCAGCCATATCTGGGGTAGCGACTGATTTTGCAGCATTTAGCAATTTTGCAGTGGTAGCTTCAGCGAGTTTCAATTGACGTAAAGAAGTGTCGTCGGGGATGGGGCTAGCAACCCGAAGAGGGCTTACAGCATCCAACATGGTTGATTTGGTGAAAAGGACCGGAGAATTGAGGTGGATAGCCCCCAATTTATACCCCCAATTGCAGCCAATGGAGTACCCAACATTATAACTCCTTGTAGACCACCAGGAGGTGGGTTAGGAGGAGTTATGAACAGTTGCCGATTGCAGTAATCGTTCCTGACACCATGCAGTGGGCGAAAAATAAAAAGCTAATCGCCGGATCGTACGCAATGATAAATGCAATAATAGAAAAATACCCCAGATTTCGCAGAGGGGACACAGTCAGACTTTTCCGTCACGATTCCGATTGGTGGACAACGTCTACACATCTCCACCCGGGGGTCAACTGGTTAGGTAATTCATTGCGGAGTCTGGGAGAAAACTCCGAGAATACATGAAAAAATATACAATTACATAATAATACGTCATGTCTAAGAGAAGAACTTGGCCATAGCCTTCTTTTGCTTGTCACGGCGAGCTTTGGCACTGGCCTTGACCTCAGCCAATCCAGCAAGAATGGCTTGGTCTCCTGGAGCAAACCCAAGGGCAGCTTCAAGGGCTTTCTGTGCTGAGTCTTCATCTTTTGTCAATAAGTATCCCATACCCTTACGGTAGTAGGCCTTGGACTTAGATTTTGCATCGGCAGATTCCACTGCCAAGGCCTCATCGGCTTCTTTAATGGTCTGTTTACCGTCCTTAAGCTTCAAGGCCACCAAGGCGGCGTTAAGATGGAGAGACAATTTGAGTTGGTTCAAAATCTTGAGGTCTTCTGGTTCCAAATCATCGGGGAAATACTCGTTCAAAAAGTTGCTTCCTTTTTGGTATTTTTGCAATGATTTGGTGAGGTTTCCTTCCTTTAAGAGTTTGGTACCGATATCTTTCAACGTAGCCACGGCCCCCAACACGGATTCTGGGTCTTCGATGTCGATGTTATCGTCATCAGCCATGGTTTCTTCGTAGACATCTCCGGTTCCGTCATCTATACCTGCTTTAGGCTGAGGAACGTAGCTTTCGGGAAGTTCCCCACAGTCACTTATCACCCAGTCAACTTTTGGTCTGTCACCTTCGGCCTTTTCACATCTTTCAAGTTGACGAACGATGGATTTTCCCTCAATAACCTCTCCGAAAACAACGTGCTTTCCGTTTAAATGAGGGGTGGGTACGGTGGTGATGAAGAATTGCGAACCGTTGGTGTTGGGTCCAGCATTGGCCATTGACAATAAGAATGGCTTATCATGAATCTTCTGGAAATTTTCATCCTCGAACTTCTCGCCGTAGATCGACTCTCCGCCGATTCCGCTGCCGTGAGTGAAGTCACCTCCTTGACACATGAAGTCCTTGATAACTCTATGGAACAAGGAACCCTTGTAGTGGAGAGGTTTACCTGATTTGGGCGAAACACCTTTTTCCCCAGTACATAAGGCTCTGAAGTTTTCTGCGGTTTTTGGCACAATATCGTTGTACAATTGGAAAGCCACGCGGCCCTTGGGTTCACCGCCAGCAGTTATATTGAAGAATACCTTGGAATTGGTCATTTGTGTGGAATTTGATGGAGAAAGATGGTTGGAAAAAGTGAAAAATTCGGCCTCCAGATTTCAACCTCCAGATTTTTTTTTCTCGTTTTTCCATAGAATACCATAGAATAACTGGGTCCGAAAGATGATATATTGAGGGTGACTAAACTAGGTTATTAGTACATTATAAAGGTATTTATAAGAGAACTGAAGCTAAGAGAATAGGCAGAGATGACAGAGGATCCGAGGGTAAGGAAAGGAGGGAGATGATAAGAGAGTAGAAAAGAGGTAGCAAGAAGACTGACTATAGAAGAGCTGACTCAGCAATTGACAGAGCAATTACGGAGCAATCGAAAGAGCTAACAAGCAATTGACAGAGCTTGTAAGTAGCTGACAGACTAAACAATTGACAAAGCTAGTAAGACATTGAACTCACAGTAGTGAACTCACAGTAGATTGAGCTTACAGTAGATTGAACTCACAGTAAACTCACAGTAGACAACTCACTGAGACTCACTATAGAGGCTTTACTATCGCTACTCATAGTTTAGACGGCTTTCATTGAGGGTTGGCCTTCACCACAGGGTAGAAGTATGGATGGTCCATGGCCTCCTTAGCAGTGAGTCTTTCCTGGTGGTCGTATCTCAACAAACGATCGATCAAATCAAGAAATTCGTCAGACACAAGATGCTGGTTGTTTTCGTTGACAAATCTCTTCCATGGTCTTCTATTGTAGTAGCCCAAATCTTCGTATTCTTCGCTGAGAGTAAGGTTGTATTTCTGCAAGTATTTGTGCAAGTCATCAGACCCCAAAACTCTTACAATTTGCACCAATTGATCGGTGTTTGATTTCCCATGGAAAAATGGCTCCTTTTTGAATACCATTGATGCAAACATGCAGCCATAGGACCATAAATCCAACGAATAATCATAAAGTCTGAAATCAACCAACAATTCTGGTCCTTTGAAGTACCGCGATGCCACCCTGACGTTATATTCGGTACCGGGATGGTAGTATTCGGCCAAACCCCAGTCGATTAATCTGATTTTCTTGAGTTCGTGATCGATCATCACGTTATGAGGCTTGACATCTCGATGCATGATTCCCATAGAATGAGAATAGTCCAATGCCTTTAATAATTCAAACATGTAGTATCTGATGTCGTAATCGGTGAATGTAGGGTACAACGTTCTGAAGTCGATATTGTCCACATGTTCGAATATCAAACCTGGAGTCTTCAGTTGAGGTTCTCTAACAATATCCAATAAGCCTACAATGTTAGGACCACCTACTAGATTCTTTAAAATGGAGATTTCTCTCTTAATCTTCTTTCTCTTGACGGGTTTCAATACTTTTATAACCACTTTTTCACCTTTCGTCAATTCAATACCCAAAAACACCTCGGAATACTTCCCTCTTCCTAATTTTTTGATGATTTCGTAGTTTTCTTGGGCATTCCACTTGATATTGATGTTTTCGTAGTCCCAGTAGCTTTGGGGCTTTGTGGATAACACGTCGGCATAAACCTTAGACACCGATGTCACCGAATGATAAGAAGACATCTTGGGGGTTGATAATGGAGAATAGCAAAGAGATAAATAGCCAATAAGCAATACACTTAGCACAACAAACAAACGTTCTACGCTCGGAATTTTGACCAGCGATATACGAGCAAACCCTCGAAACAACAACGATACGTTCTAGACTTCGAATTGAACCTTCAGGAAATCCTGAGTCACAGCACTATGACAATTTATCGACGCCCGCAAGAAAGGCCAGCGATAGGGGGAATTTAACGTAAAAAAAACTCGGGAGAATGAGTGCTACCACAACTATGTCACCTGTAGTTATGGATTCGGGGAGCACGGGGTGCAATTCTAAGTTCTATACGGCCAAAAAAGTGGATGGTCAGGATGAAACCTTAATGATGGGCGGCGGTAGGTTTTTAATTGACAATACTGCACATACACGATCACGTGAAAAGAGCGTGATTGTCACGTGAGCTACAAATGCAACAATAGATGCAAAAATGTTATTCTACTACGTGAAATAAACCTAGAATCTAAAGTTCCCAAATGACTTCCCGAGTGAGTCCACCGACTCCTTCTCCTTCTCCTTCTTTCGTCTCATGGCCACCTTCCCCTTGGATACCGAGTCGGCCGCCGCCTTCAACCGGTCTCGTTCGGCACTCTTCTTGACCAACTTACGGCCTCCGGAGCCTAGCTCGTAGTTGTCGAGGAAATCGTCCAACATGCCCTCCAAATCAGTCCGTTCGTTGTCGATGTTGAAAGCCTCGTATGTTTCGTCTTCGGTGTCGTCTTTGGCGTACTTTTTGGCGTACTGTTCGTAACGGTCATCGAGAAGAGTGAGGCCTTCTGTTCTGTAGTTGGCCGAGGAAGTCATAGAAAAAGACGTAGTGTCGGTCATGGCCCCCTTCTTCTTTCGAAGTTTGGTCTTCGACACTTTTTTATTGGAGGCCTGGTCAAATGTGGGGAGATCTGGAAGTTCATCTTCGTCCTCATCTTCGAAATCGTCATCAGAGTCCCATTCGTTGGCAGTGTTTTTCATTTTGGACTTGAATTTCATCACGTCTTTGGCCCAGCCCGTGTTCACGTGCGAACCAGTGCCAACTTCAAGCTCTTCTGGAGCTTCTCCTTCGTTGTAGGGCATATCTTGTTCCACCTCGGAGTCATACTTCTGATCATACTCGTCCTGGTAATTGTCCAAATCCCATTCGTCGTAGTCGTCGTCGTAGTACTGGTCGGCGTCGGATCCGTAGTAGAACTCGTCCTCATCGTCCACTTCTCCGGACTTCAACAATGACGAGAAGAAATCGTCATCTCTTTCTTCTGCTTCTTCATCCTCGGCCTTGTCGTTAGACTCCTCTATGTAGGCCTCATCGTCCAATGCTTCAAGCACTTCTCGCAACCGAGGATCGAGCTCGGGGTTGAATCCCTGGAATTCGGTAGGGATGTTCTCGAGATCATCATGGGCCACGGCACGCTTCTTTTCTGATGGCAACTGGTCTTTGAACAAATCTTCGATGTTCTTTGTCTTTGGCTTTTCAGTTTCGCCCCTGGCCTCTATGAAAACCCCATCTCCGGCTCCAATAGGCTTCAAATGGCGCATATAATCGTACTTCGAATCATCGAAAAAGATCCCGTACTGGGCAGCAAGACCTTCGTTTGCTCTGATGGTTTTGATCTCTTCCGGATTCAACTTCTTGGAGAGCTCGTCTGTGGTGTAGATCTTCTTGTTGGGGTCGTATTTCTCCTGGTCCAAAAGGGTTGGAATCGGAGTCTTGGACTTTTTGGTGGGGGCCGGCACAAGAACGTGCTCGGACGCATCGTTGTCGTAGTACAACGCATCGTCGTGTGCCCTGTGCACGATGTTGAACGTCTTGGCCGACTTCTTGTCGAATCTACGTCTTGGGGGCATTGCTGGAGTGGTGGGGTACCAGAAGGGTGTAGTCAAGTTTTTCATCCTGTCAAAAACCTGCACAGAGCTGCGATGACTTGGTGCACGGGTGCGGGGGTTGAAGGTTGCAAATTAGACACAGGCTGTGGTCGAGCTACGATGGGTAGAGGTGAAGTGTATGTTAATGAATGGGGCTGTGCCGTCAACTGGAGCTTAAAAAGTCGAACTGTCGTCCTGTCGTATCAATCTGATCGGGCTGTCAAGATTCCTACTATCGTATCAATTCTTCTGTTTGTATGCATTTCTATTTCGTAGTCTCTATACGGCGTATCTTACTGTCGCTTCGGGCATTAATCTGTCCGAGGTATTGTCAGTGTTTATTCTGACTTTAGAGTGATTTTTATTTTTTTTTGATACTGCGTTCGTTGCAGCGTTCTTTGCAGTGATTTACAGCGTTCTCTGCAACCGCAATTCTCTTCGAAATTCATTATTGGTCGTGGCGCTCGTGGGATTCCTTCAAGATACGGGGCCAGTTGCTGTTGTACACGCAGAAAGCCTCTGCCAGGGCCAAGAACACCACGCCCAAGATCAACCCGAGCCAGAGCCCCACCAACTCAAGGTGGAACTTGAACGCCAAAACATAGCTGATGGGGAGTGCAAGCATATAGTACGACACCAAGTTCAAGATGGACCCGATCCGCTGGCGGCCCTGGCTTCGTAAGATTCCGGCGCAGAGCACATTACAGCTATCGATGACCTGGTTAAAACCCACCAACATCAACACCTTGTTAGAGATATCGGTGACGGCTGGATCGTTTGAGAACACCGACGACCACAAGCGGCGGCCGAAGAACACCATGGAGAAGTTGAATGCCGAGATGGCAGCAGCAATCACCACCGAGAGCCGGATCACCAACCGGGCCGCGCCCACATTTTGCAGCCCCACGAAGTGGCCGATTCTGGTGGTGAACACCACTGCCACTGCGAACGGGAGCTGGAACGACATGGCCCCAACGTTGGACGCAATAGACTGGGCCGCAAGCACGTTGGTACCAAACGCGGCGGCGAAGATGGTGAGGATCTCGAACGCGAGGTACTCGGTTTCCACCATAACCACCCCAGGCACCGCGAACCGGAGCATGGGCCCCCAGTTCTGGGCCGCCCGCACGAGATTGAGCCCACCCCAGCACTTTTTTCCGTCCACGAAGCACACGTAGGCGAGAAGCGCTACGGCCGCGAACCAGTTGATGAGGACCGAGCACAATGGCGCCCCCACGAATCCGAGCCCGTACGTTGGGTGCCACACGAGCAACCAGTTTAACACCAAATTCAACGGCGTGGCCACTACAAGAATATGGGTGGCGGCGTGGTAGATGTGCTGGGCCTGGAGGAACCGTTTTCCGGCCTCAAAGAGCAACAATGCTGGCGTGGAAGGAATCAAGACTCGGAGATACGTTTGGGCCATGGCCACCAATTCGGCATCGGCCACCATGAGCAGAAGAATGGGCCCGGAGTACCACCACACGGCGGTGAGTGGTATTGTGACTGTGAGCATGATAAGTGAGCATCTCTGGAAGTAGATTCCTACGTTGTGGTAGTTTCCCTGCCCGTAAGCCTGCGAGCAGAAGGTGTCGAGACTGGTGGCCATGCCCTGGTACACGGCAAGAGCGGTGATGTTGAACGTGCAGAGGCCTAGCGTGGCGGCATCCAACTCGCGGGACCCTAGCCGGCCCGAGGCGTACACCGAGGTGACGGAGAGAAGGTACTGGAGCATGAACGAGATGACAAGAGGGATGGACGACCCCACAATGTACCTGAGTTCACCTTTGGGGGTGACCACCTCCTGCGGCAAAAGAGGTTCTTCTTCTGATGTCATGGGAATAAATAGGAGGAGGATGAGTAGCAAGAAGAAGAAGAAGAAGAAGAAGAAGAAGAAGAGGTAGAAGATAGGAGGAAGATGAAGTGTGAAGTGAAAAGTCCGGATGAGAAGTGTTGGGCCGCGAATAAGCGGTCGGTCTAGCCCGCGAAAAGGGGACGGACCAAAAGGGGACGGCCGCGCGATGGGCCCAAAGTGGGAAGGGAGGGGACTGCGAGGATGGGCCCATAACAGGCTACAAGAAAAAGTAGAGCGCCTGCTCCGGCCCCACGTAGAAGCTGCGCACCGGCCCTGGAGCCAGCTGGACGGGAATGTGTAGCTTATTGGGCGAGGCTGCTGTGAAGAAGCGGGTGGGGTCCCTGTTCTCAAGCACTAGCGAGTGGGTGCGGGGGTCGAGCTGGGCCGATACGAGGGCTGGGTCGAGCGCGGCCCCCACGCGAACCACCCCAGGACGAGGATACAGGAGCGCGACTTCAATCTGGACCGGCCCAGCAACAGGTCGAGCGCCGCCCGCGGGCTCAGATTTGGGCCCAGATTTGGGCCCATCGCCTTCCGTTATCCTCATCTCACCGATCTCTTCAATTAATGGCTTCTTTCCTCCCCCAATATTCATCAAATCCGGCAACTCGCCTTCTTCTTCCTCCTTCTCGTTCTCCCCCCGTAGTTCCTCAAGAAGCCCCAATGTCTCGTTGGCCTTGAGGTCCAGCAATTTCCGCTGAAACCCATCTTGGGACAACTCGTCCTGGCGTATTTCGGTGTGGGAGAGATCTCCCTTGCTAAGCATCTTTGGAATCGAATATTCTCGCTCCAAAGTCATCTCGTACAACAACTCAATCGATTCCAAACACCATTCTATGAGAATCGACCGTAAATCGGCATTTGTCTGGACCCATTGGAAGCTCTTGTTGTTGATACAACAGTCGTAAACGTAGGACGGCTGGCCCTTTTTGTCCTTATCGGCCTTCTCGTTGCTGACAATGAGTGGAATCTCCCATTTGTTGTCGATAATTAGTGGAAATACTACTGCCGGATCAAAATCTGTTGCTGGGGCCGGCACTTGGGCATCGTAGCAGACATTGATGAATACTTTGGTGTTAACGCCATACTTGTAGGGCTTGGACGATTCCAAGATACGGGTCTTGACCACGAACCCGGGCCGGGGTCTGAGTTGGATCGACGGAACGACTTCCTCCATGTTGTAGATGGTTTCGTTTGGTTTGTTGGCCAGGAGATGAGATGGCCCAAACTGAATTTCATGCGGGCCAACAATTGGGCCCAGCACATCCCCTCTTGGCCCCATATTTCGCACTCCGCCCAAGTTGGGCCCAATTCTGCCCAGTTCTGTGCCCATTTTTTTGCGCGCTTCCGTCGTTCTGCCCACATTTAAGGTTCCGTCTTTCTGCCCATTTCTCCCGTTATCCTTCTACCTCTTCTTCACCCTCCTCCACCGTGCTTTCCAGACTTAATACCCTCAGAATGAACGTCCTTGTCTACTCCGGACAGGGTACAACCACCGAAAGCGTCAAACACACCATTGAATCGCTCAGACTCCATCTTTCTCCCTACTATGCCGTGGTTACAGTTTCGGAATCGGCTCTTCTAAACGATCCCTGGATGTTTAAAACCGCCTGTTTGGTGGTTCCTGGTGGGGCCGACTTGCCGTACTGTAAAGTGTTGAACGGCCTTGGAAATTCCAGAATAAAACAGTTTGTCAAGAAGGGAGGAAAGTTTATTGGCTTCTGTGCTGGAGGTTATTACGGTGCTTCTCGCTGTGAATTCCAGGTAGGTACCCCAATGGAAGTCAGTGGTCCACGTGAGTTGGGCTTCTATCCTGGGACCAAAGCTGGGTGTGCTTATTCGGGATTTCTATACGAATCCCACCAAGGTGCTCGTGCTACTCCATTATCTGTTAACACCCAGTTGCTTCCTAACGTTCCCTCTGTAGTCTATAACTACTATAATGGGGGTGGTGTGTTCTTAAATGCTGCCAAATTGAAGGGGGTTGAAGTTTTGGCGTCGTATACCGAGCCATTGGACGTGCAAACCCTGGGAAAAGACGATATGGCTGCCGTAGTGTACTGTAAAGTGGGTAAGGGAGATGTTTTATTGACCGGGAGCCATCCTGAGTTCACGGCCTCCCTCATGAAGCCTTCGGGTGACGATTTGGTGTTCAAAGGCGTGACTTCGGTGATGCTGGACCCAGATAACGATTTGAACAGAAGACGGTTTCTCCAGGGCTGTCTCCAGAAAATTGGCCTTAAAGTCAACGAAGACGTCAATGTTTCTGTGCCCAAATTGACCCCGGTATTTGTGGGATCATTGCTTGCCGACCAGGCAACGGAACTTTTGGATACGTTGAAGTCAAATTTGGATTTCGTCAATGGAAATACTGTAGAAGATAAGAACGACACGCTTGTGTTCCATGACGAGAGTGAAAACGACCACGAGTACCTTATCAGCTCCACTGCTGGGGAAAAAGATGAAATCGAAGACCTCAACAGCATCCCCAAGCACTTCAAGGTGTTTGGAGGTACCAATTTGCCTGATCCCAGGTCAACGCCATATTTCAACATGCCCGACTACTTTGAGCACTTGAAACTATTGAGAGATGCCAACCAAGCGTCCAGCAAGTTTGAATTTGGGTCCATCATTGGTTATGGAGAAGTGGTGACATCTACCAATACTCTTCTCGATCAGAACCCAGGCTGGTTGAAACACCTTCCTACTGGGTTTGTTCTTACTGCCACGACCCAAGTAGCCGGACGAGGACGGGGAGGAAACGTTTGGATCAACCCCAAGGGAGTCATGGCACTGTCTATTCTATTCAAAGTGCCCAACAATCCTCGTCAGAGCTCGTCCATTGTCACCCTCCAGTACTTGTGTGGATTGGCCATGATCGAGGCCATTTTAAGCTACGGTAGTACGTCTGCTGGTAAAGGAGTTGGCTACGAAGACTTACCCATCAAGTTGAAATGGCCCAATGATATCTATGCCTTGAAACCCGAGTACTACAACAAGTTAAGCGACAAGGATGTCACCAACAGTACCGTAGAGGGAGACGAGGAGAAGTTCTCCAAAATCTCGGGTGCCCTCATCAACTCGCAATTCATGAATCGCCAGTTCCATCTTGTTTGGGGTTGTGGGGTCAATGTTTCCAACGCTGCTCCAACCACTTCCTTAAACATTGTTCTTGAGAAGTTGAATACCATCAGAGCGGCCCAGGGATTGGAAAAACTTCCTCCTTATCGTCACGAGTTGTTGCTTGCTAAATTGATGTTCATTATGGATGAATTCTATAGTGTATTTGAGCATTCAGGTTTGAAGCCATTCTTACCATTATACTACAAGAGATGGTTCCATTCTAACCAGACGGTTCAGGTGGATACTGGAAATGGGTCTGCGGTGAGGACCTGTGTTATCAAGGGAATCACGCCGGACTACGGGCTTTTGATTGCGGAGGACGTGAAAAACCACGAGAGATTGGAGTTGCAGCCTGATGGTAATTCGTTCGATATCTTCAAGGGACTTGTCTACAAAAAGACGTAGGAGAGGCAGAATATGAGAGAACAATGTGAGAGAGAACAGAAGAAAGAAGAAGAGAAACAATGATGAAGACCTTATGGTCCTATAATATAATATACTAATGGCATCAAAATACACAATATTAATGGAAAAGCTGTAGACACAAATGATGAACGTGACATAACTATCATGACAGCACTGCTTTGAATAACTGGGTAAATGCCTAGCGAAATGTGAAATGTAGCCTTATAGCCTGATTCCTTTGGTTCAGTTTCGTAGTTCTGCCATAGGTGATGGGCCTATATCCCGCGATGTCTTCTCCCCGGCCCATCCCTCGCACTGTGGGCCTCGCACCGTGGACCCATATTTGTCTTGGGCCCATTTTTTTGGACCCATTCTTTTGCAGTCGCCGCGAAATCAAAATCACAACAACTCTTCTTCTCTACCCATGAAAGTCAACATTTTGGAGTGGCAGGCGGTGTCGACGTGGCACTGGAAGCTCACCGATGGTATCGACGGACCTGCTGATTACGTCGATGAGTTGTGTGGAATCTGTCGTGTTTCCTTTGATGGTACCTGCCCTAATTGCAAATATCCTGGAGATGAGTGCCCATTAGTGTTAGGAGGAGGGTGTACCCACAATTTTCATCTTCATTGTATATTGAAGTGGTTAGAACAGGATAATTCCAAGGGTTTGTGCCCAATGTGCCGTCAAACATTCACACCCAAGCCCGATGGGGCCATTGGAGCTCAGGAATTGGCAGATTTACAGTCTTTAATCGATGGCCACAAGGTAATACGAGAAAGAATGGTGAATGGAGAGGCTGAATTCGAGCAGTTTGAGGAGCAGGAGCTAATGAGCCAATGAGATACGGAAATCAAGAGACTGAGAGACCTTTGAGAAGGGTATAGGATCAGATTTCTGATTACTGTGTTGCAATAGCAAGTAGAACTAAGGCATAATCAACTAGATGTTGTCAAAATGTAAGGCTGCTAAACAGACATCTAGAGGTAGCAAATGGGCCGTAATGGAGCCCTAATGTGACCTTGAATGAACCTAAATGTGAGCCTAAATGTGAGCCTAAATGTGAAGTCCTAATGTGGGGCCGTAAATGTGCCCTAAATATGAAGCTCCAAAAGGTAAATTTATATTGAACCTCATAAAGTGGACTACTAAAGTTCTAACTGAACATTTGATGTTTCTGGTGAAGCCCAGATGGTTAAGCTCCGACTCTGATTGTAATTCCTTGAAGTAAAGCTTTAAGTCTGTTTCTGAATGGAGCTCCATATGAGCTCTACAAACTTGTGAAGCTACAGAGGTTCAAAATGGTCCAAAATCAGAGTACAACTTGGGACTACGTGCCTTTTTACCTATAACGATATAGTTATATATCCACCTTTAATGTTAATGAATACCACAACTACCCTGGTAGACCGTTTTGTCGTGGGCCCAAATTTGCTCGCGCGCTCTGTCCAACCTCTGCCCACACCTCGGCCCATTCCCTCTGCCCGTCCGGCTAATCTCGGCCCCTCCGCGTCTTTCGGCGAAAGCTGCCCGGCCAATCAGACTTAATTTTTCACTTCAACCTCTTCTTCTCCCACCTCTCTTTCACCCCATTCTTCTCCACAATGTTTGCTCGGGCCCTTATGAGACCTTTGTCTCTCAGACCGTCGTCGCTCAGACTACTTCCAAGCACCAGGACAGCCAGCCCAATTGCGATGGCATTCAGATCCGTGCATTCTTCGCTCATACGACCAACTGCAAACCAGCCTGCTATTCAACAGCCACTCACCCAGCTCGAAATTAACCGTAGTAAGTTCACTCCCGAGGAACTCGAGGCTGCCCGTTTAGCCCGTTTGGCTGCTTTGGGCCCCTACATCTCCAAATTGCCCGAGAAATGGATCCCGTACGCTGAGTTGATGAGACTCGAAAAACCAGTGGGGACGTTGCTTCTTCTTATTCCTTGTTTCTGGGGTATCACCATGGCTGCTTATGCCATAAGTGCTCCATTGGTGACCACATTGTCGGCTTTAACCTTGTTTTCCATCGGTGCTGTGATTATGAGAGGTGCTGGTTGTACCATCAATGATATCTGGGACAGAGACTTAGATAACCAAGTTGCCCGTACCATGGAAAGACCCATTACTAGTGGCCGTGTGACTGTTCCCCAGGCATCAGGATTCCTTGTAGCTCAATGTTTGGCTGGGTTGGTGGTGTTATTGTCATTACCTTTCGAATGCTTCTACTTGGGAGCCCTTTCTCTTCCTTTTATCTTTGCCTACCCATTGTTCAAACGGTTCACCTACTACCCTCAAGCAATGCTCTCCATCTGCTTCAGTTGGGGCTGTTTGTTGGGATTCCCTGCCGTGGGAGCTCCTTTGAACATGGCAGTAGCTGGCCCATTATTCGTATCCAACTTTATTTGGTGTATGATTTATGATACAGTCTACGCTCATCAAGACAAGAAGTTCGATATCAAGGCTGGTATCAAGTCTACTGCTTTGGCTTGGGGTGAAAAAACAAAACCAATCTTGTACGGCTTGGGTACTGCCCAAGCAATCACCTACTTTGGAGCTGGTGCTTTGAATGCCATGGGTCCTTTCTTCTTCCTCAGTGGAGCCTGGGGATTCTCCAGATTATACTCCCAGATCAAGAACACCGACTTGGACGACCCAAAGAGTTGTTGGGCTACCTTCACCGGAAACATCAGAACCGGAGAAATAATGTGGATTGGAATGTTCATTGACTACCTTTTGAAGATATTCGGTTTCTTATAGATAAGAGATGTGTTATAGTTATAGAACTACTTTTATTTAGTATATATGATCATACCCCGTTATTCACGGCAAAGTCCTTAATTAACCTTTCGTTAAGTTTGAAATCGGCTCTACTTAACACCTTCTTGAGAACCGCAGCCCTCTTTGTAGATTCGGAGTCGATGAGTATGGTAAGAATATGATCTCTTACGTATGCAATGGGTACAAACTCCGGTAAGAGCTGTAAAATCTCTAATGCACTGAAGTATTCGGTGCCGTATGAATTGATGAAATGCCTGGTGGCTAGTATTTTGCCATGATTGTCGGTATCTGATTCCATGTACCGATTGAAAATGTATGTTAAATCCTGCTTGATGCTTTCGGGATGCCTTTTGGTGTAGAAGTGAAGTTGCGTTTTATCGAGTTTTGGAAATAAACTGGATTTGGATGGAAATGGAAGCTGGTGATAGAGAGCATAGAATTCTGCCGTGGAAAAATCAAAGAAGTTAACCAATTGGTCAATTATATTATGCGGCTCCATATCTTCGAAAAGAAGATTAAAGTAACTAAATTCCAGTGCTTCAAGAATGGCTTTCAGTTTATGGAAAGTTTCCAGCGTTTTTTGATTATGAAGTCTCCTAATCAACAAGAGCTCAAAAAGTTTTAGATAAGTCATGACAAAATCTTTGCATTCGCTTTTCAATCCGTGGATTTGAAGAAATTGAATCCAACTGGGTTTGGGCCACTTTGAGTCAGATAATGGATGGTCAATCTTATAAGTTTTCTGAAGAATATTAAAATTAATCAAATTGACCTCATTAGTGGTTGACAAAGTTAGCAGATTTGCTAGCTCCAATAACAATTCATCTAATGAATTGGCCCCATACTCTCCTTTATCAGTAATTTCTTCCTGAAAACTGGTTTCAAGATACTCCAACTTAAGTGTTGAAAAGTCAACCTGTCCCTCATAAGACTTAGCAACTTCTTGCATAATGTTTTTATGAATTGACTTGTGAACACTCTTCTTATTGGCTTTCAAATATTCCAAACCTTCCGTGGGATACAACTTCAAAATCTCTAAAAGATATTTCATGTACTTATCACCATCATTGAAATTATCCTTTAATTCGTTGAAGATAGTGGAGACCAAATCGACCGAATGGCCTGAACTCTTAAGGAATTTGTCCTCTATCACAGGACATTGGGAGTCAACAAGTTCTTTCTTCAATAGTTTTAATGCCAAATCACAGATTTGAATCGCAACATCATTTCCCAGACGGAAGAGAAGAGTGTTAAGCAAAGCAAAATAATGAGAGTTTTCGTTTAAGAACTCCACTATATTTTTATCAGGATGTGATTTCCAAAACTCCTTATCAGTGTCTATCAAATCAAGAAGACCATCTATTTCCTTGGCTTCTGACTGATAAACAAGAACTCTCAACACCCCAGTTGCTACTTCAGTTAGCTTGAGGTCGTTATGAAATATGTAAGATATCTTTAATAGCGAGTAGAAAATATCATCATTACTTATTGATAATTCCTTTATAATATCAACTAGTTGCTTGATGGCTGAAAAGATCTCAATTTCATCAAGGAAAGTGGCCGGAAGTTGGTTTTTACTATCCAATAAATACAAGGTGATGAAAGGATGAATGCTTCCCTGCTGGTAATTTCCTTCTTCGTCAACTGATTTGTTCAAATATAGTTTAACTATGTCTATGGTCTGGGATATGCATAGCTGACAGTCTTCATTGTTATCCTTGAGCGTTTTTAAGGTCTCTACCTTGGAGTCTAGAAGCTGAGGAATTTGTTCCTGTTCAGAGGTTTTGAAAATGTTAATAATATCCTGAAACATTGTAAAAAAACTGTTGATTTCGTATAACATGAATATATCCTTGCTATCATGCAATATGATGGAACTGTTTATATTTATGGTGGATGATACATTGGACTCGGAATTGAATTTGACTTTTGTTAAAAGGGAATTGAGGTCAGTGTCTTCAAGGATTATGCTAGAGCTGATTTCACATATTCTGAGATCTGGCACCGTAATACTCTCTGTCTGTCCTGTGACTTCTTCCACGGTGCTTTCTGGTTGTTCCGTTTCTGTTGAGTCTACATCATCATTAGTCTGTTCAGTTGTTTCTTCTGTTTGCTCTGTTACTTCTTGTGTCTCCTCTCTTGTACCTTCAGTCTGTTCAGTTGTCTCTTCAGTCTGCTGTGTAACTTCTTCAGTCTGTTCAGTTGTCTCTTCAGTCTGTTCTGTAACTTCTTCTGTCTCTTCAGTTGTCTCTTCAGTTTGTCCTGCTTCTTCTGGCTGTCCTGTTTCTTCTTCAGTCTCTTTTTTTGATTCCTCTTCTTGAAGTTTGTCTTGAGTTTCCGTATCCCGTGTATCCTCTACGATATCCAGTATGTGGTACAATTCTTTAACTTTTAGGGTCAGACACACTTCAAGTGACTCTAAACAGCTGAAAACTAATTGTTTTTCCAGCTTAGATCCCTCAAAAATCCCAATTATGAATGGCCACGAAATAACCAAGCCTTTAGAAGGATATCCCAAGTCTCCCCACGATACGGTTCCTCTAGTAACATCTCCTATTGAGTTGATGAACATGGCTAAAGAAGTCAAATCATCTGATTTGACAGAAAGTAAGTACTCTTCTTTAGCCAGAACATCCGGCTTGAACGGGAGAATATACGGCTCGACAGGTTGAGAGTCAGTTTTATAGTCAAACAAGGGGATTTTTCTCGTTTGTTGCAAATCAACGATATCATAGTTCTTTTTGTTGGCCACCATTGCCAAATTACTATAATTTGTGGATGTACCGGAGGAACAAGAAACCCCTTTGACAGCATTGGAGTAGTTAATATCTCGTAGGAGTTTCATCAGATCTGAATTGAATTGAATAAGCCTGATGGCTTTGGATGTAAAAATGATGACTTTTTCATTGGGCTGACGATTCGATAGCTGCTTATTAAGCTGGGTTAAGTACAGAATATCATTGACATCCTTGATTTTACCGATTCGACTTGTTGATAACTCCGGAATGGTATAAACGTGAACAGTATTCCCACTTAGTATAAGCAATCTTTCAATATCGTTGAGTACAAGAAGCTTCTTAATGGGAGCTTTTTCGGACCCGATTTCCAATTGCGCTATAAGAATATACTCAGGAGCGTCCTCGAACTTGTGATAGTGCAAAATCTCCCCATTGGAAGTACCTATGTACAAATTGGCCTGGTATGTAGAGATACAACTAACCTTGGTTTCGTCGATTTCTAGGGGAATGTCGGTTATTAACGGCCGGAGACGGAACTTTTTCAGGATCCCCAGCGAGGCCGTAACGGAGATGGTGCTGCTAACGTCCATATCAATGGACGGGAATAGGTACTGCCGAACACTGGTGGTTGAAGGAATATTTTCAAGATAGTCACTTTATCTGAGCATATCAGCAGGTGCACGGATATTTCGCTGACTGCGACAAGAAAAAAAAAACGAATTACAAGATGTACGGATGTATTACTGATGAAAAATCTATCAACTAAGATTAGAGAGAGATGCTGAAGAGGAGGAAGTGATGGTGGGAGGGAATGCCAAGTTGTCTCTGTGGGCAATGTATTCACTATCGGCAAAGCCCAAAACGGCTTCGATTTCGCTCGATTTGAGGCCCTTGATAAGAGAGATTTCGGTAGAACTGTAATTAACTCTGCAATGGCCCACTTCTACTGCCTCTGATATTGGTGAGTTTTTGGTAGGAACAACCTTAATGGAGGCACATTCACTTTCGTGGAACGTTCCTTCGACATCAACAATACCTGCTGGGAGGAGACCGGCTCTGTTCTTTCTGGTAAGAGCATCGAAACAGCCCTGGTCTATGATCAAAGAACCCTTGGTTTTCAAACCATGAAGAAGCCAGAACTTTCTGTCAGATTTGATCTGAGTATCGTTGGACAATCCCAAGAAACGGGTATGTAGAGGAAGACGGTTGTTTTTGATTTCCTGTGATATGAGTTGATTTTGTTGCTCAATAGAGAGATTAGAACCGTCAATTTCCTGGATATTTCTCACAATATCAAGCATATACTGTGGTTGGGTAGAAAGAGAGATGATGGTAGTAACTCCAGCATTCGTAGCCAACTCAGCAGCAATCAATTTGGTGGTCATACCTCCAGTACCGATTTTTGAACCGGCTCCAGCATCTTCAGTGTCGGTTTTCACGGCCAAATCGTCAATTTTGTCCACCAATAATACTGGTTTGGCATCAGGGTTGGTTCTAGGATTATCATTATACAAACATTCAACATCAGTCATCAAAAACAAGTAGTCGGCGTGGATCATTCCTGCGGTAATGGCAGATAAGGTATCATTATCACCGAATTTGATTTCTGCCACCGACAAAGTGTCATTTTCGTTAACAATAGGAATTATATCCATAGATAATAGTTCATTAATGGTATTAGTAGCATTTTTATACTGGGTGAAGTCCATAATATCGTTTCTGGTGATCAAAATCTGAGCAATTGTTTGATTCATTTGACGGAAAAGATCATCAAACAACCCTATAAGTCGTCCCTGACCAATCGAGGCCAATGCTTGCACCGATGATAACTTGGAGGGCTTCGTGAATATCCCCACTCTCTTCATCCCAAAGGCAATGGCACCAGACGAGACTATAATGATTTTATGGCCTGCTCTACGAAGTTTCACCACTGTCTCCACGATGTTGGACATATTGGCAATTCTGGGCTCACGAGTGACCTCATCCACAAGGGATGACGACCCAAGCTTTATCACTATGGTATATGTTTTGGACATGGAAAAAGCAGGTGAAGCTGTGAAAAAGAGGTTGAAGAAGACTCAATTTTTCATCTTGACTCATTTTTTTTTAGGAAAATTATGCGACCAAAATTTGCAATAAAACCAGGCTGCGAATGGTGAAGTGAAAGTATTGAAAGGGGGATGAGAACTAACAAGGGAATGTTGATATGATGTATATTGTGAGATATTTGAGGCTACTCAGGAAAAGCTTGAGATCCGTAGCTGGTCAGGAAGACCCACTAGGGCCAGAAATACGTTTGATGTACGGATGTTTATTCGCGGCACGGGTGCGATTTATGATCCCCTATAAATAGTCCGCCATTTCCCCAGATTTCAACCTCAATAACTCCACTCTTTTCCTCTCCCTTGTTCTAGCTCTTAGTTTTTTCTTGTAATTTCTAGACCATGGACTCACGGCTTCAGTTTAATAAGTTTGTTCTCTTCGGAGACTCCATAACCGAATTCTCTAATGACCAGGAACGGGGCTACTCATTTCAGGCAGATCTCCAATACTGGTATAGTAGAAAATTCGACATCGTTAACCGAGGATTTGCAGGATATAACACCGAACATGCGATTAGAATTTTGCCGGAGATCTTTAAACAGGAGCAAGGAATCAAATTAATGACAATTTTCTTCGGCACCAATGATGCAGTAACTGGAGTTCAGCATGTTCCATTGGAGCAGTATGAAGCTAATTTGTTACAGATGGTACAATTGTGTAAGCTGAATGGAGTTAGACCCATTTTGATTGGTCCTGGGCTCCATGATCCCAAATTGGACCGAATCAATTTGGAGTCTAGGGGTATATTTACGGACCTAGAAAAGACAACCAATGGCCAGAATAAAAAGTATTCCGACGTGGTGGAATCTGTAGCCAAAAAGCACGAACTTCCCTTCATTAATATGTGGGAGATTGTTAGAGTTGATGGAGGTTGGTCCGAAGAAGAGTTGCTTAGTGGAAATTATGTTAATGTAGGAGACTACTATTTTGACGGAGTTCATTTTCTGACAAAAACTTACAAGCTCTGGTACAAGAATTTGGTGGATGTGATCAAGAAAGAGTTTCCTGAATATGATCCAGACATTCTTCCTCTTAACTTGACGTACTGGAGACAAATTGACCCTGAAGACCTCGAGGAGTCGATGTTCAAAGGGTCCATGCTCCCAAAATGAGTGATAATTTATAGAAAATGCCTTGTTGAATTGCCTTATGATTTGAATCGTTACTCAAGCGTACTAGAGGAGTATCTCTTGGGTTGACTGGATTTCAGCCTTTTTACAACCTTTATTAGAGTATATCAGATACATTATATAGAATATATGCAATTATAGACCCGACACAACTCAAACAATGTCATGATCTCATCATGACCTTCATAATCTTCTTTCTTCATACAATCTACCTCACATTCGTCCCTTGTCCATATAATGGTGTCGTATAATGCTCTTTTTACTAGGCCAGATACGGTTGCAATTGCACGTGAACTTGGCCTCTGCCCACCATTTCTGCCCATCTCGCACCGCTGGGTCCATCGCGCTCGCACTCCGGCCCATTTCGCCCATCCTGGGCCCACTCTGTCGCGTCTCGGGCCCATGTGTCCTGTGGCGCACCGTTTCCGCTCTCGTGGTCGAGGTGAAATTTTTTTTTTCAACTTAACCTCTATGATTGTTTCCCAGTATTTAAGGACTTTCTCCACGAAAATCAGATATTTCTCCTCAATTCCTAGCTCCCGTACCATGTCTTTCCCCTTAGTTTGTTTAGGTAATCCCTTATTGGATTTACAAGTCGATGTTGACGCCGCATACTTGGCCAAATACGATTTAAAGGCCGACGATGCCATCTTGGCCGAAGAAAAACACTTACCAATCTTCGATGAAGTGCTTAACCAACCTGGTTTGAAGTTGGTTGCTGGTGGTGCTGCTCAAAACACCGCCAGAGGTGCTCAATACATCTTGGAACCAAACTCTGTTGTCTATTTTGGTGCTGTTGGTAACGATGTCTACGGACAAAAATTGAATGAAGCCAACAAACAATACGGTTTAAGAACCGAATACCAAGTTTTGGATGGTGTTGCTACTGGTAAGTGTGCTGCTTTGATCAACCAACCACACAGATCCTTGGTTACTGATTTGGCTGCTGCCAACCTTTTCAAAGTTGACCACTTGGAAAAACCAGAAAACTGGAAAATCGTCGAAAACGCCAAGTACTACTACATTGGTGGTTTCCACTTGACTGTTTCTCCTCCTGCCATCGAAGCCTTGGGTAAACACGCTGCTGCCACCAACAAG
This sequence comes from Isabelozyma gotoi, assembly GCA_003708205.2. NCBI lineage: Eukaryota > Fungi > Ascomycota > Pichiomycetes > Serinales > Metschnikowiaceae > Isabelozyma > Isabelozyma gotoi. Next base: position 128,348 of record PPNP02000024.1, on the reverse strand, counting down.
GTGTTTGCTTTGAATTTCTCTGCTCCATTCATTGCTCAATTCTTCAAGGACCCATTAGATGCTGCTTTACCTTACGTTGACTACGTTATTGCCAACGAATCCGAAGCTGCTGCTTACGCTGAATCTCACGGTTTATCCGTCGACTCTTCTGACGTTGTCGGAATTGCCAAAGAAGTTGCCAAATTACCAAAGGCTAACTCTAAGAGAAACAGAACTGTTGTGTTCACCCAAGGTACTGAACCAACTGTTACCGTTACTTACGACCCAGCCACCGAACAATTCGATGTCAAACAATACAACGTCAGAGAATTGGCTGCTGAAAAGGTTACTGACACCAACGGTGCCGGTGATGCTTTCGCTGCTGGTTTTATTGCTTCCTTGGTCCAAGGTAAGGACCTTGCTCAATCTGTTGATGTTGGTCAATGGGCTGCTTCTTTATCTATCCAAGAAGTTGGTCCAACCTTCCCGTTCCCTAAGCAAACCTACAGTGCTTAAGCTAATGATCTTATGAGTCATCTTCAATTCTAATTCTTCAACATGGGTTTATTCAGCGATGAGTCTGACGGTCTTTTTTTTTTACGTTTTTATCATTAATACACAACTTCAACCGTTGAAGTCACCTAGTAGATATGAGCGAGCCATTGCTTTCTCAACTTTGACATTTTTTCATATTTTTGCAGAAATTGCCAAAATAATTGCAGCATTTTTTTACTTCTCAATGAGAGACTGGAACACTTTATGGTTATTTTCATCTTTGGTTATCTTCCAAGTTATTCCCTCAGCAGAGTACCAATCATCGTGAATGGCTGCAAACTGAGAATAGAGCATACACTCGACACCTGGCTCGAATTACTCCATATAAATACATAGTCCTGCGGAAGTATTACCTTCGGAAGTATTCTATACTCTATTCCTTTTACACGATATTTTGGGCCACCTGGTCCCCCAGTTTATTGGCTCATCGCACCAAAAACTGGCCCAGCCCAAATGCTTGGGCCCACGCTGGCCCATTTCGCACCACCATCGCCCTGCCCGATTTCTCACCACCTTGCACCGTCCATTTCTCGCGATGAGATAAAAATATCTGGCCAAATCTCTAACGTCCAACTCTCATCTCTACACCACCACTATGTCAGTTCTGAGGGACCACTACTATAGACTTGCTTCCGACGTTCCCAAGGAGCGTATCGATGCTGCCACTGCCCTTTTGGGTGAGTTGGTATCGGTAAACCTGCCCGAAGAGTGGACTTACTCTCTCAACAGATTGGTCAATGGACTTACCACTACCCGTCAGGCCGCCAGATTCGGGTTTTCCATGGCCCTTACCGAGGTGGCGAGAGAGTTGATTTATAAAGATGATTACGAGTTGACTGTGGATGGATATTTGGACAAAATCATTGGTGCTAGCGAGGTCAAGGCCTCAATGAAGGGAAAAGAAGAAAGAGCAGCTTTGTTTGGGAGATTGTTTGGATTACAGATTCTATTGAACTCCCTGTTGTTATTTGATGGTAAGGTCACTAGCAATGATGTGTTAGTGAAGTTCTGTCAGGCACTTATCGAGTTATCGGCCTCGAAGTCGTGGTTAAGAGAAACAGCCGTCTTCACGCTTTGCCAGTTCATTGGATTGTACTTGCAACAAGAAGACTACGATGACAAGATAATTGTTTCTATTCTTCAAAGTATCAACGATAATGGGTTGAACTTAAGTACCGAAGGATTAGCTGTATACTTAGCAATTCCCAAACCTCTCCGTTTCAGTTTATCCTCCAAAGTTACTGGAGCAAAAGCTGCTTGGAAGAATGGAGATCCTTTTTCCAAAGGAAACTTGCCCACTTTGGCCAAAACGTTGAAGGACGCCGAGATTTCGAATGCCGAAGACGATGATGAAGACTCCAAGAAGAAATCTAAGCAAAAGAGCTCGTGGACTCCAAGAGTGCCATTTGTATGGGATTCCATTATTGCCAATTTTTCTTCTTCACTGACAGATGATGAAGAAGAGACTACAAAGAAAGGCAAGAAACGTAGCAAGTCCCATAAATCTGGATCGAAGAAACAAAAGACAGAATCATCGGACATCTCCATCAAAGAGTTTTGGAAAGTTGTTGTAGATGAAACCTTGTTTTCCGATAAGGCTTCTCACGAAAGAAAGTTCTGGGGCTTTGAAATCTTCATCAAGTTCTTACAGAACATCAGCCCCTCTGAAGTTGGTAATCTTTTCACTCCTAACATCTTAAGATGCCTCATCAACCAATCAGCCCAGGCCAATAGACTTCTCAACAAGATCTCCATCAAGGTGTTAAACTCAATCATCGAAGTAAGCAAAAAGGATGTTCTTAAAGCCCCAGTCATTCTTGAGCGTTTGATTGACGATTCAGTAGGTGGATGGAACTTCGACTTGATGACCAAATCAAAAGTCACAGACTCTTTGGTTGCAGTCTTGGGAATCGTAGAAGATACTGACGCTTCAGTTGAAGTGGTTTTATCATCAATTAGCTCCGTGCTTCTCTCTTACTTTTCTGAAGCAGTAGAAACTCAAAAGGGAGACGATGAAGGCTTCAAGAAGTCTAATGACAATGGGTTAAAGTGGGTATTGGATAAGTTGTTGGTTCTTTTCAGAAGTTCCAAGAAATTCACCTCCATTTCTAATGACTGGTTGGATGATATCTTCAAGTTTTTGATTAAGACTGCCTTCTTCTCTCCTGTTGAAGGCAACAATGTTTCGGGAAACATCAGAAAATTAGCCCAAGATAGATTAAACACCTTCTTATCTGAAACCATGTCGATCAAGAGAAAAGGAAGCTCCTATGCTACCTACTGTATTAAACAAATTGAAAAGGTGGAAAAGACACAATCCTACAAGATCAACTTGGAATTTGACGAAGAGTTATTAGCAATTAAGCAGGATTGTACTGACTTGTTAGCCAGCATCAAAGAGTTGATTTGCATGAAATCTGATAAAAAGGACCAATTGGCGTGCTTTGAGCTCCTCTTTTCTATGGTCTTGATTCAATTATACATGGGAGATGACGAAACTGTTACTGCGCTTGGAGAATTAAAGGCATGCTATGAAAACACTTTTGTTGAAAGTGATGATGAAGTGGACCCTGCTATTGTGCTTACTGAGGTCATTTTGTCATTTATCGCCCGTAAATCAGCATTGTTGAAGAAGTTATCTTTAATAGTTTGGGAAACCTTGTTATGTGCTAAAAACGAGGACGGGTCCGTGAAATTGAACCTGGAGTGTTTGAAGTTGTTGTTCGATGTATTGGAAACCAAGGAGAACAAAGAGGGTCAACAAAAATTGTTTGATGCTGAAGATGAATTTGGAGAGGATGCAGAAGAAGACGATGAAGGTGAAAAAGAAGAAGAAGAAGAAGAAGAGGAATCAGAGTCAGACTCCGATTCAGACTCAGATGAAAGCGAAGATGAAGCTAATACCACTTCACAAGTGGATAAAGACACAACCATTAAATTGGCCCAGGCTCTTGGAATACCTACAGAATCTTCAGGAGAAGTGAAATATGAGGACATTGACTCTTTTGGTGAAGACGAAGATTCATACAAATCAGACTCTATGGATGACGAGCAGATGATGGCCATGGATGACCAATTGTCGAAAATTTTCAAAGATAGAAGAGACGCATTAACTAGTATAAGTTCGGGAAATAAGAGAAAGGCCGAAGTAATGGAAGCCAGAGAACAGATGATCTTCTTCAAGAATAAAATCTTAGATCTTCTTGACAGTTTCAGCAAGATTAACCCTAACTCACATATTAATTTCACCATCATCAAACCCATTTTGATTCTCATCGACTTGACCATGGACAAGAACCTAGGGGTTAAGGCCCATAAGCTCTTGAAAACCAGACTCAGTAAGACAAAAATCACTGTTGCTGACCTCGAAAGAGACTTCCCAACCAAACAGCAACAGCAAGACTTCAAACAGTCGCTTCTTAACCTTATTCAATGGGCCCAGGACAAAGCTGCCACCAAATCTTCAAACCAGGCCCACGGTTTGGCCTGTAGTCAGTCGTGCCTTCTTGTATCGAAGAATTTGGTGGATTTGGACCCACTGTACCTTGACCAAATCGTGGATATCTACTCCAAATCACTTAAAGACTGGGCCATAAACCCTAAGAACAAGGTTCAAGCCTCGCTTTTCTTTGATTTCATCAACTGGGTGAACTCCAAGCGTTCCCGCAAGGAAAAGAGCTAAACTAGACCTGAACTAGAGAACTGTATATATTTGCAACATTAAAAGATCACACCCGTACCTCTCTTAGCAAAATACATCCGTGCACCAAACTGAAAAATTGCGAATTTGGTGGCACGCTGCGCGTAGATTTCAGCACGGCTCTGGCCCAATAGAAGTGCCCGATCGTTGACCGAACTTAAACCACCATAGAAAAGCGTAGTACTACACCACAATTCTTTAATCAATAAACATGTCTGCCTACAAACAAGCCGGAATCTCCTTAAACAAAGCATTATCCATTGCTGCCAGAACCGTTAGAAGCTCATTGAAGCCAGAATTCAAGGCTGCTGCCGAAAGAAGAGGTACCACTGAAGTTAAAGTTATCAAATATGAAAATGGTGATGCTGCTGAAGCAAAACCTTTACAAAATTAAATAATGGTTACTCCCTATCAAAAAGCATAGCAATTGCTTAGTCAATTGATACATATTCATAAGTAGAGAATAATACAATTCTTCAGACCAATCGTAGAGACTCTAGAACCATATAACGACTCAGAACAGCTACTAACTTAGAAGACTGTAATGATCTAGATCATGTAATTAGAGGATTCTCCAATGTAATACCTATTATATGCCCATAACCAATTTGAAACCATCATTTGGGTGGTCAGACAAGTTGGCTGCTACACTTTGCAATAAATATAGATCTAATTCTATTTACATGCCTACCTCAGACTTAGCAGCGTTTTCACTACGTTGCTTCTTGAGCAATTCAGATCGTATTTCTTCCTCCAGCTCTTTAAGCACTCGGTTGATAAGCCTACACCTCAAATCAAATGGCAATTCGTCAATCATCTCCACGATCTCGTTGACTTGATGGGCCCGTCTTTCTCTATCAATGTCCACGGCATCAGGATCAAACTTATGTTCACTTTCGTAACGTTCACAGAGCTCTTCGAGCACTTCATTCTCTTCGTGTTCCTCTTCTTCCTTGGTCTTTTGTGCTGGTTCTAATCCGCTTTCGTCAAGGAGTTTAGACAATTCTGATTCGGGGTTGCTAAACAATTCCACAAATCTTCCGTGCTCCACAACCTTTCCTTGCTTACCGAGAACCACGACGTTTTCTGATTTGGAAATAGTAGACAACCGGTGAGCAATGGATATAATTGTCATTTTACCCTGAGATGTCAAGTCCTTCAATGTTTCATTGATAAGACTCTCCAGCTTCGAATCCAAAGCCGAGGTTGCTTCGTCTAAGACGAGAATCATTGGTTTTTTGATCAAGGCTCTGGCAATGGCAATTCTTTGTTTCTGACCTCCAGATAACGAGGCTCCTCGAGCACCAATGATGGTGTCGTACTCATCAGGGAATGCCATGATGAAATCGTGACAATTGGCTTGTTTAGACACTTCAATTATATCATCCATGGTCAATTGGCTGATTTGATAGGGTGTTAGTCCGTATACGATGTTTTCAAGGATACTTCCCGACAACAACACCGGTTCTTGCTGGACAATTCCAATGATATGTCTTCTCAAGTCACGAACCTGGAATTCGTTGATGTTGTGGCCTCCTATTTTGATTTCTCCACTTTCGATGTTGTAGGAACGAAGCAACAACAAAGCAATTGTAGACTTTCCACATCCTGATGGAGCTACGAAACAAGTAGAAGAAGAAGCAGGGATTTGAAACGAACATTCGTCGAAAATCTTGTTGTTGGGTCTGGAAGGATAGCTGAACACCACGTCCTTGAACTCGATATCATTGGTGATTCCTTTTGGTACTCTACCTCCCTGGATAGGAGGAACATCGTCCTTGTAGTCAATAAGTTCAAATAACTTCGTTCCTGCTCCCGAACCCTTCATTAATTCCATGTAGGTGGTCGTGAGACTGTATAAGGCCAGATTAAACAATTCTGAGTACATAGTAAAGGCCACTACATCTCCCGTAGTCATTTGACCATTTAAAATCAAGTAGACTCCCAAGGAAACACAAGAAAGGTAACCGGTATGGTACAACGAATAGATGGAAACCGAGTAGTTGGACTGGGCAAGAGCTTCTTTTCTGGCCACGCCAATGACGTTTCTAAGCTGGTCAGCGTACTTGGTGAGTTCCTTCTGTTCTGAGGTGAAGGCCTGGACCAATTTGACCGAATTAAGGGTTTCTTCGCTGACTTTGGTGAGGCCAGCAGTGGCATTTTGCAACCGGGTGGACAACGATCTGATTTTCTCTCCGTACCACACTGATCCAAAGGTAATGGGAGGTGAGATGAGGAGCATGACCCCAAAGAGAAGTGGATTAATGCTGAACATCATGTAAGAACTAATGATTCCAAAAAGCATGTTTTTAAGCCCATCCGGCAAGTTACTGGTTATGGATCTGGACACAATGTAGGCATCACTTGATAGTCTGGAGATTAAGTCCCCTACCTTGTGCTTATCCTTATCGTAAAAGGCCGAGTCGTGTCTCAATAAGTGTTTCATTACTCGAAGCCGTAATCTAGCCACCAATCTCTCTCCAAGCACCTTAAGCACCCAGATACGGGCCCAGAAACATACGGCACTCACGCACATAAACGGGAACATCACTGCAAACACCGTAGAGTATTTGTAGCCCCAAATCAAGAGGTCTCCGTCCGCATCTTTGGCGTTGGCATTGAAAGCATCAATAGCAGCCCCTACCAACTTTACTGCTGCTGTTGGGTACAATACAGCACATAGAATGAAGGCCAAGGCATAGAGGAACAACCGCAAGTCGGGTCGGCCGAGTTTGAGAATACGAAAGATGGTTTTGAGGTTTTCCCGGAGGTTTTTCTTCTTATTGGTTAGGTTCTGTTTTTCCTTTTCGTTGATCTGGAGCTTACGGATTTTGGTGATATCAAGGTGCTCCTGGGGAGATTTGGAGTTTTTCAACGCTTCGTTGAGTTCCAGTTTATCGGAATGGATGGTTAGGCCGTTTTTCAGCGGAGTATGTGATAAAAACCTGGGGAATACGGCTTGGGGCCGGTACGTGAGCCCCAATAGCACGGGTTTGGGTCTTGTGGGGCCGAGCGACGGACTGGAGGCGAGTCTGGAGATCGAGCGGGTGAAATTACGACCAAATAGCAACTGGGGCCCCACAGGAGGCTTGACTCGAAGCAATGGGAACATCTTCGGCAGTGAAACCCTAGTTTATAGATTGGTATTTGGTGTTTTAGTCCAATTTGTGTGTGGCGGGTTTGCTGTTAGCAGAGGGTGGGTCAAATGGTAATTTTACCGGGGTGGATGGTGAAAACTGGGGGTTTTTAAACGTAATGAAGGTGGTAGTGAATCATTTTCGTGGATTTGAAAAAGCGTTGATAATCGGACGCAGGCTCGGCCTAGAGGAAAATCAGGTGCGACTCCGAGATGGCCAGATGGCTTTGGGCCCAGATGGGAAGAGTTGGGCCCAGCGCGGGTGGAGACGGGCCCGGCCCAAAAAAGGGCCTACTACACAGTTCTTCGTACATACTTCACTACAAATACTTCGTAGCACACATCTCGTAAACTCCTAAATACCCTCCAAACTCCCAGCTCTACTTACACTCAGCTCTACATACACCTTTCTGTCTCTACTTACACATTTCTGTCGGCGAAACTCTGGATAAATCCAACCTCACTCTCTTCGTACTCTCTGACCTCGATTTCGCCGTTGTCCAGGAGGAACGTATTGGCCTGGATGAGCTGTTTACGAGGCAATTTCTTCGACAATACCACGTCTCTGAACTTGGCGTATTCAGGAGTCACGTCGGTGATTTCATTGTAGAAAGCAACCCCTTCCTTTACGTTGGCTGTGGTCTTAAACACATGGAGATTGTGCAAGAACTCTCCCAAAGCATCCACAGCAATGGTGGAAAGTTTAGACTGGTCAATTACAATCTCCAAATCATCGTACGACTTGTCGGTATACTTCAATTGGGCAACACCGGCTCTGTTCAAGCATTTGAAGATCCCGAAACGGGCTTGCATGTGTGGCTGTCCCCATTTCTTGGACTTAGGGTCCCAGAATTCCAATCCAAGCAACCCAGCACGGGCCATTAAGAGGGTGGCGATGAACTCGACGTCCTTCTTGTCTTTTTCGTCCGTAATGTCGAAAATTTCCAAAACTTCATCTGGCTTCTTCAAAATCAAGTATAAGGCCACAAGCTCAGCTCTACATTCCTCAAAACTACCAGCAACAGAACTGAATAACGAGCCCCAAGTATCCGTAGGTTTGTAATAGGATTTGATTTCGGGGTGGTTTTCTTTATCGAAGTTGAACTTTCCTTCAGACACTTCTTGCAATAACTTCCCAGTACCATGGCCCAACAATTCGTGTAATCCTACTTGCACTTCAAAGGCATCATCTCTCCATTTACGGAACTTTTCTTGCAAGTCAGCGTTGATGAAGGTGATTATTTCTTCCTTCTTGGGCTTTTTGGGGTTGGCAGACAATACATTACCCAAGGAGACGTTTTTGAACCCAATGTTCAATCTCACGTCATCATAATTCGGAATATTGATACCGGCAGGGACTCCAGATCCAGCAAACGTCAAAACTTCCAAAGAGGTGAAATCTGGAGGAGTGAAAACATCTTTTTCGTAGAGTTTATCCCAAGGCAAATACTTGATCAAAGCAGGAGCGTTTTGCACAAGAGTAGAGAACTTGGCGGTACGGTCCTGATTAACCATGGCCACCAAACCTTCCCATTCACCTCTGACTCCAGATGGGTCTCTGTAAGTCTCAATAAACCCAATATTGGATTCGACCGAAGGCTTTAAGTCCTTGACCCATTCAATCTGGGAGTTTTTGTGGGCATTCATGGATCCAGTCTTGAAGGACTCGATATAGTACGAAATCAACTTCTTTTGGGTATCGTTGGCAACATTTTGCAAGGCCAATTCGAGATTTTCGACGATTTTTTCGAATTCTTTACTGTGGTCCCCGAATTTGAAGACAATAGTGGCACCATTGGCAGTTTTGATGCTTTCAGGATAGTAGTCTGTGGTATTGGAGGTCAATGCTGAGGCTACAAGCACAGTATATTCGTTTTCAGAGTTCTTTACCACCCTGGTATTCTCAGGCATGATACCTTTTTCGGCCAAAGCAAGGTTTACGGCTTCGATTTCGGCCTGGGTGATAGAGGGCGACTTGGGGTAGTAATTGGTGATGTGTCCGCTAGCAGGCCACCCCAATAAGCCTGCTGACGTGTCGTAAATGGCATCACGAACGGAAGAATAGAGGGTAGACAAGGAGTCATTACCGAGAGCTTTGATGAGGGTATCGAATTCTTCGATGGCAAGCTTGGGCACGAACTTTTTGTCACCAAAAGACTTGAAATTCCCTAAGTTAGAAAGGAATTGGGAGGCATACTCCAAGTAATACGTTACAGCATCCAAATTACCAGGAAAGAACTTGGCCAAACGGACCTCGTATTCCTCATTGGTGGCAGGCAGGTCCAAGTAACGATGAATTCCCAAGATCAAGTCAAAAATACCTTCACTTTCGTTACTAACAGACCGTAAAACGGCCCTGGTTCCATGGTGAGAGGCTCGTGAAAGATAGTGAGCATATTTCTTTGCCTCTGGGGTAGGCAACTGATCAAAGTGCTTTTTGGCGGACAACACTACTATAGGGGCGCCGGAATCGGCAAGAAACGTGGACATGGCAACAATTGAGGGCAATTAGATTAACGAATTGTTGCAAAAACGACAAAACAAACGTTATTAAGGTTATTTAGATCTCAAAAATATGGGGAAATCGGTGAAATTTATACTATTGAGAATATTGGCGATTTCTGGTGCACGGGTGTTTCCCCCCGAGAAAAAGTGGCGGACCAACTTGCGACATCGTGGAGCCATTCAATTGCTGGCATTCACGGCAACAAACTGGCGTAAAAAAGCGAACAAAGCGACATGGGCAAGCAGAAAGCACGCAAACAGAAAGGGAAGGTGAATCCCGTGAAAGCCCTGGCCAAAGATGTGAAACCAAAGGGCCTGAGTAACCTGAAAGCCCGTGAAAGTGCTGTTGACAACAAAGTAATGGACGAAGACAACCCCAAACCGGCCGAAACTAGGGTGAAAAGGGATCTTGATGATAAAGATGTTAAACCAGAAGCCGAAGATGATAAAGCCAGCAAGAAAGACGCCGAAACTGCCGAAAACAACCAGAAAGAAGCCGAAAACAGCGATGACTACGATGAGGAAGAAGACGACGATTATGACCCTGAATCAAAGAAAGAAGCAGTCTCCGAATCTGAAAGTGAAGCAGAAGAAGCTGCTCCCGACTATTCTGCTGTGACTGCTTCTGTCAGTAGCGTGAGAACGAGAAGCCAAAGGGACCGAGAACTCCCCAGCAAACAGCCCTCTACGCTTGTAATTGAAGATTCTGGCCTCGACATTGCCTCCATCTTCAATGATCTCAAAGAACGGTCGAAAAACCCCCATCTCTACAAGGAAAAAGACGAAAAAGAGGACGAAAAAGAGACAACTACAGTAAAAGCAACAGAAGACGTTCTAGGTCCCGAACAGATCCGAATCGAGACCTCGTATGCGTTCGCTGGTAAGGTTATAACCGAGCTGAAGATGGTAGATGCTGATTCTGCCGAGGCCAAGGCCTATTTGAGCTCCACCAGCGCATTGACAGTAAAACCAGAAGAGACAGGAAGAAATCGGTCGTCGATTCCAGTGATACGAAAGTTGCCTAATTCAGAAGAAACTATTGAGCTCAGAATAAAACTCAAAAGACCCTCGTTAATAGACAAGTTTTTAGGGTCCATCAGTAACAAACGACTGAAGCTTTCTACACTTGAAAAATCTCGTCTAGATTGGGCCAGTTTTGTCGATAAGCGGAAGCTTAAGGATGAGTTGACGATTCACAACAAGGCTGGTTACCTAGACAAGCAAGATTTCCTTGGACGGCTTGATGCTAAACGGGATGAGCAGTTTGTGAAGGCGAGAGAAGAGAATAGAGCCCAGCAATGGCAGCAGCAACAACAACAGCAGTAGCGTACACCAGAGGAAAAGTTGAGGACTATAGTATGTCCATTTATTACAGAGACACAGTTCAGTAACCACTCAGTACAACTACAGGGCTCGAATATAACTATCTCAAAGTGTTAATTATAGATGATGCTACTAGGAACCTGCATCTCTCTGCCGAAACTCTCAATTTCTGCCAATAAGTGAAATATCTACTCAAAGCATATAGTTCAGGATGCTAGACCATGCATCTGAGAATGTACGGTCTGGCTAATACTTGGAGCAGGCATTCAACCAGCTATCCAAAGGATGCAAACACGGATGCAGACAGTACATAGACACAACACAGGATACACAGGATACAGGATACAAACAGTAATATAATTTTGATAGAATTTTATCAGTCAGACTCAATGTATATGGTTATATCAACTATCCAACAGTTAAGAAGAATTTCTTGCTCAATGCTACAGAGTTCAGCTCTAGCTTGACCGTAGGCCGTCTCTCTCTCTCTCTTCCTCCTCTGTCTTTTCCTCTTCTCTCTCTTCCTCTTCTCTCTTCAACTTCTCTCTTTCACTGAACTCTCTCCCATCTCTCTGTCTCGGCCCCAATAGGAAATACCACCGAACTGCCATATCAGGACATTGGCCCGCAGTTTTGTCCCGTGCGAAATAATACGTCAACGGCGTGCGCGCACCACAACCGCTAGCGAAAAAAAAAACAGTTGACGGAGTAACCAAATACTAACTTCTTTCTCCTACTTCTTCTCCACCCCACGCTCCACGCCATGTCCTCGACGAGTAATATATTGAAGCGTAAGAACGAAGAGTCGGAGTTTTCTCCCACCGACCAATTGAACAAAAGAGTGGCTCTTGACAGCGAGCAATTGGACTATACCGACCGACAAGAAGAAGAGGCCCAGACCGCCCCTGTAATTTCCGATTCCACCACCCTAGAGCCAGTACCTGAGCCCAAACCGGAAGAAGACCTTCAGGCGCAGTCCGTGCCCTCCATCCAAGCCCATCCGGCCGGCGAAGACAACGACGAAACCGCCGAAACGTCGGATTCCAAACCAGCTATTTCCAAACCCGTATCTAACCATCGTGAACGGGATGACCCCACGTATGTTTCGTTCAGAATGTACTGTCCTGTAAAAGAAGCCAGTTCCATTGTGGGCAAAAAGGGAGAAAAAATCAACCATATACGGGAAAAAGCTAACGTTCGAATCAATGTGAGTGAAAACTTGAAAAATGTCCCTGATAGAATCGTGTCTGTTAGAGGACCTGCCGAAAATGTGGCCCGGGCATTCGGGTTGATTTCCAAAACCATTCTTGAGGAACCCGAGGACGAACCGGCTTCGTTTTCTAGTAAGCAATTCAATCTTAAACTTCTTATTCCTCATCCATTAGTAGGATATATCATTGGGAAACAGGGAGTCAAATTCCGTGAAATCGAAGAAAACTCGGCTGCCAAACTCAAGGCCGCAGAGCAGCCGTTGCCGTACTCAACAGACCGTATTTTGTCTATCAGTGGAGTAGGAGATGCCATTCATATTGCCATATACTACATTTCTCAGGTAGTTTTGGAACATAAAGATTGTTTGAAAAAGAACAAAATCATCTACTATAACCCTGCCAACTATCGCCAGCCTGCTATCAACAATCCGCTCATGAATATGCCCATGGGCCAAAACAATATGATGGTTAACACCAATCCTCTCACCATGCAAAACGTCATGAAAGATAACAACCCTAACCCTTATAGCCAACAAGTGGCCAAACCATACAATTTCCAGATGATGTTTCAACCCTCTATCCACCCCCAGCAGCACTACGGCATGCAAATGGCCCCTACTCCCCACGGAATGGCACTTCCTCCCCAAAACCTGTACACCGACGAACACGGAAATACCATTGTAGGTGACGTGATAACGAATCCTCCAGTTCCGGTGCCAGGAAACGCAGATAAGTTCAATGAAGACGTATTTGTTGCCAATATAAATATTGGATCCGTGATTGGGAAGGGAGGTAATAATATCAAGCAAATTCGAGAAAACAGTGGGTGTACCTACGTTAAAATCGAACCGGACCAAAACCAGTCCATAATGCTTGGAGGAGGTAAAGGGTTGACCAGCATCCGTAAGTTGACCTTGACCGGGAGTATAAATTCCATCCAAACTGCCATTTATTTGATTAACCAGAGAATAAATGCTGATAAAGAAAGAAACCATTAGAGTCACCATTAATACCCTCTGTTACTTTGATTCTGTCATGATTATGTCAATGTTTGATTGTTTATATACTATGTACTTCTGAATATTCTATATCTGTTTCTGTACTGTACGTCTCTGCCTCTTCTCTCTGGCTGTCTCTCTCCTCTCATCTCTCTTTCTTTTCTCCCACTCTTTCTCCCTTTCTTTTCTCTCAACTCTTTTTCTCTCCCATTCCTTCTCTTTCTTATCTCTAATCTCTTCTCTTCTCTTTGATCTTCTCTGTTCTTTTCTATTCTTTTCTCTTCTTATCTCTCCTTGTCTCTTCTCTCCTTCTCTTCCCTCTCTCTCTCTCTCCTTCTCTTCCCTCTCTCTTCACCAGTGTCTCACCCCCATGCTTGTCAACAACATCGTGAATCCACTCAAGAGTCCCTCCCCAAGCACCAATCCACTGCTGATGATGATCATTTTAATCTTGGATTGGGTCCCGTTACGCATTATCCACAAGTATGCTATCAACCCTCCAACAAACCGGGCCAAAGTGAAATTGGGAGTGTTGTATATCCCGATTCCCACAGCAACTCCATTGGGAAGGTACACCAAGTACTTATGGTACTTTGACTCTGACGTAACAAGGTTCTTGACTAACGAAATGACTCCGAAAATCACAGCAAATATGATGGAAAACTCAAATGCTTTTGGAGGTAATCCTTCTCCCATCACAAGTCGAGAGCAGTCGATCCAAATGATGGCAGTAGGCACCCGGAACATCTGACTGGGTATTTCGTACACTGAATTGTACACTTTGTACATGATACTGCTCAAGAAGACGGAGTAGATGGTTCCAATAAGTTGGGCCACGAATTGGGCCTGAGGAGAAGCCCCAATCAAATGCCCAGTCTTCAAGTCTTGCATAAGGTCTCCTGCCTGCTGGGCCCCTGCTTCAGCAATCCCTCCAGCAACCAAGTTTATCAACACTTTGGCTGGATGGTTTGAAGGCACCACCACGGCGAAAATCAACTGGGAAAGCTTACCTATTCCACTTACTGGATTCAAGTCAGTTTCTCCCAATGCCCGTACTCCTAGCACCGAGAAGATGAGAGCAAGTAGTATGGCCACCACCGTAGCGTAGTAAGGAATGGTGGAGCCAAAGACCCAACGGACGGAAATGACGCAAATAGCAGACGAAAGAATAATACCAACAAAAGTCACTTTGTTGCTGACTAAATGGCTTTTGTCCACGTCCACATGAGCAAACGATGATGCTTTGGACGAAGCTACATCGCCACTATCAAGAAGTCGTTGGTACTCCAAGTCCTGCTTTCTCCGGAGCTCTCTCATGCTTTCCACGGCATTCCTGATGGACTTGTAGGAGACTACCACTAACGAAATCAATGAATCACTGATCATTACGCTCAAACTGAGCCAGAGAATCCATCCCTGGCCCCCATTGATCCAATCATTGATATCCCCAGGAGCCCAGCCAATATGCTTGGCAAAAGGAGCCAATACTCCCCATCCAAGAACGGCCCCAAAGAGCATGTACGACACTGTGGGTAATCCCATGATGATTCCCTGTCCCACGTAGGCCGGAGAAGGCTGGAAATTCCACTGGTACACCCGGGAAAGCGTAGATCCAAAGATAGGAATGTTCTTCAAAAACGGAAAGAAGTACGACAATACGGTGTAGGTTGCTGAAACCATAAAAGTCACCAGCAACCAGCGGATATTGCTCTTGTAGTCTCGTTCTTCTGACTCCGAAACCTCCTTCTGGGCCTTCTTCGAGGCAGCAACCGCACCTGGGTCGTCGTTGGGCACAAGAAGTGAATCGTTGCCCTCTCTTCTCAGCTTCTCTTCGTCCTCGTTGTAGATTTTGGTGCCGTGAAGCACGGATATCAACGTAGCAGTAGCACTTCCCGAAGGAAATGGGAGTTTTTCTTTAATGATCACCTGCTTTCTTAACGGAATAGCAAAGAAAACTCCGAACAACGATAATCCAAACGACCACACCATCAACTGGCCGAGCGAAAGGTTAATTTTGAACCCAGTTCCGCTCTCGTCCTCGGTCAAAAACTTCTCGATAGCAGGGATTATGCCTATTAATCCGTAAGCAAGAGGTCCTGTTCCTACGGCCACGGCAACACTTTGGATAAACACGTTTTCTACGTCAGTAAAATCCCGAGCAAACGGCGAGAACTTGAAAATGGTGAATCCCAATAATGCCGAAGGTAAGGACATCATCGAAACCCAGCCTGTTTGCAAGCCAAACTGGAAATTTGAAATTAGCACAATGGTCCCAATGAAGAGCCCCACTATAGTGGCACGTAGCGTTATTTGGGGCAACAGGATCTTGTCGGCCCAGGGCCTAAGTTTGGCGGAATCGGAGAAGGAAATGCTGTCTTCCGAACCTGGCTCCAATACGGGATCAGCCATGATGCAATTATATGTGAAAGGATATGGAAAATTGATTAAATATGGTGTTTTATGAACGATTCAGGTGGTTTTTCTATGATAAGTATCTGTTTGGGTCTGTATTTGCCTGTTTTTCGGCGGTTTTTCACGATTTTTTGAACGTGTTTTCCAATTTTTCAGTGCTTTATCGTTATACTAGCAATACTTCACTTCAGCACTCTGTTTCTGTCAGCACGTTCTAGTAGTTCGTCAACTCTGTAACAGTCCTCTCTCAAATGGCAATCGCTTCTTGTTCAGCCCACCACTGGTCTCTGTTCGTGATAAAGAGAATGCCAGTGCCAACAAGTTGCTTATGACTCTTTCTGGATTACTAATAGTGATGAGATACGCGGTGTACGGGTGCTGCGATAAGGAAACCATTGCCTAATTAGGCCTCAAATCACGATGCTGTTAACAAAGGCATTTGCAGCTCTACGACCGTTTCTACTCTCAAAATACTACAGATAAATGGCATTAGACATATAATCAACGAGTTAGTCTTCGCCGAATAAGATATAGTTTAAGATATCACTCAAGGTGATCACAGAAATCAACTTTCCTTCGTCATCCACCACGAACAATCTGTGAAGTCTCGACTTTCTGATGGTGTCCATGATGGTGCTGAGTCTATCGTTGAGAGTACACGTATGGACCCCTTCAAAGTCTTCTGGTCTTCTCAATAAGGCATCTCCTACCGAGAGGTCCAAATCTGTGTAGATTCCTCCCTTGACAAGAGCCAACACATCTACTGCTTCGTAAACATTGATCAACTTACCCTGCTCGTCCACTATGGGCACCGAGGACACCGATTTGTGCGCAAGAAGATGAATGACTTCGATAACAGGAGTATTCATCGTACAGGTGGAAATATCCTTAATTGTGCCCAAAGAAGCCAAGTTTTTGATTGGTTTCAACAACATCTTGGTTTCTTTACAGTTAAGAGCAACGAACTTCAAAATTCTGTACTGGGTTAACACCGAAACCACGATTTCTCTATGGGTTTTTTCATCTTCATCAATAAGTGGGATTCTTCTGGCTTTGGAATCAAGCATTTTCACACACGCTTGGTATAATGACTTGAATGGGTGGATGGAGGCAGTTTCAATGGGGTCTACGCCAATAGCCTTTTCGATATCTCTCAAACCGTCCAATGTCAATTGGTCTACGAGCTCGAATTTCTCTGGAAATTGGAAGTAATACTGAATAACGTTGATGAAATCACTGGAAGTTAACAATCCAGCAAATCTGGAAGTTTTGTTATTCCATAAAGGAGCACTAACAATGTTATTTTGTAATAAAATGTTCAATGATTTCTTTACCAACAATGACGTATCAAGCACAACCAATCGGTAACTAACGGGTAACACATCATAAGATGTTTTGCTTTGCAAGAAGAGCCTTATGGCTTTTATTCCAATCTTCTGATCATGCTCTATTTGTTCTGGACTTAAACTTTCGATGTAGTCATTAGGAGTTGTGGAAGAAGGGTGCCCGGCGTTGACAGTATCGGCCATATTCGGGAAAACAAAGTTGATGGATAAACTAGGGGGTTGTATTTATACACAGAAAGTAGCGTAGGCTAATACCAGAGGCTAATTTGATGAGGTTGTGGGTAAAAGATGGATGTGGAGACGGCATTCCAAGTGTTCATTCGTTCACGCCAGAAATAAATTCGAGGTCCGTTGGTGCACGGGTGTGTGTTTTGAATTCGGGTGTTTATGGTGTACGGATTTACTACTGACTACCGGGGTTTGGGACAGCAATGCCAGATGCTCTGGTTGGCTACTCAGCTGGCTATTCCGGGACTATGCCGATGAGATCGGCTTGAATATACGCGGTGTAGGCATCCAGATGGTAGGATACGGCAATTTCTCCTAAACTTCCACTGCAGAAACGAAACTTCTCTTCTCCTCTTCTTCTACTAATAGTGCCTTGCAACTACTCATATGGCACACATGGGGGCTATTTCACGAAGCTATTGTTTAAGCATTTAGGTTTTTGCTTTTGGACCCTGGCTTGGCCGTCTTATTAATAGCTCTTTTCTTATAGGCTATTGTTTAAGATTCGCTATTGTAGGAATTACATTATGTTACTGTTAAAAAATGTTAATTATGATGTCTATAAAGAAAGTACGCAGAAAAGATTAAAGGAATGAGTTAGGTATGAAGAAAAGAGTGAGAGAAATTTAAGCCCATTTACCCAATAAAGCCATAAGACCGGCTCCGAAACACATAACGATGAAGGCAAGAACTGATTTCTTTAAACCGTCTTTACCCTTGAATTCACCAGAGTATAAGAATTCATGGGCCATTAATTCAACAATACCAGCGTAGAATAAAATACCAGCAGAAATAGAATCGAAAACCCCGTTAGTAATAAGAGCTCTTCTAGATCCTGGTGGGTAACTCTTTCTTACACCAATACCAATGGCAACAGCAATAGGAGTAGTGACGGTGTAACCAGCAGCCAAGAGCCATGGGGTGTATCTCTTACTTCTGGACCAGTTGGTTAAGGCAATTCTAGTACCTAAACCTAAACCTTCGAACAATTGATGGAAGACTAACACGATATACAAAGAAGTGAATTCATCCCCAGCAACAGAAAGAGAAAGACCAACGAAAACAGAGTGGAAGATAATACCGAATTCTAAAACGAAAACACTAAGTAATTGTCCGTAATAGTTTTCTTTATCAAAGTCTTCCAATGGAGTACCTAAGTTTTCTGGATCTTGATGTTCATAAGCATGTTGATAATGTTTTGGATATGGGTTAGCGTCTTCGCTGTTTCCCTTGTGAATAGAAGTAGATTCGTTATGGTAGTATTCCTTGTCAGGAACATCTTCTTCTTGTTCGGCAGCAGCAGCTTTTTTGGTATATAAAGAAGCGTCACCAAAGTGAGAATGACTATGACCACCATTTCCGCCGGTTTTACCTTCTTCTTCGTTCATAGCAGCGATTTTAGCATCGATGTAATGGAAAGAAACGATTTCCACGAAGAAGAGAGCGAAAAGAGTCATTAATGCAATACCGAAAGCCCATGGGTACTCAGCAAAAGTACCACCAAGACATTCATTACCCAAAGCATCAGCAGCTGGTTCTAAAAGATGGATAAAAGCGGTAGCAACGATCACACCGGAACCAAAGTATTTAGCGATGAAAAACACCCATGAAGGCATACGAATGAATGAATAACGAGAAGATAAAAGTGGTAAGAAAGTACCAATAGCTGAAGAAACTAAAATGACGAAGATAGCCGAAATACGGGCTCCCATTCTTCCGTCATAATCATTATCAGGATCACAAGTTTCTCTCTTGGAGAAGAATTCTTCGTATAACAGACTCATTGTAAAAATGTAATTAGTAAACGATTCCCAAATTACCTATTTTCAAAGAAAAAGCTGATTCTTATATAGATAACAGACGATGAAAAAGAAATTGTCAAAAATGCCTTTTGAAGCGATATTGATTGTTCTCTGTTTAAAATGAAAAAAAAAGTCTAAAATAAATTAATTTTAATTAAATTCAACCTGGAATAAGATGAAGTATGCAGTAACCACTAGCAATGGCTCTAGAAAATGATATATTAATTCCAAAAAACGAACAAAAAAGCGAACAAAAAGAAAGAAAAGGTTTGAAATTTAAACTTTTACTTTGTTGCAATAATAGGCAGTAACACTGATAAAATAAACTTTACGTCTATCCTAATTGTCAAAGGGCAAAGGAAAACGACTTTGGATGTAATAAAGAAAATGAACCTAAGGAACTTTTTGTTGAAAATCGGTAAATGCAATAAATAGAAAAAGAATGGGTGTCGTAACTTCGTAATTTTTTATAATTAGATAAAGCGTTCAACCCCCCTCCATCTGCAGCAAAAACTACAGATTACGCTAATGAGAACCACCAGGGTGCAAAAAAAAATTTTATATGCATTATGTAATCATGTGATGAACGGCTTTTTGACGGGACAATTAACGAAGTTAATTTATAAGTTTGATTCAACGGAGTTACAACCCGATATAGTAGTTGGTAGGCACATACCTGTGATCTTCTCTGTAGACGATACCAAGAGATGGAAAAAACCTGTCAAGCCATTTTTGACATGAAGGACAAGAGGACAAGAAATTTTGGTGCACATTTTTCTCATCTAATAGTGCACCCCCAATAGGCTGCAATACATTAATAAATCTAGATTGATTTTCGGTGGAGTTGGCCTGTAGTTGGCCCGGACAATCTGGTGGTGAATACAGTGGTGGTTCCGACTTCCAGGCCAACAATAAGATTTGACGTTCAAAGTATAATGAAATGGAACAAAAATGGGTGTAACAGAGATAAAAGTGCAGTAAAGGCCGATGATGTGAGGAAACGGAGTAAAAATACCGAGAAAATAGGATAAAGAGAGGAGTTAGAGCCTGCAACCGGCCAATTCTGTAAAAATTGAAGAGATTATTGTATCACTATGAGCGGTTGCGATGATTCATTCTGCAGTATTTTACGCAATACTGAACCAATTGGGCCATTTAAAGTTGTTGTCTGATCTTCAGACTGCTGTCAGACAGTCAATTGGATGCATTTAATCACCTTGCTTCCCTCAAGGACCATTTTTCATCCTACTCTCCCGAAGTTTTAATAACAGTGGAGGTTACTGCAGCTGCAAAATCATATGTTGCCACTTTAATGTGGCCAGGTAACAGTGTACCAGAATTGGGCATTCCTGATGCCGTTGAATACGTAGTGCCATTACTTTTCCCGATTGGGCCAGGAGTGTGATAATTAGAAAAAGCCGTGGAATGGGCAGCATCGAATTTCTATAATGAGGGTCCAAAGCCATGCCCGGATTAAAGTTGAGCTTAGAACAGAGAATAGGGTTGGTGCATCCCCTTCCAAATAGCAAATTGCTGCTTGCAAATCGTCCGTCCAGGAACATCACTTGAAATAAGGGCTAGGGACGTCATCCTCCTTATTGCAGCCACAGTCGTAGACCCGTACATTTGTTGTATCGGGAAACCCACCAAATTTCCTGGTTGCATGCCGAGTCGTGTGATCCTTAGGATAGATATTTGGAAGCGAAGAAATGATTGCCACTGATCTGTCAAGCCATTGATTTGTCAAGGGTTGAGTGTTCGAATATTCCTTCAATTACCATCATAGGAATGTCACAAGCAACAACACGCTGACTTCGTCACACTGCGTCTAAAGACTCGGGATATCCCTGAAGCAACATTCCCTTGATCCGCTCTATATAGAACCCAAATCTTATCTTCTTAGGAGTCAAATTAAAGTAATAACTCGGGTCATGACTTAAATCCTTACAACACCCGTACACCACTAAACAAAACCCGTGCACCTCAAAACACATCCGTGCACCACACATATGTTGCACCTCAAATCAACGCCAAACTTCCTGACCACCTTCTTCAACTGCTTCCTCACTTATTTACCAATTGAACAATCAATACCGATGTCTGATACAGAAAAAGCCATCTCGGCCGATGAGGCTGATGACCAGCAAGAACTCACCAAAGAAGAGCGTCTTGAAGCTGCTCGTAAGAAGTTTGAAGAAATGAAGAAGAAGAAGAAGAAGTCCAAGAAGAAGAAGAAGGAAGACTCGAAAGAGAATACTCAGGAGCCTGAGGACAAGACGGAAGGAGATGCAGATGAGCCCAAAACAGAAACCGAAGAAACGCCAGCTCCCGAAGCAGAAAAGGCTGATGTAGTACCCGAAATTGAAGAAAAAGCCCCAGAAGTTGAAGACAAGGCTCCAGAAGCTGCCAAAATTGCTGAGAAAGTTCCAGAACCTGTTGCAGAACCTGCTGCTGTGTCAGCAGCTGATAATGCCGAGGTTCTGGAACTTCAGGCCAAAGTAGAAGACCAAGCCAAAACCATAGCCAAACTCAGAGATGAAAATACCGACTTAAAGCTCAGCAGAATGGATCTCCAGGATAAAATCGAAGAGTTGGAGCATCAATTGGCCCTTCTTAAGTCAAATTCATCAACATCTGTACCTCCTCCACCAGCAGTAGTAACATCTCCACTTAAACCAGCCAAACCTGTGATTACCACCAACGATTACGCATCTGTTTCTCAGCAGAACTTCAAGAAGTTCGAGACTACGGTGGATTTCAGAGAAAGATTGATGATTTGGAAAGGCTGGCAAGTGGACATGAGTAATTGGAACGGAACCAATATTGTCACCAAAGTGGCCATCTAATCACTGCAAATGGATCCTACATGACTTCAATTCATTATATGACGATTACTATATACAAATCATTACTTATCTATTTGACACGACACAACACCATTCCATGTTCACCTTTTCGGGCAGCTTCCTGGATTTCCAAGATTTCGTTTTCTCTGGTCTTTAAAAAGATACATTCGGCAGGTTGTAACGGTTTGATGAATCTGACTGGTAAACCTGATGATAATGCTTTGACTTCGGTAGAGGTCAAATTCACTTTACGGCCTGGTTTCAGGATAAGTGAAAAATCTCTAATCACCGACTTATTGTTACGATATTTCAACCCCAACCATAACCTACGGGTGGCTATATTGTCTGGAGTAGTGTCCACTGGCACATGATCTGGTCCCGTGGTAGAACCTTTCTGAATAGATGAAATAAAACCTTCTTTATACAACCCCAACGCTATTTGTAGGTGTAAACGAGTAAATGGTACCGAGGTGGTAGCTATGTTAACATTGGCACAGTTCTTCAAGTGACAACTGAGGTTAGCCAAGTGAACCAACGACATTCTGGGGTGTTATTAGAAGAAAGATGTGGAGGATGAAGTTTGGCACTCTCTCATTCGTAAATTTTTCATTTCGACATTGGGAGGTACGGAAATTTTCAGTCACGTGATATTGGATCACGTGCGTGAAATTTTATCGATATGATCCCACTAAAAAATCCTGCCTGGTATCAAACCCCGTTCTCTTCCCCAACCACGACCAATGCTTAGATTAACCAGAGCTCTTGGGGGGATTGGCTTGCGCCAGCCTACTCGCTTGGGTCAGACGTGGGCACGTCCTATGCTCCAGCTCAAAAACTACTCCTCTAACAAAAATGCTCCTCTTCAGAACAGAAGACCCAGAAAAGATGAAGCTCCTCGGGTTCGTTATCTCTTGTATGTGTTTTTATTCTCTACTGGGTTGTTAGTTCTTGCCACGCGACTGGTAGACAAGAAGAAGGCCCCTCAGACTACGTTTACTGAAAGAGAATATCAGGAGTATGAAAGAGAAAGTGGTATCAAAAGACGTAGTAAGTTGATTTCAGGACTTAACACCGATAAATATCACTTCTATGCTGTTCCTTACGTTGACTCGGATGCCACCCTTGATAAAATTGCCAGTAAATTGCCCAAGGATAAAGAAGTCAAGATTATTGACCCAGCTTTATTGGTAAAACAGGAAACTAAAGATCCAGATAGAAAGTATTCTATTTTGTTGAACGACTTGAAGTACTCAGGCAAGCCAATTCCTCGGGGATTGATCACGGCATTGATTAAACAAGAAGTAGAATTCTTTTTGAATACTTCTAAAGGTACCCACGATACCAATATTTTGCTTAAGAACTATCCTCAGTCAACTTACGAAGCCACGAAGTTTGAAAATGACATTTCTGACCTCACAAGTGTGATTGTATTGAAGGACGACATCGAAAAGGAGTTGCCTGCTAAAAAACTGTCTGAAGACATCAGACTTATCAACAATGTGGTAGGATACTACGATACTGTGGGTAGAAACTATGAACTTGCTGGAAAATCCAGTGAATGGGACGACAAAGCTATCAAAGTCGATGCTTGGTAGTCCGTCTGTAAATACTGTAATTAGCTACATCTGTAAATAAATGACTATATCATTCGATTGTGTCTATAGTAAAGTCTATTAATCATTAGAAGTAAAAAACTCCTCTGGAGTCCAAAACTTTAGTTTGGCATTGTCAGCAAACACCTTATCACTATCCAGAAAGTCCTTCGGTCTGCCAGCAGCATCTCCAACAAAGAAGCTCTGTTCTAAATCAACTTTCGAATCAGGAGAAATCTTCGTTAGATACTTCTGAAACTCTTCCCACATCCCAATATTAGGTTTCCTCGTTTGTTTATGTTGTTCCTCGGTGCTTGTAGTTTTCGCTTTCTTCGCCAGAGGTTTCTTTGGAGATGCAAACACAAGAACTTCCAATTCCGGGGTATCCTTCAACACGTCGTTGACTCTATTAACGAACTTCAAGTACGACTTGCTTGGAGGCGAATTTATTACCACTCCACCTTGGTTTGTGAATATTATGATCAAGTATTTGTCATCTTTAAGCTTCTCTAGCTTGTTTTTCACGTCTTTACTCCACCATCTCCAATCCTTATAGTCAGTTGGAAATGTGCTTCCTGATTTAGTATCAACCAATGTACCATCAAAGTCAAAAGCAGCTACCTTAACGGTGTTTTGGGTGTGTAAATAGCGATTGATATCTAATTGTGGGGGACAGTTCGTGATTAGGTGAGTACCATGATTTCGCCACTGAGTTAGCGACAGTTCTCCCAATCTGCCAGCAGGAACCGAGAATGAGGGCTTCGAGGGCTTGGATACCTTCGAGGAAACCGAGCGCAGGCTCGATTTCATGAGGCTAAATATATCTTTCGACATGGGGTGCAAAAGAATAACAGGTATGCGCATGGAAACCGATAAAAAAGATATTTTACATCAAGCTACATTTGACGTTTTTCTATTTTTTGAAAAAGAAATATCTCCTGAAAAGAAATAACTTCGGACTTATTGCATTATGACCGAGGAGGCCAATTCCAAAGTAGCCATTGACCAATACGGAAGGCGAACGTGGGATACTGAGCAGTACAAGAAGGACTCAGGCAAGAAACAGAAACCCGATGAGGTGAAATCATCGAAATACACTATAACAAATGCCCCCACATCCCTCCTTCAACACCGAAACAAATTACTCAATGATTCGATTAATGCCGTTAATAAACATACCCTCATCAATCCACTAAATATAGCTTCGTATGGTAAGAACAAGAAGTTTGGATTTTTCTGTCCCGTGTGTGATTTGTCATTTCGTGATAATTTAGCCCTTATTGACCATGTTAATTCTCCACAGCACATAAGCAAGAGTCGGGACCTTACTAAAGGGACTGAAAATGACACTGAGATGCTTGACGGGGGTATACGACGGGCCACGATGGAAGAGGTGGTGGCTACGATGGAGTTACTAGTGGCAGAGCTGATGAAAAAGAAGCTGGCAGGATCAACATTGAGCAAAAGAATTGAGCAACGGGCTCAGTTTGAGTTGAAGAGACAACAAGCCAGAGCATTAAAGAAACAAAAACAGAGAATAAAGCGTCAGAAGGTGGAGGAGGACGATACACAGGACGAGTTTTCGGCAATGATGGGGTTTTCGGGGTTCAAATCGACCAAGAAATGAGTAAGAGGAGAGAATTAGAAGAGAGGAGAGAGAAGAAGGAAGAGAGAAGAGATATGATGATATGATAGTGGAGAGATGAGAGGAGAGATGAGAGGAGAGATGAGAGGAGAGATGAGAGAAGAGAGAAAATCGTCCTGCAGAGTGAATAGCTTGTATTCTGCCAATTCCTCCATGAGTAGTCCTATCACTCACTTCCATCATCTACCACTTCACCAACTTTTCGGCAGCAGGGCTGTTGTCTCGTTAGCTGCAAATGTCTCTCCGATCATATAGTCTACCTAATAATGTATACAGCCCCAAATCATACACAACCTACTGTAACACAATCTGGTCACTTAACCCATCTCTACACCAGAACCATGCTTCTGCCCTCTAGGCTGCTTCTGGTCCTGCCTTTGGTATAGCATCTATCTGATGTACGGATCTTTTCCCAAATCCTATCCCATCCTACCTGTAAATCTCCCGTGCGAACCTGCAAAAAATCCACCAATAGAAACAGATTCAAATTGTTTTACCAGAAAAACACCAATGATGAGAATTTTTAGATATCTGAAATATTAGGAACAACCTCCGTCTTATTTCAACCCTGCCAATAATGAAGTTTACGTGGAATCTACCATTCACCAGCTTGTTCAAGCATAAGTTTGGCAAGTTCAACTACCCATTAGAACAAGAAATCCGTTCCAAATTGGACTCATTACCATCCGTTACCAAAATATATAGCAATGTGGATGGATCTCCTAGAGTTCCTAGCGATGAGGAATTTAAAACCATTGCTGAATTACAAAACTTGTACTACAAACGTAACCATTCTGAATGGAACTTCATATTACCAGGAATTCCAAAAGAACAATTAAACTTATTCAAAGACAACTCTCAAGACCTTAAAAACTTCCAGTTTGTGGGCAAGGATTCCGGTAAGATAATCGATAAAATCCCCTACAAAGATGAGACTACCGGAGAGTTAAAATGGAAGATCATTAGAGAAACCGAAAAGGCCGAAGGATGGGAAATTCCTTACTTTTATATCGTTCTCCCCATATTCATCTACATTGCCTATTCTAAATACACCACGCAAATGAAGAGAAGAGCTCAAGATGGTCCAGATTGGGCAGAAAAGGAATTGAGATTGAGAGCCATGGAAGATTACTTCCAAGGAGATACCGAAAAGGCCAAACAATTCTTGAGTGATGAAGGTAAATCGAAGAGAGAAATCAGAGACAGAGATGATTTGGTGGTGGCCAGAATTTTGGCAGGAGACTACGATAAATTGGCCGACTTGAAGAAAAACTTGCCTAACGATTTGATTCCAAAGCCCGAAAAGAACCGTTACCTTAACATTTAAATTATTTATTCATGTATTATAGAAAGCCTTCTTTCATATATACACTATATACAATGCATACTATAAGAAGGGAGTGTAGAAAAGCGCGCGGCCGCCCAGGCTGGGCCCATTTCACCAGAACGCGGCGAGGGCTGGGTCCAAATCATCAGAGCGCGGCGAGGCTGGGCCCAATTCACATAAAACCGGTCCAGATCGCGCCAGCTCGGCCCAGATCGCTTACTCGAGCTCACCACATTCTTCGATCACAATCTTGGATTTGGTCTGGCCCGAGTTGGAACCTTCGCTTTCGATCTTTTGCACCACGTCGTAGCCTTCAATGACTTCTCCAAACACAACGTGCTTACCGTCTAACCATGGGCAAGGAACGGTGGTGATGAAAAATTGAGATCCGTTGGTATTTGGTCCAGCGTTGGCCATGGACAAAAGACCAGGTTTGGTGTGAGAAACCTGGAAGTTTTCGTCAGCAAACTTCTTACCGTAGATGGACTTACCTCCGTAACCCTTACCGGTTTCAAAGTCACCCCCTTGTAACATGAATTGGGGAATAACCCTGTGGAAAATCGAGTTGGCGTAACCAAATCCTTTTTCTCCAGTACAAAGGGCTTTGAAATTGGCAGCAGTCTTTGGAACGATGTCATCGTACAATTCGAATTTGATTGGGCTTTGTTTGACTCCATTGATGGAAGGAGTGAAGTAAACCTTGGAGCCGAGGGCTCTGGAACTGGTAGAGAATAAACGGGTTGGTCTGAACATTTTGGTGGATGAAGAAGAAGAGGAGGAACTGGTGAAAATTTTGAAATTTTTGAGTCAAATCCGGATCCGGGGCAAGGCACAAAGTGGGGGGGGGGCCCAAGCGGCGAGAGTGCGCCAGAACGGGTCGAGAGTGCGGCCAGAATGGGTCGAGACTTTGAGTCCGCTGGGCAGAGCGTGAGCGAGTGCGGGCCCAATGTGGGCTGAAACTGTATGTCCGCTGGACAGAGAGTTGGCGAGAGTGCGGGTCCAATACGGGTCGAGAATATGGCCATGTGGGTCCAGGGCTGTTACAGACACTAAATAGTCAATTTTATAAAGTTACGAATACCGTAGAACAAACTCTACTTACAGAACTCCCTCAGAAGCTTAACAAGTCCATCTCCCCGTTATTACTGCTGTTGTTGGCAGGTTTGGAGTTGTTGTTGTTGTTGGTGCTGAAATCACCGAAAAAGTCATTATCCTGGCTCTGACTCTGGGTTTGAGTCTTAGTAGCTGCTGGCTGGGTAGGCGTGGACACGGCTGATGACTTAGTTTTGGTTTTGGCCGATGAGAACAACGACGAGAACGCATCGTTGCTGGCAGCTGGTTTGGCAGGGCCAGAAGATGCCGATATCGACGAGTTGACACTGTAATTGGCCGTGTTATTGATTGGAGCAGAAAACGATGGCTGGTTGGTAGATGCAAATTGTTGGTGAGGTTGTGGGGGTTGGTACAAGTTGGATAAGTTGGATAACGCAGGCTTTTGGGGCTGCGAAGGAGCAGCCTGGAAGTCATCGAATTCGTCATCGTCGTCCTCCTCGTTATTAGCAACGGCTGGAGCATAGGCAGGAACAGAACCCGAGGCTGCTGTGCTGTTATCGAATGAGAGCAAGTCTCCCAATAAGTCCTGTTCGGGCTGTTTGGGTTTTTCGGGTTGCGGTTTGGATTTGGAAGCTGATCCTTTGGCGTGCACCCGAGACGATTCGGTAGTAGGCTTAGAGGCTCCGTTACTTGATCCACCTACATCGTATTCCTCGAATTGATCGTTGGAGTCTCCATTATATGCCGCAGCAGGGTCATCATAACGTTCTCCGTAAACTCCACCATCTCCGTAGACACGGTTAGTAAAATCGCCATCGTCATAGCCCGAGCCGTTACCAATAACGGAAGAAGCACCTCCGTAAGCAGCAGAGGATACACCACCAAATTTCTTCTGGTTGGCTCTGGCCTTTTTACGTTCGGATCTAATAAGAGAATCATCGTTCAATAAGTTGACGAGGTTTTTTGCTCTGTTTCTTACATTTATCCCCTGGTCTCTACCCTTTGAATCGATGTAATGGAACGATTTCAACATTTGAATCAACGAAACGTTGGCTCTAACATCATCAATGAGTCTTTCAGACCCATTTTTGATTAAATATTCCAACAATTGTAACGACTTATAAATCTGTCTCCATTCATTAGCAGCCTTTTCGGTAAAACGACGAAATATAAACCCAATAATCTCCTCCCGTTCTCGATAATTATAAGTACCTCCAGCAATTTGGGCCATTAATGTCGTCGGACATCCCCAGGGCTCATTATTGGTAGCTTCTCTTACTTTGGCTTCCATTTCTGTTAAGTTCATGGCCACATTCTGAGCTTTACGAACGTAGGCCTTCACTTCATAAAGTGAAAGGTTCTTCGTGGCATCTTTAAGCAAATCCATGATTGGCTTTCGGGATCAAACGGATGAATCAACGAATCTATTTCAATCAATTAGCAACAACAAATCAAATCTTCCGCTGGCAACCCACGATGTCTGTGAATGTAACCTGTTTCCCGATTGAATTGATGGATATAAGTCTTGTTGTGTTGAGCAAAAATGATAACTAATGACTTTTTCAAAGGGTGAACCGATCTGACGAAAGTGGACCCCCGTACCGCAGCAGACTGGAAATTTGAAATAAAAGATCCGTACACCGCTTATATAGGCATCCTATGACTTACAATTCCTAATTCAAATAAACATGCCGGCCGTGGCCGGGTGCTGGCCTTACGGCCGTATACAATAATGTATTAATGCTATATCTATACTATACACTAGCTTTTGACGGAAGCTAGAAACCGGAAAATGCAGTTTATGTCCTCAACTGAGAATATGGACTATCTTGTCTTTACCTCTTTTGGTCTCTTTATAGATAGCTATTTCTTGTACTTGATGCTCGACTGAGATCACTATCTTGTCTTCACCTCTGGCCTTTACAGCTATTTTTTGTAGAGCTTGATGCTCAACTGAAACCGCTATCTTGTTTTCACCTCTAGCCTCTTTACCTATTTCTTGTACTTGGACTTGATGCTAGCAGTCAAGTCCCGCAACAGTTGCACGTTCTTAGGCACCGGTTTGGTGAATTTACCCTTTGGTGATGCTGCGGGAGTGCTCTCCTCAAGTGCTTCTCCTACTCCAAGCCCAAAGGCCGGGAGAATCAGAATATCCTTGTTCGACAAAATGGTAGTATTATCTCCAATAGAATTGTTAAGATTAAAATAAGTGGAGTTGTTGGACATGTTCCTCTGTGTTCTGTTGATAGCACTAAGATAGAGAGAAGTGGCATCAAATGAGTTGTTGGCAGAGCCCTTGGGGGTATGATGCTGTGACGACGACAGACTATGGCCAATATGATTGGTCAAGTATCCGTATTGTCGATTGAGTTTGGCTCGCTTCAATAAGTTCTGTTCCTTTGACTTCACCAACTCCTTTTCTCTCTCGAGCGTTCGTGATTTGTTCAATTCTTCCTGTTGCTTGCGAATTTGCAATTCCTTCTTCTTCTTGATCTTTTCCTTTTGCTTGGTTCCTCTTTCGGTCAACTGGCCGTGAAATTGACTACTTAACTGGCGAAATCCTTGTGTCAATGTATCATTGATGTTAGATTTTTTGCTTGTCATATCACTGACTATGATATCCTCAATCACAGCATTTTGACGATGTTTGGCAATATTCAAGATCTCATAAACCTCATCCTGGTTTACTTCTTCGTGACTTTGGACGTCCCAAAATAAAATCAAAATTTGAACTTTATAGTAACCAAATCTCGAAATTAACTGAATAATCTTGTTCAAAACTCCTTCGTCTCTGCGTAATTTTTCCTTCAAACTACCATTATGTTGTGATACCTGATCCTCGGTTAAAAATCCACTTTCAAACAAGATAAAGCTGGTATCCCTGAAAAAGTCCTGACTGAGATAATTACTTGCAGGTAAACTTTGGAAATAAATACTCAACTTTTCATCCTTTACTCTTTGTTCATAAATCATTTTTTCTTTGTTTGTTGTAAGTGCTAACTTCGTATTTAACCATTTTGAATACGGGAATAACCAGTTTTCCACCACTAATAAAAACTTTAATTCCACATCATCTGATTCAATGTTAACCTTGATGTTTTTAGAACAATTGTGCAAGAAATCCTTCAAATTAAGTGGCTCCCACAATCTTCTAACTTCATGCTGTCTTTCACTGACATTCTCGATATTACTACTATTAGGATCAGTAAAATTGTGACGCTTCTTTGATTCTCTGCCAACACTGGTTACGGAACTGAAACTGGAATTGGACAACTTCCGTTTTAATGATGGCACTCTAAACGAAATGGAATTTAATTCATCTATTTTCTTCTTTCTGAGTTCATGTTTTGCTTTCAATTGAGTACCTTTATGAATGAGCTTTCTAATGGTTAATTTCTTTAATGATTGATTATAGAAATCATCTGCTTGAATTTCTAAGGTCTTTTTGTATATAATTTCAGAGAGAAATGCCTGGTATAATTCATTGCTAAGGGAGTTGAGTACTGAAATTCTTTCCTGTTTTCTATTCTCTTGATTTATCAATTTAGGAAGTACATATCTGAGCTCTTGGGCAATAGTAGACAGTAATATTTCCTTGTAAACTTGGTTCAATGCTGTATTAAAAAAAGGAGAATCAACAAGCTTGTTTTTCTTTACTTCTGGAACACTTTTTATGACAGGAGCAATTGCTTCAGATACTTTTGGAGGCGATGGAATCTTTGGTTTGTCAAATGTGAAAGTAGCTGATTCTTGCGGCTTGATAGACGTGACTGTAGGTTTCGGAGCCTGGAATAAAGAGTTAGATTTAATGTTCAGGATTGCTGGTAATTGAGGTTTAGGTAAACTAGGAACTTCAGCAAGAGGTGAAGGCTTTTTAAAGTCAAAGGACGATTGTTTTGTTTCGGGTATTTTGTTGGAACCGAATGTAAATTGAGGTTGCGTAGGTGCTAATTTTGGTTCTTGAGAAATGGTCGGTTTGCCAAAGGATGTCGATGGAGGTGGGTTGCCAAAAGAAGGAGGTGGGTTTCCGAAAGTAGCAGGTGGCTTTACCAGAGCAGGTTGGGGTTTAATAGATTGTTGTTGGGGTGCTGAGGGAATACCAAAACCTGTTGAACCTGACGCTGGAGGAGCCGATGAATTGAGGAAGTCCAATAAGTTTTTAGACAGTGCTGGGGCAGATGTTGCTTGACTTTCTTTAGGGATTCCAAAAGTGCTTGCAGGCTTATTATCAGCAATAATAGTCTTCGTAAGCATGGACTTATCAAGATCATTGGATTTAATGACAGTTCGTTCTCCAGCTGATTTAAGGTTAAGATTATCAGTTGAGTAGCCACTATTGATGAAGGTGTTTAAATCTCGGCCATAAAATTTGATATCAATTTGCTTTGAGTATGGAGGAGATTGTTTTGGCTTGTCGTGGAGCGAAGTCAACTTGTACTTGGATTCCAATTTATCTTTATTAAACAAATCCACAAGCAATTCTCCTGTTTCATCACGATCGATGTCGATCTCGTAATATTTCACGAATTTAACCAATTTCTCAATTGAATCAAATCCGAGGATTGCCTTAAGAGATTCAGCAGAAATGGCTTTACCACGAGTATGGAAACATCTGGACATTGACTTTAAAGCATAGAACCTGATTTCATTAAAGTGAGTTTCCAATAAGCATGCCACCAAAAATGGGGTTTCGTCACTATAGACCAATTTGAAGAACTCCAGGAAAAGGTTCAATGAACCAACAGTATTACTATGGCCTCTTTCCACAATGTTATTCTGGGATATAATGGCTCTGAATCTTAATGCCAACTGCACCAATTCAGATTCAAAGATGTCATCCGGTAATTCTTGGATTTCTCTCTCCAATTCCGGATCTCTGATGTGGCTCAACAAGTGGTAGGCTCTGAATTCTGCTTCATTGGGAGCACGTCCACCATGGTTTCTGATATCCTGATAAATTTCCACTAATGTTTGTAATGCTTTATTGAACTGTTCGAGCTCTTGCTGCTGGGAATATTCCACATCTGAACCAGCCATGATGTGCAACGACACCAAGTGGATTCTTACAATTCGTTCATTACAGTCGATGGCTTCGGGGCCAAAGAAGTTCTGGTAGGTAAAGTCTTGACGAATTGATCTTGTTCTGTCCCAAATGAATGAATGAGCCTCAGGTAATTGAGGAACGATATTATCGACCAAATAGTCGAGGGTTTGCTTAAGAATATGGGGTGGTCTCACTTCAGAGGGTAATGGAGGAGGTTGGCCCGCAGCCGGTCTTGAAAAGGCCTTGACGGCTCGGGCACGAGAAATTTTGCTGGTGGAAGGATCTTTTTCCAACGCTTTAACGTTGTTTTCAAGAGCTCTTCTGACTCTTTCGAAGATAGGGCACATATCTACACAAGACCCCAGAAACGAGATGGCATCGTTAAGGTCCTTACTGATGTTTTCTGCGTCCACCAACCCGAAAGACTCCATTTTCAGTCTTTCAGTTTCTCTCATCTTCTGGAACTCTTCGTAGAGCCCCTGGAAGTCCTTGCCGTTGTTGGCTGCTTCCATCTGGAGCATTTTGTCCTGGTTTTGTCTGTCCCACGGGTTCTGTTTGAATACGGGCGTGATTAATTGTCTTGGTTGCCCTAGTAGGTAACGAGGAATGGGTCTCGGTTTCGAGCTACGATGGGGCTGGAACCCTAGAGATTGTGGATTTGGAAATAGGCTGCCAATGATGGTATTTTCGTTATCATTATACTGGGAAAACTGTTCCTGGGACTGGCGAGGAATGACTTTTGTGGGGATATCCAAAGGATCTGATTCCACTGCCGGAGAAGAGTATTTCTTTCCGTTGGCTTTCTGGCTGGTGTTCCTATCAAACTTCTTACCATTCTGATTGGATTTGTCGAATCGTTTCGTGACATTTTTGCTGCCTTCACTGGCATTTCTACTATTGTTCTTGTCACCATTCTGTATATATGGCTTCTTTTTGCGGCCGGAAGGAGCCCGTCGTGGATCTCCGTATCCGTTCTTTTGGTTGGGCCTTACGCTGTTGTTAGCAGCAGCACCATTTTTACTTCCTCCTCCAGCGGCATTCTTGGTGAAGTCAAAGAAATTTCTGTTGTTGTTGCTCCCACCACTATTCTGCTGACCAAACGTGGAAGTGAAGCCGGAATTGCCTCCAAACACCGACATTTTGCTGGGTTGTATGTCAGTCGAAGCGCTACGGCGTGGCCCTTTGATGGAATGGACAAGAAAAGAATGCAGTTGCAATGGAGAAGCTTATAAAAAAAAGTTTGCAGTTGCAATGGAGAGAAGTTAGGTTAGAAAAAACATTGTCGAGGTTGACGGCGAGAAGCCCTCGGAATTGTGAGTTCCGACTACTGTTTGATCACGTGATCTATTACCATCATTACTTAGTTATATAGTACACCACGAACCCGTTCAAAAGGTCCTGACTAAGTAGGGCTGGGGGCACGTAGTGGATGCGGAGACCGGCGACGCACGTTTGCTGGAGGAATTCCTCCATAACACCTTCGTCTCGGAGCTGGAGAGCTAAAAGAAGCCCGTTGTTTGGGGTAAGAAGCATACTACAGCACCGGAGAAACGGTGGGATCAAGAAGTCGTTGTAGACGGTGTCACAGGCGATTATGAGATCCGGGGGCAGGTCCACGAGCAGGCGGTAGGTGGCAATGCCATCGTCGGGCCATTCCCAGTCCAATTCAATGATGTTGATGCTACAACCAGCAAAATCGGACCCAGCAGAGGGTATGGTGGTGGTGGAGAATTTGGAGCTGACGACATTGTTGGTAAAGTTCTTGCGGAGGAGCTTGAGGATGTGTTTCTGGTCCGTACACACGTAGGACTTGGTGGTGGGGCCCAATACCGAAGCAATGATGCCGGAAACTCCAGTTCCTAGCTCAATTACAGACGTCTGGTGCCGGAGGCTGGGGCTGTTGAAAGTGGCATACAACGGGCACTTTTTCATCTGGAACCAGTCCACAAGCAACGACGTGGTCTGCCAGCAGATGAACCCGGTGGAAGAGGTTTCTTTGGAGGAATACAAGGAGCTGAGAGACTGTTCTATGGTGAGATCACAGTCACCACAAGTTATGCTGATGAAGTTAGTAGATTTGTCCACGTACCCTAGGTGTTGGTCCTTGCGGTGCTGGTGCACCACGTAGAGATCACATAGATGGTTGTAGATTTCGTCCTCGGGTATGAGGACCAAAAGGTGCTTATCCATAGCGATGCGATGAGATAAGAGAGATGAGATAGTTGTGCGATAAGTTGCGTGAAAACTAATGATAGTCGTAAAGAGGGGATGAGAGTCAAAGAATGAGAGTCATAAAGAAGGAATGAGAGTCAAAGAATGAGAGTCGAGGAATGAGAGTTACAGAGAGAAGTTAGCGTGCACTACCTTTGATAGGAAGAGATGTGTGCAGCCACGATGAGGTTAAGCATGATACTAGAAGGGAAACTGTAGTGACACCAGCGAAGTGAAGAATGCTGAGAACATGAACGTATTGAGAAGCAAGAAAGGAAGTGTAGTGATTAAGAGATACTGAGAGATACTGCAAGATATTGGGTACTACAAGATATGGAGAGATACTGAAATGTACTGCAAGATTTGAGAGATACTAAACATATTGAAAGATACTAAGTGATATTCACTGGGTAGAGATTATGAAGCATAGTGCCATAATGTAGTCAGATAATGAAGATATTCTGACCTTCTATATATGTACTTTGAATTACATGTAAAGTTGTCAGATAACGAAAGATTTCAGACCTCGTAATATAGACTATGAGAGTTGTAGATAATGAAGAGAAATACGATTAATGATATTTAAGATGCTTAATCTACTACCCATCCCTGACGGCTACACCAATTCGATATTAATACATTACATGCTAAACTAGATGACATTCTTGGCCTTCAAGATTTCAGCAATCAAAATCCCAGCCCCAGCAGCACCAATGATGGTGTTGTGAGATAACACCACCATCTTGAAATCAAGAACAGGGTCTTCTCTGATTCTTCCCACAGAAACCCCGTATCCGGCATCTCTGTCTCTGTCCAATCTTGGTTGTGGTCTGTCTGGTTCTTCCAAAACATGGATGGTTTGCTTAGGAGCAGAATGGCACCCGAGTTTAAAGGCTTCACAGGTGTATTCAGACAACACCTTCTTGACTTGTTCAACAGAAGGAGCAGGTCTGTTGGCGAATCTAAGAGAAATGCATTCAGTGTGTCCATCGCTAACGGCAACACGGTTACATTGGGCACTCACCTTCAACACATCGTCAGATAATGGAACGAATTCGGTACCTTCGCTGTTGAGATTACCCAAAATCTTCTTGGTTTCCCATTCCATCTTGTCTTCTTCTCCACTAATGTATGGAACAATATTGTCCAAAACGTCAATACCAGAAACCCCAGGAGAGAACCCAGCACCAGAAATGGCCTGTAACGTGGTGGCAGTCAAAGCGTCAATAGGACCAAAAGCATCCACCAATGGTTTCAATGGTGCAACCAAACCGGCAGTTGAACAGTTGGAGATACAGACAATAAACCCTGGCTTCTTTTCTCCCTTGGCCTTAGCATCGCCCACTTTCTTTTCGATAACAGATAAGTGTTCGGTGTTGACAATTGGCACAATGAGAGGAACATCGACGGCTCTTCTGTAGTTTTTGGCGTTGGAAACGACGGCCAAACCAGCATCAACGAATGCCTTTTCGATGTCACCAGCTACGTCAGCATCTAAACCAGAGAACACAATGTCACACTCAGCAAAGGCACCTTCAGGCTTACATTCGGTGACCTTGATAGTCTTAGTAACTTCTGGCAACAAACTGGTTTGTTTCCAAGAAACGGCATCCTTATACTCTTTTCCAGCAGAACGAGAGGAAGCTCCGAGAGCATGGATTTCAAAGTCAGGATGATCGGCCAATAAGAGGATAAAACGTTGACCCACGGAACCCGTGGCTCCTAAAACACCAGCTTTCTTAGGTGCCATTTTAAATGTTTGTTGGTGGAAATATAAAGAAAAAACCAGGTTAATCATCCATTTTGACTCTAATTTTTCACTAATATGCATAACCGTTGACTCACAGAAAAAAATTCCGATCCCTCAGAGGTACGGGTCTTTGAAATTAAATCTCACGTGATGGTGTACGGAGGTAATCCGACGCGTGAAAAATCAGCATTTCGAAAACGACTCCGATGAAGAATATCTACTTCCTCTCTACCGTAAGAAACCCCACCGTATCACAATCAATCGCCATGGTTAATACCGATTTCGAGAAGATTTATCTCAACCAGTCGAGATTTGGTGGACGGATGCGTATTGCCGACTCTGGGCTTGGGTGGAAGATCCTGAACAGTAACGTCAATGGAAATGCTCTCAACGCCGTGCCCTTTTTATTACCTCTGGAAGAAATTTCAACCGCTGGATGGTCCCGAGGCTCTAGAGGCTATGAATTGAGGGTTCAGACCAAAAATCAGGGAGTGGTCTCTCTTGATGGTTTTGATATTGAAGATTTCAACAAATTAAAGCAGGAATTGACCAGAAATTTCCACGTTACTTTGGAACATAAAGAGCACAGTTTAAGAGGATGGAACTGGGGTAAAACCGACTTGGCTAGAAACGAATTAATATTCCAAGTCAACAATAAACCTTCGTTTGAAATCCCTTACAGTGACATTACCAACTCCAATTTAACTGGTAAGAACGAAGTGTCCATTGAATTCAACTTGGATAAAGCCAGCAGTGAACAGAATAACTATGGTGGTGCATCCACTGGAGATGAAGTTGTAGAAATGAGATTTTACGTTCCAGGAACCATTGAGAATGAAACTACCAAGACTGTAAAGGATGAAACCAATGGAGAAATCAAAGAAGAAGAAGAATTAGAAGAGTTAAGTGCTGCCACCGTTTTCTACGAACAATTGAAAGATAAAGCTTCTATTGGCCAAATTGCTGGTGAAGCTATTGTATCCTTCAGTGATATCTTATTCTTAACTCCTCGTGGTCGTTATGATATTGACATGTATCCAAACTCCTTAAGATTGAGAGGTAAGACTTACGATTACAAAATTCAATACAAACAAATTGAAAGAATCTTCTCATTACCAAAACCTGATGATACTCACCACTTAATAATCTTACAGATCGATCCTCCATTGAGACAAGGACAAACCAGATACCCATTTTTGTCATTACAATTCCAAAGAGAGGAAGAAATCGAATTGGAATTGAACGTGTCAAATGAAGAATATGAATCGAAGTACAAAACAAGATTACAGAAAAATTACGACGCTAATACCTTCCAAGTTATGTCCGAATGTTTCAAAGGTTTAACCGAAAGAAGATTGATTGAGCCCGGTTCATTTATCTCTCACTATGGTCTGAGCGCTATTTCATGTTCTTTGAAGGCGTCAGAGGGGTTATTATATCCTTTGGAAAGATGTTTCATCTTTGTTACGAAGCCTACGATCTACATCCCCTTTAGTGAAATCAGTAATGTTACCATGTCTCGTACTGGTGGAGGAGTGAGTGCTTCAAGAACATTCGATTTGGAGATTAACTTAAGAGGCAGCAACAACCAATCGCACATTTTTGGAAGTATTAACAGAGATGAACAAGAATCGATCGAAAATTTCTGCCAAGACAAAGGAATCAGAGTCAAGAACGAAGAGAAATTAGCTAAGGCCATGTTAGCAAAGGCCATTGCTGAAGAAAACGATGATGATGACGACGATGCTGATGTGGATATGGGAAGTGCTGGAGAAGAAGACCTGGAGGATGATAATGATTTCCAATCAGGATCTGATTCAGATATTGCTGAAGAGTTCGACAGTGATGCTGACAGTACTGGTTCTGAAGCAGAAGGAGGAGACGAGCCACCGAAAAAGAAACTGAAAAGTTGAATCATTGGTTAGAATCATTGATAAAATAAATGAAACCACCCCGAAATAAATGCAAGGGGCCCCCAGTTTGGGTTCGTAATCATCATCCTCTCTCCAGATAAGGAAACCTAAGATTATTTAGAAATTGTATAATATTACCTGTTCAAGGAAAGAATTTTCCCATCTAAGAGATTGTTGCCTCTGCCCGGTAATTTGTACGTCATTGATCTGTAGCTTTATGCCCCGAAACTTCTTTGCTTTGCTGCGAATAAAAAAATATTTGACCAAATGGTGTACGGAGCTGATGTCGGTATAGTTTCTAGTGTATACCAAGTCCCCCAGGATTCGGTTGATATAGACGATGATAGTAGCCATACCGTTTGTAAGCCTTGTCAATGAAAGTCCCTCAAATAATGTCCCACATTCATGTGTTATCTATTTTAGTGTGGAAGTTTCGACTCGGTGTTATCCCGATTAGGATATAGCCAGGAATATGCGACCACATGTCAAAGAAATAGCTTCAACTGACATACTGCAGCATCTAGGTACAGGCACTTAACCTCAAACGGGCGTAATTGCAAGCCATCAGTGTGTGAAATAATTAATTTTTGGTCAGGGATGTATAAATCAGTGCTGGTTCCTTGCCATAATGTTTTTTGGTCCATTTTAGTTCAAGTTTTTGACTTTTTAGACCAATACAATAGAGATATATATATGATATGACTTCGCTACTCCCAGTGTCTGAGTTCGAAGACTACATTCATTACTCCAAATCAATGAATCTTTCGTTCACTGAATTCAAACCTGAACCCACGATCCCTGCTCGGTCGCCAGCTCGTTTACAGGCCAAAGCCAAAGCCAAAGCCAGCCCCAATATAGAGGACAGTCCTAGCAGTAACACAGATATGAGTCTGTTTGAAGACAACGTGACTACATACTCCGACAAGTTATCCATATTTTCAGATCAGAACATGCAAGAACAGCCCCCAATACTAGATGAAGACGGGCTCTGTCTTGACGGAATAGACGTTGATGAGCTTTTGGATGAGATATCACTAACCGAAGACTCAGAAACTGTGGTTGAAGTTCAAGGAGTGGTTGCAATAGTTGCCATTCACCTGGGCATAAGCGAGCCCCAGCTGCCCAAGCTCATTGATATCCCTGATTGTTCGAGCTGACTACTACAGCAATAATACTCCACCATTCCCATACATGAACTCTCTACCATTCGATCTCTATGATTGCTCTCCAACGATACCCCCTAGCGTTATGACTCCGCGTGGTCCCAGTTTATCCGGGTTTATTATGCCCTTGACCTAATAAGGTATCGCACAACTGCTCCAGCTCCCCAGTTTTTCCGTTCTATATAATGTACAATTTCCCCAATAAGCTTTCATTTGAATTGTAAATAATATCTGTAGGCCCGGGTAAAGTTAATCGCCTCACCCTCCCAGTTTCATGTTTCGTTAGGATACGCATGTGGTTGTTCCATACATTAGCTGTCAACGGAAAAAATAAAAAACAGCATTTGATTCAGTTTTTAACAAGAACCCGCACCCCTTACTCAAATGGGGAATTTTTCCCTCAGCTACAAAGTGGAAAGACTCATCAGCCGTTCGGGATCTTGCTACTTTTTTTATCCTAGCGCATACCAAAACTATATCTTTTGTCACCGATCTATTGAACTTATTGCTGAGATCCTAAGTATTACTTTATCCCCAGCCACTGTCTGCTGCTCCGTACTACTGCTGCTATTTGGTGATTCTTTGTCCATAGTTTTTCGGTCCATGGAAAACGAACTCCGTGATGACTATTAGCTTAGGCATGGTGATTTATGCCTCCGTGAAGCCCATTTTCAAGATCTATTTTATCATTGGAATGGGCTTCTACCTCGCAAAGCGAAACATCTTAACCGTCACCACCTGTCGTGATATTTCCGACTTGGTGGTTTCGGCTATCATGCCGTGTTTGATTTTCAACAATGTGGTCACCTACTTGAAAAGTTCCGATATCAAAAATATCGGGATTATCTTCTTTGAAGGTACTTTGCTCTATATCGTAGGGGTATCGTTGGCATATGTTACTTCCATCATCTCCAAGTCTCCCAAGAGGTGGATGGGAGGGCTTTTGTCCGTCGGATTGTTCCCCAACATTAGTGATTTGCCCATTGCCTATCTTCAGACGCTATCCAAGGGAGATGTAGTGTTCTCCGCATCAGATGGAGATAAAGGGGTTGCTTATGTGTGTATCTTTTTGGCATCTCAGGTGTTCTACCAGTTCAGTTTGGGACTCTACCGTTTGGTGGAATGGGACTTCCGTGACGAGCTCAAAACGGTTTCTGATGACGACCAGGAAAAGTATTTACCTGACACCTCGAGTCTGGACCATTCCCATGGACATATCACCCAGAAAAGTACTCCTGTAGAGCCTGAATCTGAGCGTGAACCCGTGGCTGACGTCAGTTTGACAAATACAAGGAACGACTACTCCTCCATCAACTCCGACGACGACCTCCCAGATGAACCCACCACCTCCAGTAACCGAAACCCTCCTTCTCCCAACGAGACGGCCCAGCATGATGAATTTTTGAGACAACGGGAGATGGAAATGTCCCGTATAACCTCCAACCCTCGGTCTTCTATCTCCACTGGCTATTCCGAGGACCAGTCGGCTTCCCTCAGTCAGACCCGGTCCAGAAGCCGCAGAAGATCCAATTCTTTATCCACCAACTCTAATTACTACTCTCTCAACCCCATCACCTCCAGAACGGTCGACTTGCGCCAGCAGAAATCTCAGGACATCAGCGATGTTATTAACGAATACTCTGAGTTTGACCGTTTGAGAAGAAATGAAGTTCGCCGGGTTCTTTCTACCACCACCGAAATTGGCATAGAGTCGATCAAATCAAACGACTTGACGGCTCCTTCTCCAGGACCCGAAAAGGAAACCAAACTGTTGGGCAGAAGAATATTTACCAACTTGTTACAAACCCTTAAGAACTTTGCTGCCCCCAACTCCGTCGCATTAATCGTATCTATTGCCATTGCCATGGCCCCTCCTCTCAAAGCCTTGTTCGTGGCTTCTACTCATGTACATATCCATCCAGCACCCGATGGGCTTCCACCACTTTCATTTATCATTGATATCACCAGTTATGTGGGGAATGCATCTGTTCCATTGGGTCTTCTCTTACTTGGAGCCACCATTTCTCGACTCAAAATCAACGCCATGCCCGACGGGTTTTGGAAAACGGCAGTGGCACTTACTGCCGTTCGTCTTATTATTCTCCCCATCTTCGGAGTGGGTCTCACCACGGGAATCCACAAAGCAGGTTGGTTTGGAAGTGATAAGTTGGTACGTTTTGTTAGTGTGCTTGAGTTTGGACTTCCCAGTGCCACTTCTCTTGTTTATTTCACTGCCTTCTACACAGACCCTCAGTCGGATGATCACCTCCAAATGGACTGCTTGGCTGTTGTGTGTATTGCCCAGTACCTCATCTTGTGGTTTACGTTGCCATTCCTAGTTACATTCACCCTAAAAGTTTCGCTCGGTTACTGAGCTTAATGCCATAATGAATCGTCATTCCACTGCATAGCTTTAACTAATACATGAATATACTGAAGTGATGTAGAGAAGAAACAGCAAGAAAGCTGCCATTCCATGCAATGTTTCGTCTCGATATGTAACTGTAGTAGTAGACCAGTAGAGTTTACTAGTTACCAGACAGATACCAGAGGATAGATACAAGAGGAAAGATACCCGATGAAAGATAAAATAGAACGGATACCAGCAATACAGTGACCACATTTATCAGTAGAACATTTGCAGTAGTTCAGATTTGTCGGTGCCTATATTTCAGTTCCTTGCAACTCAACAAGCCTGTATCACGGAATAACTACAATTTATATCTCTTGGACCTAATATATAGATTCAATGGCTCAGAATACCAGAGCCCATACACATCAGCCTGATATTTCAGACCAGAGCCTATCATATTTAATGGTTCAGACACAGAGCCTAATTTCATGCAGGGACCAGAGATAAGCTGGCTAGTAAGGCCAACTAAATACCAATTGCTCTTACGTAATCCCAGCAACCTCTCTATCTGTTTCAATTCCAAACCTACTCAACCCTCGTGACCAAGGTCCTGGTCATCTCACACTCTACTCCTCTCTTCAGCCACGTCCCTTGTTCTCGATCGTCTGAGTGTCCAGGCTCATACTGTTAGCAACCTGATGTTGCATTTTTTGCGGTCTTCCACACGACTATTGCTATGATCATTAAATTTCAGTTCCTATAAATACCACTGGAGGTACGACAGTACGACATTTAACTGGTTCAGCTATCAATTGAACAGGAATCATCATGGCTTTATAT
The DNA here is from genome assembly GCA_003708205.2 of Isabelozyma gotoi. Classification (NCBI taxonomy): domain Eukaryota; kingdom Fungi; phylum Ascomycota; class Pichiomycetes; order Serinales; family Metschnikowiaceae; genus Isabelozyma; species Isabelozyma gotoi. The sequence goes on along the minus strand of PPNP02000024.1, from coordinate 85,416 downwards.
TACAATTTGGTTTTCGGATTGTTGGTCACCGAAATGGCCTTCTTCACCATTCTCTCCTTGCCCTTTCCTAGGGCCATCAGAAGAAAGGTGCTTACCACTGCCTCGGCGCCATTCCAGAATGAACAGGTCAAAATCGCCATTCGGTGTATTTTTGGATTTGTATTGGTGTTGTTCATCGACTCCATCAACAGAGTGTACTCGGTTACTGCCGAATTGCACGCTTCTTCACCTCAGACCAGTGCTCCAATTAGTGGAATCATGAATGACAGATCTGAGGTGCAATCCAGAAGATTCTATGCCCAAAGAAACATGTACTTGTGTGGTTTTAGTTTGTTTTTACACTTGATCTTGACCAGAACCTACTCTTTGGTTGCTGAGTTGATTGTTACCAAGGATAAGTTGGATAACTTGAAGGCAAATGACGAATTGAGCACCAAAACCCACGAAGTCGAAGCCGACGATAGCTCAGAATTGGCCAAATTGAAGAAGGAATTGGCTGCTAAGGACGAAGACATTGAAATCTTAAAGGCCCAGGCCGACCACTTGCTGAAGGAGTACGATTCGGTTTCGTCCGGTGCTAAGAAATGATGAAGTGCTCTTAGTTTCATATATAGTAAATATAGATAATTCAGAAAACGACATCCAACTAGTATAGAAATGTTCTATAATACGGCCTATTATATTCAATTGTAATTCCCCTATACATACACAATTGTAACTCCTCTATACATACACAATTGTAACTCCCCTATACATACTCTACACCTATAAACAATCAACACCCTAGTGGGCATTACTCTTGTGCTTAGGAACAAACTGGAACTTGTCGCTCACCTTTCCTAAGAACATCTCTGTCACCTTAATCCAGTCCTGGTAGTTGGTGGAACCCAAAAGCGTTTCCAACTCGTTTCTACCCTTCCATTGTGGTGGTCTTTCGTTCAATTTGGGTGGAAGTCTCTCCAAAATCCCAACAGGAATGTATCTATGGGTGAAACTCATGAACTCCAACATGTATCTTCTGGCAGATTGAATACCATATTCATCACTTCCCCAATGTTCAAGGGCAAAGTTGGCATATTGTTTCAAGTATTCTAATCTTTCGGTGGCCGACTTGTCTAAATATTGTTGGCTTTCAACCTCTTCGAAAATCCATGGCTTGATTAATGCTCCTCTGGCCACCATAACGGAGTCCACACCTTCTAATCCTACACCCTTATACCAATCTTCGTAGGTGAAGACATCTCCATTACCAACGAAATTGGTTCTTTGGATATCGCTTCTTTCTTTATCTTCTTCCTTCTTTTCATTCCATTCTTTGATCACCTTTCCAACCTCACCAATATAGTTCCAGTCAGCTTCTTTGGTGTATCTTTGTTGTCTCGAACGTCCGTGTAAAGTAATGGCTGCAGTATCTCCTTCAGCCAACACTTTTTCAACCAATGACTTGGCAATGTTCTTATTGTCTTTGGTACCGGTTCTGATCTTTAATGTCACAGGAATGTCTCCAGAGCATGCATTCATACCCTTCAATACTCTAAGCAATTTAGGTGCTTGTTCCATCAATGCTGACCCTTGACCTTGACGGTAGAGTAAATCAATAGGACATCCACAGTTCAAGTTCAATTCCGAAACTTGGCCAAGTTCTCTCGAAATGACTTCGGCCACTCTGGTTGAATGGTCGTATTGGTTAGTAGCAATTTGCACCCCAAATCCAGGATATTCACTACTGTGAGCCTTTGGTAAGGCCCATTCGGCATTATAACCCTGGATCAATGGCGAACATAAGGCCATTTCGGAGTAGGTGACGTCAGCTCCTAAGGTCTTCATAAGTCTACGGTATGGAAGATTACCCACGGTAGTCAATGGAGACACAATTTTAGCTCCACGCAAGTCCAACTTCTTCTTTTCGGCGATTTTGAAAGGAGGATCGATGTAACTGGCCATGATATCCTTTTTGTTGTCACTCAACTTGGCCTGTTCAGTTTCCTGGTCAGGAAGTTTTGGATCTTTTCCGTCTTCGTCTTTACCTCCATTGAGAGTGAAGGTGACGTTTCTTACTTTATCAAGGTACTTGGTAACTTCATGGACTCTGGTGAATTCGTACTTTCTCTTTTGTAAAGCGTGTTTCGACTGAATTGGAAGATAGTTGATTTCATAGTTAGTTTTCTTGCTTTCTTCGTACAAAGCTGCATCCTTCAAGATCTTCTTGGTTTCCTTCTCGTAATGAGATGATAACCATCTACACTTGTATCCTGATGGACAGTAGCCAATAGCTTGGTAAACTGGACAAATCCCTTCGATATCAGCAGGCTTGGACAAAATGTACTCGTCAATATCATGTAAATTGGTACATTTTTCACCCTGGGAACATTCACGTTGGTTGTCTGGGTTGATTAAGGAAGGACATAATCTCACTTCGTCTTTGACTTGTTTCAAGTCACGCTTCTTGTTTTGACCTCTGTTTTTCTTTCCTCTCTTGCTTTGGCCTCCAGTTTCACCACTCTTGCTGTCTTCGGCTTCGTCATCGTTATAAGATGGAGGAGCAGCTTTATGGTCAATTATGAACTCTGGCTTGATTGGTGCTAAACCTTTTTCGAAATGGTCAACTTTGGATGGTGTTGGTTGATGTTTCTTACCATCTGGAGCCTCAATCGAGTCTCCTTCTCTTTTTTCACCGATACTGGGGGTCATTTCTGGGGTCGATGACTTGGAGATGAGATAAGAATATTTGCAAATTTTTTTTTGCGCTGCAACCAAAATGACATCAGTTGGGTTGTGGTGTACGATGTTTTACGGGGATCGTAAGAGTAGCTTCTACGAAAGAAGATGAGATATTGGCATTAGAGTTTGATTTGGACAAAATTGATCAAAAATGTTACAAATGTTAGAAAAAATTGAAGAAGGTGGAATTATTGGTGTAGATGTAGGCAATGTGTTTTCGCATGTAAGTGATTTTTGAAGTTTTTGGTAAATTTTCCAAAATTTTCACTTTTTCAGAATTATATAAAAATACAAAGAAGTAGGGTGGGAGTTGATTTGGAGTGATTTGGAAACCTCTAGGTTTGTCAATCAATAGAATAGTTTTAATAGAATAGTTTGTAATCACATAACCCTAGGCGTATGCGAAAAGTTGCAACCAAAAAGTTACACCCAGAGAGTATTTAGCAAACAAAAGGCTATAGAAAGACTGATTTGATGTTTCTGTTTGGAATATGTCTCGGAGGTATAATAAGAAGCACTAGAAGTACTGTTAGGAAAGTTGGACACCCAATTAGAGCTGATAGGAGATAATCCATTTGTGCAACTCCACTGTAGACCAATTGCAATTACCAAAAATTTTTGAAACTTAATTCGGGTCCAGCAATTCCAAATCATACTCCGATATTCTATATCAAGTAATTTGAGTATCAGAGTATGTCAAATGATATACCTTTATTCCGGGATTCAATACACATTGTCTCATATCACTCCAAACGTTTCCAAACTCAAAAAAAAAGTAAAAAAAGGCAATAAGCACACTCCTACTACTCTTGGAGCTTCGTATTTCAATCAAGGACCTCCATAAACCCTAAGAATCTCTCCCTTTTCTCTCCCTTTTCGTGCCAAATATTTGGTTGCAATTTGGCCTGCAGCCCATCGAGATGAGCTTGTATGCAGACCTGTATACTGAAAAAAAAAAAGATCTATGGAGTGAAAAATTCCTAACTTTTGCCTAAATCATCACTGAAACCAAGCTATAATTGTCCTTGTAATTGCTATACTTTCAATCAATAGATAATGGCTGACGTGGTTGACAAAAGAAGAAAACTCGAGGGTTCCTCTAGCTCTTCTTCAGTGAAGAAACCATCAAGAATTTTCAGCCCATTCAGAGCTCTAGGAAATGTCTCTAATGAAACCCCCTTTGCCTTGGGAACGTTGGGATCAACTTTCTATATCGTCACTTCGGTGGGTAGATCGTTCCAGATCTACGACGCCGCCACATTGCACCTTTTGTTCGTATCCCATTCCCAAACTCCATCCAAAATAACCTGCTTACATGCCAGTTTCCACTACGTTTACGCTGGGTACTCCAACAAAATCGGAATTTACAAGAGAGGTCGTTTGGTGGACACTCTCGAGTGTGAATCGAAGGGTAACGTGCATCACATCTTGAAGTTCGGAGAGTATTTGGTGGCAGCAATGTCTGATGGAGAAATCAGCGTTTTCAAGACTCCAAGCGACTCTAAGGTTCCAACAGAACCATATACCACCTTGTGTGCAATCAACTCTCAGGTTGACGGTGATATTGTTGGATTAATCCATCCTCCTACCTACTTAAACAAAATCGTGGTGGCCACAACTTCTCATATCTTCGTGTTTAACATCAGAACCGGAAAATTATTGTACAAATCTCCAGTTGAACAATTCATGGAAAGCATCTCGTGTATCGAATCTGCTCCTGCTTTGGACGTCATTGCCATTGGTACTTCTTCGGGAAACGTCTACTTGTACAATATCAAAAGAGGAAAGATCTTGGGATCCAAAATCGTGGCCGCTACCCAAGACGTAGAAGCCAAAGTTGTTTCTGTCTCGTTCAGAACTGACGGATCTCCCCACTTAGTGGCAGGATTAAGTACCGGGAACCTCTTCTTCTACGATTTGGCAAAGAAAGCAAGAGTCCACGTGATGAGAAATGCCCACAAGGAAGTTCATGGTGGTGTAGCCAACGTTAAGTTCTTGAACGGACAACCAATTCTTGTGACCAACGGAGCAGATAATCAGTTGAAAGAGTTTGTATTCGATCCAGCCATTTCTACCACCAACTCATCTGTTGTGTCTCCTCCACGTCACTTGAGATCCAGAGGTGGACATTCTGCTCCTCCTTTAGTCATAGAGTTTCCACACGAAGAGAAGACTCATTTCCTTTATTCTGCTTCCAGAGATCAGTCCTTCTGGTCTTTTTCGTTAAGAAAGGATGCCCAGGCACAAGAGTTTTCTCAAAATGCTCCTAAGGGTAATAACGACGGTAAAAGAAAAGCAGGTCCTGTTTCTAGCATGAGAGATAAGTTTCCTGAAATCATTGCTTTGTCCTCATCGCAGGCTCGTGAAGGAGACTGGGAAAACATCATTACTGCCCATAAGGACGAAAAATTTGCCAGAACCTGGGACTCCAGAAACAAGAGAGTGGGCCGTTACAATCTTGCTACCGTGGATGACGGATTTGCCAAAGCAGTGGCCGTATCCCACTGTGGTAACTTCGGTCTTGTAGGTTCATCTCAGGGAGGAATTGGATCGTTCAATTTACAGTCAGGAATAAGAAGAAAGAGATATATGTTGCACCGGAAAGAAGTCACCGGATTAGCCGTGGATGGAATGAATAAGAAGATGGTGAGTTGTGGGTTGGATGGAATCGTTGGGTTTTATGACTTCACTGACCTGAAATACCTTGGAAAGTTACAACTTGAAGCTCCAATTACTTCCATGGTATACCACAAAACTTCTGACTTAATTGCATGTTCTTTGGATGATTTGACCATCGTTATTGTTGATGTCGTCACCCAGAAGGTTATCAGAATCCTCTATGGACACACCAACCGTATTACTGGTATTGACTTCTCCCCTGATGGTAGATGGATAGTCAGTGTTGGTTTGGATGCTACGATGAGAACCTGGGATTTACCAACTGGTGGCTGTATCGATGGGGTTATCTTGCCCAATGTGGCCACCTCAGTTAAATTCTCGCCATTAGGTGACGTTTTAGCAACCACCCACGTATCAGGAAATGGTATTTCCTTATGGAACAACCGGGCTCAATTTAGAGCTGTTTCCACTCGCCACGTCGAGGAAGAAGAATTTTCCACTATGCTTTTACCAAACGTTTCTGGTGACGGGGCCTCTTCTATTTTGGATGGAGCATTTGATGAAGCCAACGAAGAGGCTGATCCTCTGAACACCTATAAGAGCGCTGAACAGATTGACAAGTCGTTGATTACATTGTCGTTAGGACCAAGATCCAAATACAGCACCATTCTCAATCTTGAAGTGATCAAACAGAGAAATAAGCCAACCGAAGCCCCCAAGAAGCCCGAAAAGGCTCCTTTCTTCTTGTCATTAACAGGAGAAGCCGTCGGAGACCGTGCCTCGGTAGCCGAAGGAAAGGTCAATGGATCTGGTGTCCAAAACGAAGATGGGGTTGAAGAAGGTGAAAGTAAGTTGTTGAAGTTGAGAAATGGAGATGCCCATAACTTCGAATCTGACTTCACGAGAACTCTTAGAGAGGGTAGTGTCAAGAAGGACTACTCTGAATTTCTCTTGTTATTGGTGGGGGCCTCTCCTGCTACAATTGATCTCGAAGTCAGATCATTGAATGCGTTCCCTCCACTCAATGAAATGGCCAACTTTGTTGAGGCCTTGAATCAGGGACTCGAAGATAACACCAACTACGATATCTACCAGGTGGTTTTCTCACTTTTCTTGAAGAACCACGGAGATGTGATCCAAGGCACCAACGATGCCAGACTCCAACAGGCACTCGATGCTTGGGGCGAGCTAAATGCTACAGGCAATTCCAGACTTGACGATTTGGTGAAATACTGTGCTGGAGTGTCTGCCTTTTTGGCTACTGTATAATGAAGAGAAGGACCGACTTTTCGGCAGTTATTCTCCAGCACCAATTCAGCACATTCTCTTATTCAGCACATTCTACAATGCAATTGCTTCTTTCTGTTCATTGGCAGTATTCCGCAACTAATTGGTGCTCATTTGCTGTTCTAGTTTCTCATCTATAGTTCAATACATTTTTTGCATTCAATCCGCACTAAAAAAACCACTTCTCAACTCTTTCTTATCGTCTTCTTTCTTCTTTCTTCTTCCTAGTCCCTTCCTTATGGTATGAATATCGACGTGATACTGCCGTACAATCGGCTCAATGTGGCGCTGAAAAGTAGAATAAGTGCCGTCAATTACTCCCAGGACCGTTTATATGTGGGTTTTGCCAACGGAGACTTGACTATATACCCCGGGAAAACCAGTGGTGTAGCCTCCAACTCCGAACTAAAGCACCCACGCCATTCCAAGTCATTTAACGACATTAAGGGTCTATTCCATGATAATGAGCAATCGCAATTCTTCCACTTTGACACCACATTTTCCAACGTGACTGAAAACAACTCTGCAATTGACAGCATCTCTCTTCTCCCCATCGCCAATGACCACAATAAAACCATTCTTGCCATCCAGTACTCGGGCACTTTGAAGATATTCGAAAAGATAGGCCGCCATTTGAGTCTTATAATCCACTTTGAAGACGTCAAACCGGTGACAAGCCACGAATACGTGGAAATCGACGATACCAAGTACTTGGTGATTGGGGCCAAAAAGAAGCTCTATATCTACCAAGTAGTGCAGAAATCTCGTAATATCACCAACTTCAACAAACTACGAGAAGTCACCTTGAAAGATAAGGTAAAAACCATCAGTGTGGTGGCCAATAAACTATTAATTGGCCTCGTATACGACTTTATGTTGATAGAATTCACCGATTTCGAACCCAAACCTCTCCCGTTTGACGAAACCACCCCCAGTAATATCCACAATGCCTCGTTCAGTTACTTTGGACTCTCCTATTCGGGGCCAGAAACCAGAGTCATTAATCTCTCCCCCAACGAAGCCTTGATCATTAAAGATACCCAGGTCGACAGGCTCAAGTTTGTTGGAGAAAGATGTATTATGAACTCCACGAACATCAAATTAAATGCATTACCCTTGTACGTTTCGTTGATAGAACCCACGTATTTATTTGTTTTGTTCAGTAAGAGAGCCGAAATTATCGATATTGATAGTGGAGATCTTATCCAGAGATTCAATCATCATATCAGCTCCAACTCCATTTATGCCACTATCCAAGACAAGTCTATCATTATTGGTTCCGGGAATGATGTGCTACAATTCCAGGTGCTTAACTTCCAAACCCAAATCGACCAGTACCTAAATATCCGAGGAGCCGTACAAGTAAGCAGCACAAAACATTTGAAGGATCCCCGTAATGACCTTCGATTAATTGGGCTTGAAAAAGCAATTCTGCTAGTATCAAAATTGGATCCAGAAGATGGTTTCTTCAGTTCCACCAACATAAACGATGATGACATTGATAAGAATAAGAAAAAGCTATTAGTTCTTCGAGAATTCTACAAAACAAAGGCCATTGTATTGTTTGAGTCCTATTCTAAATACCATGAATCATTGGTGGAAATAGGTTCTGAGTGGCTCTTATCCTACGAAGATGTGTTGGCATTATTTCCTGATTTTTTGAATGGAGGTTCTGAACCGATCTCTGACTCCAACGAAGAAAACCCATTCAATTCAAATAATGTTGTAAAAAGAGTGACTTTGGCCGATATTGATGTGAATAAATTCTCCAATATGACTGATTCCGGAACTGAAAACGAGATAACTCAAGTAATGACTAATAGATCAGCCATTCCAACCAGTCCTCGTGCCAGTCAACCCAGTTCCTTCATTACTAGCCCAATAAAAAAATCAAGGGGGCTACCTGATGTCAAGTCACAAAATGTTCGAAAGTTTGTCAAGGCAGTCAATAACTTGATAGTTTATTTGACTGACCAGAGAAGAATTCATTTCAGTTTCTACAACGACAAGGAAGTAGAATGGAAAGGAGTCAAAGTTACTCCTTTTGATCTTTATCCTCAGCTCCAGAAAGATGGAAACTGGAAACAGTATATCGACAGAGTGGCAACTGTTGTTGACACTTCATTGTTTTTATGCTATTTTCATACTAAACCTATGCTCTTGGGTCCGTTGTTAAGACTTCCAAATAATCATTGTAATGCCAAAATTGTCAACGATTGTTTATTAGTGAATCTACACCGTCATAACGATCAGCTGAAACTATTTATTAAAGAGTTGCTAGACTTCTACTTTGGAAGGAAATTACATGCTGATGCTCTAGAAATGCTCTATGAATTATCTCATGATAAAAAAATTGACCACGATGATGAATTTGATGCATTTTTGCAAGGATCAGACTTGACAATTCAGTATTTACAAAAGTTGAATAATGACAATTTAGAGTTGATTTTTAAATATTCGACTTGGGTATTGAAAGAAAGCAAAGAAGAAAAAGATATGATCCACAATGCAGAACTAATTTTTATGAATGATTTATACGAATGTGAGAGTTATAATAATTTCAAAGTGTTGGAGTTCTTTCTACAAGTGATTAAGAGCAATTCTCTTGCTATAAGGTACTTAGAATGGCTCATATATGACAGTGATGTTTTGGAAAAGCAAAAAGGTTCTATGCTGAAACTCCATACCAAACTTTGTCTTTTGTACTTGAAGAATTTGAAGAAACTTGATGAAAAAGATATGGAAGACGAAGAGTTCTTTGCCAATCGAAACTACATAAAATTGTATTCTCTCCTTGAGAAAACCAACGTTTATGAACCATGGACGGTGCTTAAGAATATTCCTACTACCAAAGACCGGTTTTTGAAATTGACAATCTTCATCTATAAGAGACTTGGAGAGCACGATAAGTCCATTGATGTCTTGTTCAACCAGTTAGATGATCTTGATGCTGCTATGGAGTACTGCTCCGAAGTCTACTACCAGCCTCACAGTCAAGAAACGGGGGAGAAACTACTTCATAAGCTTCTTGAAGATTTGTTGATGCATTATCAAGAGAATATTGATAAGATAGAAAAGCTTCTTACTCTCCAAGGAAGTAAGATGTCTATTCTTCGAATCCTTACTAGTTTACCCAATCAGTTCCCCATGACCAAACTCTCGGTTTTCATGACAAGAAACCTTCGTAACACGCAAGAGCTGCTCCACGACAGTCGAATTGCCAGCCAGTTATATAAGGTAGGGCAAATAAAGTCGTACCATAAGCTTCTCACCTGTGAAAGTGAGGGATATCCGATCCAAAGTGGTAAATTATTGTGTGGAATCTGCAATAAGAAGCTTGGTTATACTGTCCTCAGTGTGGATAAGAATAACCAGGTAGTACACTACAACTGCCTTCAAAAGTCGAAGGGATAGAGGTATAGTATGTATTATATAGACCCGGACACCTCAATAATAATTACACCCGGACACCAGATAATAAAACCCGTGCACCAAATTTGCCCGCCAAACACCCGTGCACCAACTAATAAAACCCATGCATCCCGACGAAACTTGGAGAAAACATCCCTACACCACACCATCGCGGGTTCTCCAGAAAAAGTTTGGGCATCACCAACAACTCCACCATTTCGGCGTTGTTTCCACGAATCAATTGAATTGGCCTACGTTTTGACATCCGCAAACCATGTCTTCAGGCAATGATCATCCCGAGGACGCACAGTCCTCCGGTAACGGCATTAGATTACCTCCCATATCGTTCTTGTCCAGCTCCGGCACCGGCGAGACCACCACCTCATCGTCCACCCGGCTACCATCGGCATTTGGGCTATCGTCGTTGCTTTCGAGTGGTTCTGCTGCAAAAACAGAGGCCTCTGAAGCTACTGACGAGCACACCGATAAGAAAATCAAACTTGAAAAGGTGGAGGCTGAACCTGAAATTCCTCCCAAGTCAGAAGAGAATCTGGGTGAAAAATCACCAGAACATGCTGAAAAAGCTCCCGTAGTTCCAGAAACTGACCTGTCGCCTACCAAGGCCAACCCCCATGCCATTCACCACCACCACCATCACCATCATGGCCATCCACATGGGCATTCTCATCATCATCACCACCATCATCATATTCAAGAGGGCAATGGAGTCTCCCATATTCACTCAGGAGACCATATCCACGTACTTCCTGTGGCAGGCGATAAGGAGGTGGCCAAAGACGACTTTGCTGGACAAAGTGAGCCCCAAGCAAGCGAATCAAAAGAAGTTGTGGAGGCCAAAGAAGAAAAACCAGGCAAAATCGATATCAAACCCATTGTAGAACTTCTTGAAGAGTACTTCCCACAACGCCATTACTTGGGGACCATAGTTTACAACCCTACCAATACGTGGTCAACAGTACAGCCCGAGTTTTTGATAGGGTTGAAGCCCGAACATGCCAGTAGGTTTGAGGAAATCAAGCACAACTACGAGTTGGCATTGGTGGAGAGCAAAGAGATTTTGACAAAGTACATTCCGGTAATCCCTCCTCTAGCCAACGACTATATCAACTACTTGGTGGAAATCAAGATTCCGTACCGTTTCATCAGACTTTATCTAGAAGAGGTGGAAACTGGAGAAATAAAGGAAAAACGAGAGCTCTGGGGAGGAGCCGGAGGAATTTATACCGACGATTCGGACATTTTGACGGTGTTGAGCCATCTGGGATTGTTTGCTGACAGTCTTGACTTGACAACATGGAATCCGTCATGGAAAAAGCTGGATTTCATCAAACCAGCAACTTTGAAATATGACGATAACAACGTGTTGTTGGCCGACTTGTCGGTGACCCTTGTGTTGTTGCCAAACTTGCCTTCGTACCAGGGGTTCTTCAGCAATGGCATCAATTCCAGATCATGGAATCGCTCTAGTGCCAATAACTTAGCACATACCGGGCTTTCGTATGCGGTTTATAACGTAAAGTACGAGTCGCTCGGGTCGTATTTGAAGGAGAAGACGATATTCAAGAAGTACGAGAGTGAATTGCAGGAAGACCAGGGGTATTTGGAGGAGTTGCGGGCTCAGAAGGGGTGGAGCTTCAATTACAAGTTGTTTAAGGAGATTTCCCAGAAACAAAAAGAACAGGAAAAGTAATGGATGAAGAGAGTAGATCACGACTCTAAAAAAGCTGCTTACGATAGCTGCTTACGATTGACCAGGAAGACTATTGGTAGACATTTGGTAGACAGATGGTAGACAGTTACTAGGGAAGTGAAAGGTTGTTTCATTCGTAGGGACGCTTCGCTACTTAGAGGTAAAGAAAGTGCGTGCTAGTTTACCAATTACCTGTTCCTACAATGAATGATTCTCTATTTATACTAGTGGACATTTGGGCCGATACAGTGTGCTGTTTATTGGCTAGGGGGAGTGATTCTTAGAGCACAGCTAGAGAATCGGGCTGCTATAGAGGAAGATGGAGCAGGGAAGCAGACAGCCACAAGAGGACTCACAGTTGTGTCGTAACTGGTGGTTAGATAATCGCAATATGGCCTAAGTAAGACTGCTAGATGGCCAGCAAGGAGGTTTTGTTATTAAACCGTTTGTTGACTTGCAATCCAGAGCATTTGTGTTTAGCCAGCCTGAAAGGAGTTTTGGCTTACACCAGAAGTCTGCTGAACAGTTCTCTGTTGCAGAACTTGTGCCGAAGTCGGTTCCCTACACCAAACTCCTGAACTCAGTTCCCTACACCAGAACTGGCCAAACTACAAACGCACTCTACATCTTCTACACCATCATCTCATTCCAACCCTTTTTCCTGCTCATTAAAATATCCTGTTCTCACCACAGCCGTTCCTCCATCTCATTGAAACCCTGTTCCGACCCTATTCCCTACTCGGACTTGCCTCTTCCCCCGTCAGCCGCATCGCTATCTCTAATCACTCACACGACGCCCCGTTCTCTACCGAGGATCATGTACATTTTGTATTATATGTAACACTAAACACCGTACCGTTTCCACACCAACGAATTACTTGTACCGGCCCACTTCTGGTGAGGTTTTCTTATCATCTCCGGCTCGATTTTGGAGGTGATATTTTTTTTCTCTCCCCAGCAACAGGATCTTTTTTTTTTTTTCTCTGTCGCTTTTGCTTTCGCCTTACCTTCTTCTTCTTCTTCTTCTTCTTCTTCTTTTCTACGACGTTTTTGCCCAAAACAGCACACCCCGACCGGTTGCCTATTAGAGACCAGGGGCCTGCATTTGAATCGTAACACCACCAGTAATAGGTTGGAAAAATAAGAAAACCCGGACACCAAGCACCTGATCATTCGCATCGGCCCAGATAAGCAGAGATAACGCCTGACAGAAGTACGCTACAAAGGATCAAACAGAGAACTGATAGAGCCAAAACGATACTACCCTAAGCCTATAAGTCTGTTTCGGAGCCCCAGTTATATCGGAACTGCCAATAAACTATCAGAGCTGCCAATAAACTATCATCAGTTAAGCTATCACCAGTTAAGCTATCCAGTTATAAGCTATTCAGTTAAGCTATCAACACCTATAAGCTGCTATCTGAACCTGCAGAGCTACAGAAAAGGCCCCAGAGAACTTGCCGGAATACAGAATAGAGAAGAGCAAAGGCCAACCCATGACTCCTGAATTCCAGCCAACGTCCATCCTCCAAAACTCCAAACCCTCCCCCTCTCTCAACAAAAAAGCATCCACCAAATCCCTCGCAAAGTCCAGAAGTCGAGTCGGAGGCTTGTTCAAAAAAGTCTCCATCAACTGGAATCTCCTTTGTCTCAAACTCAAAACCATCTCCGAAGAAGTTTTCACCACCGACGAGTTCGTAGAGGATTTATTTGACGATTCGGAATCGGACGATACTATCGAAAGAATATCAAAAGCATACCGAGGATTTAGTCCCGCAGAAGAACGATTCTTGCAAGAATTTCAAAAGTACCAAAATTTGGACAAAATGTACGAAGCTCACCAACGGGAGCTCTCCCACCAGGAGACATCGGACGTTAAGTCATCCTCGACAAATTACTCCGATAGTCAGAGTAAAAACATCACTCTTGAAGACATCATACGACAGAACACTATGACAGAGAAAACGGACGAATTGGATGATGAAATCGACTTCCAGAAGTTCGATGCTGTCAAAATCAGAAAAGAATACGAAAATTATATCAAGAAGGCCAACGAATTTAATGAGAATTCTACCGCATCGTCGAAATCAACGTTGAATTCCGACAAAAAGATCCCCAACATCGGGGAAAGCATCTGGGAATTCAGACGGAAGAAATGGTTGTACAGCCCCAATCATCACAACACTCTAACCAAAGTCAAACTGAGGTTGAAGACGCTGTCAATTCATCATATCCCCAAGGAATCCTACGCTCGAATTTACAGTAACTTCGTAGATAAGTCCAAGCCGTTGAAGTCAGACAAGAAGATTAACTTACGGGATTTGATTGAAATTATAAATGCCGGGTGGATTGCCGAGGAACGATGGCAACGGGCTGCCAAGGGTTTGGCATGATGACGAATTGTTTACTTCTTTAATTCTCCAATTTAATACTAATGAACATTGTTTAAGCGTACTTGTATTCTCATAACTCCTGTAAGTCCTTATAATATATCAATTGAATGATATCTTTCGTACAATGATATTTTTCCAACAATAATGTCTATACAATGATATCTCTACAATGATATCTCTACAATGATATCTTTCATACAATAATATCGTCCCTACGAATATATCCTTATATCTTTCTTTGCAATGTCATTATATTATCATTAACCTATTTACTCTATCACCTGTGATGCTTCACTAACGCAAGCGTGTGCTCCAATATCCGTAGATTCTGGTCTATCAACTCTACTCTCCTCTGCAAATTGTCTATACTATCCATCTTTCCCATATTCTCATTCACTAGCCCCTTCAACTTCTGCTTCTCGTCTAACAACTGCTCGAAATTGCCATGAATGTCGTTGTTCAACTGGTCGTTTATGTTGCTGTTCAACTGGTGAATTGTCGTGATCTTATCTAGCACATTAGGACACTTACTGCTGGTGTTGCTGGAGTTACTTTGCTCAATTAGTTGGATAGACTTAGCTAATTGGTTGGAATACTGATTGGATTCCTCAAGCTTGGTCCTCTGGTGCTGCTTGGCATTGTTTAGTAGCTGTTTGTGTGTAGATTGTGACATATCAAGTGGTTTTCTTATCGGCAGATTTTGATGTGGTGATGACTTCTGATAAGGTGTGGAAAATCGGAAGGAGCGTAATTTTTCTGCAATAGAATCTCTAACTTACCTTATCTTTTCCATATTTTTTCTGTTTCTCCCCCACCCCATCAATTGCCATGGAAGATTACAGTTTTCTACGGAAGGAAAGTCTCTTTGCCCGAATCCCTCCCACATCGCCGGCTATCAAGGTAACCATTGACGATTTCCTCCAAAGTCTCCAGACTTCCACCAATTATTTGCAGTTGATCGATTATACCTACTATTTGATCTTAAATCCTGGTTTTGGAGTCAAACAAATGTTGAAATTATGGGAAATCAGACTCCTCTTGTTGCTTTTCAACAACCAGATCAACTTGGCTAAGAAAGAAGCTATCAACGTCAACAATGCCTTGTACAATCACGAAAATAACCTGCCAGCTGGCACGCTTCTGAATGAGGTAAATAAGATTACCAACACCCCCAATAATGCCAATAATGCCAATAATTTGCTGCCCATATACCCTCTACCCAAGAACAATACTGGCCTCATAGACTACAACCTCTTGATATTGTTGTTGCGTCTCAAATCAATTCCCAACCTCGGCCTCGTCAACGAATTATACAAATTGTGCTACCAATTGAGACTAACAAAAACATCAGACGAGGAAATTGGGTTCAAATTGATCAACCTAAGCTACGAGATCATCGTGGTGTTGACAATAACGAAGAACTACTTGAGTTTGCTTTCATTTTTGAAGTCAATTATTCATGATCTTAAATTTCAACAGAATTCCGGGGAACTCTCGGAAGGCTACCAGATTTACCAATCAAATGTCACGCTAATCTATGTGATTATCAGTCTTGTCAACGATAACAAGCTCGGCAAAATCACCTCTAATAACTTGTCTAAGGTCTGCAAACGATATGAGGAATCCTTCAATGAAATCAACTCCTTTTCTCTCAATTCCCTCTATCGTGTCTTGAAGACAATATCACCAATCATCCACGAAGATTATAAACAACTGGAGGCATTGGGAAAACTTGAAATCGGCGACTTGACGTTGCCTAGGGTAATTGAGTCCATAAAGACAGGAGAAATAACTGGAAGAATAATCTGTTCTATTTTGGGGTTGTGGGACTTAAATAATAGTTTTGACTGCGTTTTGGATGAAAATCAGTTTGAAATTAATGTTAATGACGAATCTGATGACAGTCTAGATAGGAAAATCGACTTGGGGTACAGACTAATAACCAAGAATTGGAATAAGTTCATATACAAGGTGTATGGATTAGAGTAGTGACTGTTAAGGGAAGCTAGAGTTAAAATCCCGGAATACTACAGTGACATTACTATATAAGTGACATTACTATATACGTTAAAACATGAATTCCTATAGATGTATTCATTATACTCTCTTAGCTATGTACTCTGTATTTCTATGATATCGATTCTTAAATCTGTACTATCCAGTTCAAGCCCGTAGCTGAGCTGACTTGTCTCCGCTGTTGGGGATGTAATTCGAGAAATTCTCCTACCTTCTCTATCTTCTCTATATCTTCTCTATATCTGCCTTTGCTCCCTGTCGCCTTTTGCAGTCATTAGGGCTCGCGCCCTCATTTTTCTAAGCTCACGTGACATCTCAAAGTCTCATCTTTTTTTTTCATTGGTTTATCTGCACTCTCTGCTTAGTTTTGTGGCATAGAAATTTTCTCACCAAACCAGGACTATGGTGATAAATTTTTATACTTTTCAAATTACTGAATAGTTGTTATAGTTATTAACGTATTATCAATATTATCCAAAATGGCTTTACAAGACGTTGTTACCCGTGAATACACCATCAACTTACATAAAAGAGTATGTTCAATCTACAAATAGACAAGTGGGAGACGTAGACAGACTCAGGAAAGAGAAAACCAATGCTGAAGAAACTGAAAAAGAAGAGACAGACAGGAATAACAAAAGAGGAAGAAGTGATATATTTGTTGAATCTAAACGAATAAGAAGATGAAGTTTAAGAGTATGATCTCATAGTATCCCGTTAATGATTGTTGTCGATTATCCAATATTTATGATCAATTTTTCATGGGAATAGAGTACCTTGTAGTAAAGGGAATTTGTCCCATTAGAAAGTGGTTTTAATGTATCCATTTGATTTTTACAGTTCCTGTGGGCATCCAGAATACAAGAATCCA
This sequence comes from Isabelozyma gotoi, assembly GCA_003708205.2. Taxonomy (NCBI): domain Eukaryota; kingdom Fungi; phylum Ascomycota; class Pichiomycetes; order Serinales; family Metschnikowiaceae; genus Isabelozyma; species Isabelozyma gotoi. The sequence goes on along the minus strand of PPNP02000024.1, from coordinate 68,387 downwards.
GTTTTTCAGTTAGTCTAGTCTGTTTTTCCCAACTCCTACCAAATTATCATATCGTAGCATATACTAACAAATCTAGTTACACGGTGTTCATTTCAAAAAGAGAGCTCCAAAGGCTGTCAAGGAAATCAAGAAATTCGCCACTTTACACATGGGTACCACCGATGTCAGATTAGACCCAAAATTAAACGTTCAATTATGGTCCAGAGGTGTTCAAGGTGTTCAACATAGATTAAGAGTCAGAATCTCTAGAAAGAGAAATGACGAAGAAGATGCTAAAGAAAAATTGTTCGCTTTCGTTGAACCAGTCATTGTTCCAACCACCAAGGGTTTACACACCGTTGTTGTTGACGAAGATGAAGCTTAAATATATATATAAAGCATAATTTAATCGATGTTATAATAAAATGTACACTGCCGTAGATTATGCCTGAGGGGCATGGAAGGTAGAGTAGATTGCAAAGAGCTCAAGGAAGGAAGAGACTGAAAGAGCTCAAGGAAGGAAGAGACTGAAAGAGCCCAAGAAATGAAGAAATACCAAGGCTTACAGAAACATGTCTAGATGGCCTGTCTTTGCTACGCTAACTACGATCGCCTAAATTAAACATCAAACATCTGCTTTGTTAGTAATATTCACTTGAATATGAATTATCAGTGTAACTATGACAAAATACCGGGTCATTGCAGTGAAGCCTGGTGCTATCAAAACGATAACGACTCCTGAAATGCTCAAAAATGGTATAAAAAAGAAGTTCATCATCAATTAATCCACTGCGATCGTACATACCTTGACTATATTGTCAACCCAAGTGCTTGGGGTGTGTAGGGAGTAGAATCTTGTTTTTGGCTGGTCTCTCATCATGAATTTTTCACTAATTTTTCACTCTGCGTGCGGGTAACCCCATAATGAACATATGCCAACGTCAACGACTAGGGCTGCTAGAAATAATGAAAATCAACTAAACTTGGGAATTAAGCTTGAAGAAGTATAGGAAACAAGAGTTGAAAATTTGGGCCCATTTACTCGAAAATTGGCGGACTTGTTGTTTACTATAGGTGGACTACTGGTGAGTCTTTAGTCTAAATTCTGTTATTCTTCGCCACAACATGATCCCAATTCACCACTAGCACCCAAATACCACCCCAATCTCTCCTAATAGTCCGTACCTCCTTAATACACAACACTTAGCCAGAGTAGTGACCTCTGTATGGCGACACTTAGGGTGTAAAAATGTCTCGTCGCTTGTCCCTGCATGTCTCACGTCTGACATTTTTTCCCCCACAAATCGTCCTGGCCCGAGGCAAGTTGGATGCCGAATGTCCATCCTTCTTCTTTCTATAAAGCCCACCAATTTCTCATAAAAACGAAAAACTAGTAGTACTTAACCCATTAAAATGCCGTCGGCCATCGCCCCAGACGATTTCCAGTCGATTTCGACCACGGCGAACGTCCATATCGTCCATGATCCGACGATTCTCGAGTACGATACTGTTAATCTATCGTTTGAGCTTTTCATTCGATTATTTCCCAATTCCGCCAAATCCTTGAGTGATTCCATATCCGATTTGCAGGATCATTATGTCTTGTTGAAGTTTTTGGGAGTTCCTGACTATTTCCGTACGTTCAAGGTATATAAAGTGTCCAATATCGACCATAAAGCCCCTACCTCCAATTCAGTCATCTTCAAAAACAGCTCCAACCTCCTTAAATTTGGCAACCATTTAACATTCAATACCTGTGTGATCCAGTCCATTGATTACAGCACTATTCCTCATTTAAACCACATCTTTGTGTCGTTGCCTAACCATATCTACGACATTTTCCAGAACTTGCTGGTCGACTCTATCAGACAAAAATTCATAGACAACTACCTCCAAAACTACGGCTCTGTAGTTTCCAACGGAGACATTATCAGACTCATCAATGCCGAGGTCAAACTCTGTGAACCCGTTCCTCAGGGGGTTGTAGATGACCAAACCAACATTGTGCTCGTAAAAGATATAGATGAAGAGGAAGAACAGGAAGACGATGGAGTGGTAGATGAAGGCGAACCCGAAGAAGAAGAAGTCAGTAGCTACATTGATTTATCGTCATACCTCACTTCGTCCATGAAAATTGACCTTAATGAGAATAAGAGCGAGTCCCAAAAATTCAATGTCAGACCTCTTCCCTCCAAGATTTCCTTTGATAAGCTTCCTCCTGTTTGGACGTCAGAAGACTCGGAATTGTTCGTATTTATTAACACTAAGGATATCCCTAAGATCAATTTTCCATTATTCAATGGGGACTCAGTATTGTTGAAGTACAATGAAAATGACAAGATCATCGTCAAACTCTTCACTCTTCTTGAACCCAACAGAACGTTCCCATCTGGGGTCATCTACATATCATCTTTGTTGCTTATAAATTTGAATTTGGGTCCTACTTCCCAGGTTTCTATTGAGCAATTAGTTAACAAGAAGTCCATCAATAATAGATTGACCGAGTTGATTCCTATTGCTAAATCTGCTACCATCTCTAGAATAGCGTCTCCAATCACTATGGACAGAACTTACCAGCAGAGTTTCCTTTCGGCACTAAAAAACTGCTTTCACTCATCTTTGAAATGTGTGAAGAAGGATGACTTGGTTCCTGTGGTCATCGATTCCGTGTTAGCTAAAACCCTATTTGACGTCTCCTCCTCGGCTGCAAACGATGAATCATTGAAAGATAATGGCGAAGAGTCAAGTATTGTGCCTGTTGGTGATCCTGATAGTGTTGCTTGGTTCAAAATTATTGAGGTATCTGGTGATGAAAGCATTGAAACTGACCAGTTCATCATCGATCCTTTGAAAACTGGCTTGATATCTTCTGGATTGGAGTTTGTGAGACAGCCAGAGAACAATTTCAATCGTTGGTACGAATACTTGAACTTGCCTCCAATCTTTAACTATAATAAATTGATATCTGCCAATTCCTCGGTGTTCAAATATGCTTTTGAATTGAAAAAGATCTTGACCACCTGTTTGAGCACATTATCAAAGAACCCCAACTTAAAGTTGAAAACTTCAATTTTGTTGAATTCCATGTCTAGAGGCTTGGGGAAAACTACTACTATTCGTAACTTATCCCTTGAATTAGGTCTCAACTTGGTAGAATTGGACTGTTTCGAGCTCATAAACCGGGGGGCAGAACTAAAAACTGTCGGTTTATTAAGTGGTAAAATCGATAAGATTCTTAATGGAAATCCCAAAGAACTCACGAAAAATACCAGTTATCATATCATCTATTTAAAGCATATTGAGAACTTATGTGTTCAGACCAATCAGAATGAACAAGGAGCCAACTTATCCACTTCATTATCATTGAAAATCATCCAATTATTAAATGACTATTTGAATCAGTACCCTAATTTGATTGTGGTGATGAGTTGTAATGATATTGATAAGCTTAATAATAGTGTCAGACTGATGATTAAATTTCAAATTGATTTCGGAGTTCCTAATGAAGATGAACGTTTGGAAATCTTCAGATTCTTGATAAACAAGGAGATAAACTTAATTAACTATGAAGAAATTCCCGAACCATTTGAAGATAAAATCGAATTCAACGATTCGTTTGATATTTCCAAAATCCCTTTCAATAAAAGAAGAGATATTAGCTTCAAGTCTTTAGCATTGCAGTCGGCAGGGTTAACTCCAAGAGATTTGATTTCTATCGTTAACAAATCGAAACAATTGGCCATTCAAAGATTAATTGAACTTTCTAGTGAATTGAATATTTCCATCAAAAAGTTAGTTAAGATTGGTGACGGAGGCATAATTACCTGGATTCCGGAAGATTTCAATAAAGCCATCAATGAGGCCAGAAATCAATTCAGTGACTCTATTGGGGCCCCCAGAATTCCTAATGTTAAGTGGGAGGATATTGGGGGTCTTGATTTGGTCAAGGACGAGATCTTGGATACCATTGATATGCCATTAAAGCATCCTGAATTGTTCAACAACGGTTTGAAGAAAAGAAGTGGTATTCTCTTTTATGGTCCACCAGGTACTGGTAAAACCTTATTGGCAAAAGCCATTGCTACCAACTTTTCATTGAATTTCTTCAGTGTCAAAGGTCCAGAATTATTAAACATGTACATTGGTGAGTCCGAAGCAAATGTTCGTAGAGTTTTCCAGAAAGCTCGTGATGCAAAACCTTGTGTTATCTTCTTTGATGAATTGGATTCTGTAGCACCAAAGAGAGGGAACCAAGGAGATTCTGGAGGAGTTATGGACAGAATTGTATCGCAATTATTGGCTGAATTAGATGGTATGAGTGGAGGTGGAGGTAGTGGATCCGAGAATACTGGAGATGGAGTGTTCGTGGTAGGAGCTACTAACAGACCCGATTTGTTGGACGAAGCTTTATTGAGACCTGGTAGATTCGACAAGATGTTGTATCTTGGTATCTCTGATACTAACGACAAGCAAGCCAAGATTCTCGAAGCATTAACCCGTAAATTCAAGCTTGATGATGACGTTGATTTAAACAAGATTGCTGAAGGATGTTCATTTACGTTTACTGGGGCTGATTTCTACGCTTTATGTTCAGACTCGATGTTGAATGCCATGACAAGATGTGCCAACGAGGTTGATAGTAAGATTAAGAAGTTTAATGAGAACTTGAAAGCTCAGGGAAAGCCTGAGGTTAACACTAGATGGTGGTTTGATAACGAGGCTACACCTGAGGATATTGAAGTGTTGGTGAAGATGGAGGACTTTTTGAAATCGCAGAGTGAATTGACTCCTTCTGTCAGTGCCGAAGAATTAGAGCATTACTTAAGAGTCAGAGAGAACTTTGAAGGAGGCAAGGAAAAGGCCCAGCAACCTCCACAGCAAGAGATTCCTCCTGAATTCAGACAGAAAATCGAGGAGTTGATAGCACAGGGAGGAGAGATTGTGGACGAGAACGGCAGTGCTGTCAACGGAAACGGCCATATAGAGAATGGTTTTGGACAGAACGGACACTAGTCAACTACATCATAAAATTTTCTTTGGCTGTTTATTGTCTATAGGTTAGAGGATATCCTCATACCAAATTGTAGTGTCATCAAAGACATTATTTTATACAAGAATATCTATTTATAATATAAGACCCACCACTTACTGAGCCATGGCATTTATGTATGAGCTTCGATATCCATATTGAGTTGAATCTTATCTCTCAATTCCAAAGTCTACATCATGAACTTTATCTCAACTCTAATTCATAATCATCTGCTTCCATTCCGTATAAATTTTCAACTTTCAATGCTGTATAACTTTAAATTTCTGTTCTTTATTAAGCTTCTACTGTACTTGCAGCAAAACCTCTGCTATTATAGTATGAGCTTCATGCATTCACATCAAAACCTCTTCTTACATGATGTCTATTTCTGATGTTTATCTTTACGAACTCTTTTCGTCATTTGTTCATTTGTTGATCATATAACTCTTGTCGAGAATTTCCTTTGCCTGGTTGATCTTCTGGGTAATGTACTGGCTCCCATTCTTATCCGGATGGTTCATTACCATCAATTTTCTGTATCTGGACTTAAGCATCTCCTTGTTGAGATTGAGAATGTCATCTCCCTCAATTCCCATTATACTCAATGCCTCCTGTTCTGTAATCGGCTCGCCAAATCCAGCCAGAGGGTACTTGGACCGAAGGAACTCGTGCATCTTGTGATGGGGATGAGGTTTCCCATCCTTTAGGATGATGGAGGTGGTGGGGTTTTCGATTCGGATGTTATTCAACGAAGCTATCATTGCTGGGGTAAGCCACCGGAACTTCTGCACCGCCGCGATGGTGGACTTGGCGGTGAGGGCTATGATAGTGGCCCCAACACCTATAATAATCGGCAACACCATGGGGTAGAAGAGGAACCAGGTATGGACGGTAGCGATGAACAAGGCCCGTACCGATGGAAAACGCCCGTACCGACGGCAGGCCTAACAAACACCCGTACCTCAACGATGACGAAACATCTGTGCACCGGCAATTGTTGGTCTGGCACCGGCCCTGGCCCCCTGGAGGCCGTGGGGGCACCGGTCCGCGTCATGATTGGCCGGCACGCCGCACCCGTTGCAACCGAGTCGTCAGTTCGTGCCCCTCCTTAAGCCCGTGGACCACCTGAGTGTGTCAATCATCTGATGGGGGTTATCAGTTGATTGCCCTGCCCTCGGAGCACGGTCCGGTGTCAAGCCGGATGTCGCAGACGCCGGAGACTTTTCCGCCCCGCCGCGGGCAGGGTGCAGGCCCGTTGATCGGGCACCTGCATCCCGGATGGGCCCCCGGATCTCAGCCCATCCCTGACGTGGTGCACGCTTTGTGAACTCCGGCCCACAATCAACCGGGTGATAAATTGGCTACCTTCTTTGTCTTTTTTTTTTTCAATTGAAATTTAAATAAATACTCCGATACTCCTTCCCAAAATTTTTTTTCGGAACCCAGTTCTTCTCTTATTTTGAACTAATTGCTACCGCTCAATTGAAACTGCAAAATGTCCAACGCTAATTTATCTTGGTTAACCAAATTAAACACCACCGAAACCCCCGATAAGGTGTTACGTCGTTCGTCCATCATTGGTACCATCGGACCAAAGACCAACAACGTTGACGTTTTGGTGCAATTAAGAAAAGCCGGTTTGAACATTGTGCGTATGAACTTCTCGCACGGTTCTTACGAATATCACCAATCGGTCATTGACAATGCGAAGAAATCGGAAGAAGTGTATAAGGGCCGTCCTTTGGCCATTGCCTTGGATACCAAGGGTCCTGAAATCAGAACCGGTACCACCGTGGACGAAAAGGACTACCCAATTCCTCCAAACCACGAAATGATCTTCACCACCGACGATGCCTACTTGAAAAAGAGTGATGACAAGATCATGTACGTGGACTACAAGAACATCACCAAAGTGATTGAAGCCGGTAAGATCATCTATGTTGATGATGGGGTGTTATCATTTGAAGTTTTGGAAGTTGTCGATGCGCAGACCTTAAAGGTCAGATCGGTTAATGCCGGAAAAATCTGTTCTCACAAGGGTGTCAACTTGCCAGGTACCGATGTCGATTTACCAGCCTTATCCGAAAAAGATAAGGCCGATATCAGATTCGGGGTTAAAAACGGTGTTCACATGATCTTTGCTTCATTCATCAGAACCGGTAACGATATCAAAGAAATCAGAAAGGTTTTGGGTGAAGACGGTAAGGATATCCAAATCATTGCCAAAATCGAAAACCAACAAGGGGTTAACAACTTCGATGACATTTTAACCGAAACCGATGGGGTTATGGTGGCCAGAGGGGACTTGGGTATCGAAATCCCAGCTCCTCAAGTGTTTGTAGTTCAGAAACAATTGATTGCGAAATGTAACTTGGCTGCCAAACCAGTTATTTGTGCCACCCAAATGTTGGAATCCATGACCTACAACCCTAGACCAACCAGAGCCGAAGTTTCGGACGTTGGTAACGCCATTTTGGACGGGGCTGACTGTGTGATGTTGTCTGGAGAAACCGCCAAGGGTAACTACCCTATTGAAGCCGTGTCCATGATGCACCATACCGCTATCATTGCTGAAAAGGCCATTGCCTACCAGCCATTGAACCAGGAATTGAGATCTTTGGCCAAGAGACCAACTCCTACCACCGAAACCTGTGCCATTGCTTCTGTTTCTGCTTCTTACGAACAAAACGCTAAGGCCATCGTGGTGTTATCCACTTCTGGATTGACCTGTAGATTGGTGTCCAAGTACAAGCCAAACGTGCCAATCATGATGGTTACCAGAAACGACAGATCCGCCAGATACTCCCATTTGTACAGAGGGGTGTATCCATTCATCTACCCTAAGGCCAAGGTTGAAAACTGGCAAGAAGATGTGGAAAACAGATTAAGATGGGCTGTTTCCGAAGCCATTGACTTGGGTATCATCGCCAAGGGTGACTCCATCATCACCATTCAAGGATGGACCAGAGGTTCTGGTCATTCCAACACCGTTAGAGTCGTTCAAGCTTAGGTAGTAATAGTATTTATGATTTGCAAATTTGTAGTGTAGCAACTTCGTCCTCTAGTCACTTATAGTGTACTTCGGTCCTACTTGGCCCCTTCACTATAGCTGCTTCTGTCCTAGCAATTTTATACTGATTTGCATCTCTTGCTTGTAGTTGTACTATCTGCGTATAGTGATTATGCTTGTATTTGTTAATTCCTTCTACCCTTCTGATTACCTACTGATTGCCTACTGATTGCCTACTGATTGTACCCTTTGTATTGGGTCTATTCCTTCGCTTGTTCCTCTACTTGTATTGCTTCTATTGCTTCTATTGTCTAATTGCCTTCTCATTCTCTATTGCTTTCTCTCTCTCTTTCTTCTCCTTCCTCTCTGTCTTCTCTTTTCTCTATTGCTCTGTTCTCCTTACTTTACCAAAGAGCCCGTACGTAATGGCCCGTTTCTTCACATTTCTCTCCATCTGTCATCGCCAATTTGCAGTCAATTATGCGTGCAAATGTCAAAACCTCGGGCCAGTCAAATAGCCCAAAAAAACCGTACGCTCTGTTCAATTTTCCACTATTCCTTTACTCCTTTCTACACAACCACCATGAGTTTAAGAGCGGCTTCGAGGGCACCCCGGACGGTGTTGAGCCGTGCCAGGGTTGGTACCTGGTGCAGACCTTATTCTACCTCCAATGAGGATAAAACCACCCATTTTGGGTTCAAAACCGTGGATAAAACCCAAAAGGAGAAGCTTGTAGGTGATGTTTTCTCTTCTGTTGCTTCCAATTATGATGTAATGAACGATGCTATGTCAATGGGAGTCCACCGTCTCTGGAAATCCCATTTCATCAACCGTTTGGATGCTGGTATGAGACCAGGTGCTTCTAGACCACTTGATTTTCTTGATGTTGCTGGAGGGACTGGTGATATTGCGTTTGGTTTGCTTGATCACGCCGAAATGAAGTTCCACGATAACTTATCGACCATGACTGTGGCTGATATTAACGCTGATATGTTGGCTGAAGGAGAAAAACGGTACCAGGCCTCCAAATGGAATGACGGATCTGACAGAGTGAACTTTTTGGTGCAAAATGGTGAGATTATGGACCAAATTGAAGATAATTCAAAAGATGTGTACACCATTGCTTTCGGAATCAGAAACTTCACCAACATTCAAGCTGGATTGAACACTGCTTATCGTGTTTTGAGACCAGGTGGAATCTTTGCTTGTCTTGAGTTCTCTCAAGTCGAAAACCCAGTAATTGACTACATGTACCAGGCCTATTCTTTCAGTTTATTGCCATTGATGGGTCAGTTGATTGCCAATGACCGTGATTCTTACCAATATTTGGTAGAAAGTATCAGAAAGTTTCCTAAGCAAGAAGAATTCAAGGGAATGATTGAGAAGGCTGGATTTTACGTGCCAGAAAAGGGTTATGAAAACTTGACGTTTGGTGTTTGTAGCATTCACATTGGTGTGAAATTATAACTGTACATAATATTTATAATAAACGATACTCCATACACTCAGTACAAATACATTAGAATACATAGTCTACATTGAATGGCAACAGTCAGACTGCTCTATATTTCTCTCTGGAACAGTCTCACACTGTTTCTTCTTTGGCAACTGACAACTTCTGGGTCAGAACACATACTCCACACTTTTAATGATGTCCTCCGTGATGTTTAATGCCCTAATGAACTTCTTGTGGGCAGCAGTGGACTGGGGAACGTCATCCACACCCTCCATATCCACATCTTCATTGCTATCAACCACCACTAGCTCTCCGTTGGATACCTTGAAGTTAAACTGGATATCCTGCTGGTTAACATATCCATCAAACGACACCAACAAGTCGGTATTAAATGAATCATAGTCAATATCGTTAATAGATACCAGAATAAATGGCTCTTTAGTCTTCTTCACCTCCTGCTCCACTTCTTGTTCCTTATCTGTCGGCTTTTCTTCGTTGCTCATAAAGTCATCCAACTCTCCTCCGTTATACTGGGTGCTTTCAAAGGCTGGGTTGTCAGAAATGGCACTTAATCCAAGAAGCTCGGCATCAGTAACATCGTCAGGAAGCCGGAGGGTCTCTTTCAATTTGTTTCTGGCTTCTATTGAGAGCTCTGGCTTGAATATCTCGTCACCTCCACCTGAGCCTACCGTTTTTTGCGATAAACTAAGACGAATGAGGTTGGTTAATACGAGGTAGTTCCGGCATATGGGTATGAGTTTGGCAATGTCGTTAAGAGCAAGAAGCTCGACCGATTTTAGGGGCAAAATTTCCTGGGGAAACTGTTGGTTTAATGAGAACTTCACTTCTTCTTCCTTTATGGTTGTAGATATGTGAAATCCGTTCTCCAATGCCTTGATGATATCCTTCTCAACTGCAAACTTCTCGTAGTTGGTTATTCCGAGCAATTCAAGAAGGTGAAGTGGCAAGTATACGGGATGATTGAATTTCAAGTAGATAGACCATTTCTTCTCTTCCTCACTATTGCCATTGGTTCCTGTTTCCAAATGGGCTCCTTCCTGGAAAATGAATCTGTACTTGGTAAATGCATCATTAGAACCGAGAAGATTCCAATTCTTGAACCTGCTTTCTTCCAAATAGTCAACATTCTTCTTTTTGGAAGAGTCATCGATATTGACCAAAATCTTGTAGAGTTCTCCTCTGGATTTCGTTCCTGCTGGCAATTCATGGTTGATAAACCGGAAATCCTGCCAGAAGTTGATAAAAAGTCCTAATTCATTACTATCGAAGTCGTTGGTGAGAGGCATGCCAATTCTATTGGTGAACCCTGATGCAATGAGCCAATCGTTGGGTCTTAAATCTGTTTCTATCTTGTGTATCACCTTCAACAACAAACCGAGATTACTGATATATGTTACAAGATCTATGCTTGATGATGATAATCGATCAAGCTCGTTGATATACTTCAAATTGGCAGGAAAACTGTTAAGCTTCCCATTGGTAGTAAGGTTGTTGAACAACAACTTATTTGCTCCTTCTAGCCCCTTTTCGGGCTTGATGATGGCATAGACGTTTTCCTTGGAAAAATCGATCTTAATGAGCTTAATGTTGTCACTGTCAGAGCTGTCAATGATGTAATCTTGTAGTTTATAGTCAGAATTCTCTCCTAATACATTGCTGTCTCCGACAGAAACGCTGACTTTTATTATATGTTTGTGGTCGGTATGGTCGACGTCCACCAAGGTCCGTGTTCCGGCTATGGTTAATCTCTGGAATTTGGTGTCAGTAGTCTTGTCTATGACATGGGTATAGGCGTTTTCATCGATGAATGTTTCAAATTTCAAATGCTGGGCAAGTTTCTGGATCAATTCGATGGATACCAGGAATTCCCCTGCCTTGTCGAACAATTTGCCGAGTCCTATCTCCAAATTGTCATTGAAGTCCGCCATACTTTTGCCATAAACCTGAAGAGAAGTGTTGTCTATGGTTATATATATTTCGCCAAAACCAAACGCAAAACATCCGTACCCTGAATTATCAGTCACGTGAATATCACGTGCGCGTTTTTTCGATGAGTCTTCAAAAATTTTAGGCTCTTCACCTTCAGCACTACAACAGTTTATTCACCCCAAACCACCCATGCCGGATCTTTTTACCCCTGAGGTGTTGGCCCTCGTCAACCCCGTGGTGTCCGAGTTGAAGCGCCACCAAATTGAAGGCGAGAAGGAAATAGCGTTGGCTATAGCTCATCTCTTGATGAGAGTGATTTCTGCTGCCAGATGGAGTAATTCGTATGATTTGATTGCCATGATCAGAAAAGTGGGTACCATATTGAACGACGCACAGCCCAGACAGATGATCTCGGGAAATATCATAAGAAGAGTGTTGGCTTTGACGAGAGATGAGATTGAAACCGAAAATAACCAGGAAAATAACCCAATGATGAGCTCTATGTTCAGTTTATTGTCCACCAGTCAAGGGCAGAACAAGAAGGAACATCAGCAACTGAAGAAGCAGAGTAGTGACTTCCGTTCCATCATTATCCAAGGAATCCGGGACTTGATAGACGAAATACAGAACGTTAAAGAAGGAATCGAGACTATGTCCATCGACCTAATACACGATAACGAAGTGTTGTTGACGCCTACTCCTACGTCAGATACTCTCTTGCACTTCTTGATCAAGGCCAGAAGTAAGAGAAAGTTCACCGTGTTGGTGACGGAAAGTTATCCCAACGATATCAAGGCAGCCCATAAGTTTGCCAAAGAACTCTCCAATCACAAGATCGAAACCATCGTCATACCCGACACCACTACGTTTGCGGTGATGTCTCGTGTAGGTAAAGTATTGCTAGGCACCAAATCGGTGTTTGCCAACGGAGGCTGCATCGCTAACTCCGGAGTGGCTAGTGTGGTGGAATGTGCAAAAGAACACAAGACCCCGGTTTTGGCAGTGGCGGGATTGTATAAACTCTCCCCATTGTATCCGTTCAATAGAGACGACCATATTGAAGTAGGAAATTCGGGTAAAGTGCTCAACTACGACGATTTCAAGCTCGTGGACAACGTGGAGGTGGTGATTAACCCATTGGATGACTATGTTCCACCAGAACATATTGATATTTATATTACCAACATCGGAGGATTTGCTCCGTCGTTCATCTACAGAATTGTGCTTGACAACTACAAGACAGAAGACACCAATCTCGAATAAACATCCCCATTCTCTACCACCATACCTCCTTGTCTGCCATTGGTCTACTCCACCTCCTTGTCTGCCACTCTACCATCTAATCCTGTATAATCTACATAGTCATAGACCCTTACGTACGGCAGCCTGCCAAGCAGGTCGCTAATTCACATTAAAGATTCTTACACTACTAACAGGGTTAGCCTGATTGTCACATAAGGTTTAGCCCCTAGCACGTCCACAGTTTTTTCGGCTTTATTTCAATCACTTTTTTCCCACCTGCCACCCCCCTCTGGCATATATAAACCTTTGGTTTTTTCCCTGCCTTCTCCTCTGCATATCCCTGCTTTCCTTGCTTATCTTCTTATCTGCTCACGCTTTCCCAATTGGTCAATTGCTACAGGAAAAAAATGTGGGTGGCTGTTTTAGGTATCTGGTTGCAACTCCTTTTGGTACTGGGGCTGCAGCAACAAGTTTTCAAGTACCCACAGAATACCACCAGAATTGCCATCATTGGCGCAGGTTCAGGGGGCTCTTCTGCTGCTTATTATCTCCAGAAATACACCAGTCATGGGTACGATATCACCATCTTCGAGAAGTCTGACTACATTGGAGGCAGATCCACAACTGTAAACGCGTTAGATGACCCCAAATACCCTGTTGAACTTGGCGGGTCCGTGTTTGTATCGGCAAACAAGATTCTTTCACTGGCAGTTGAGAAATTCAACCTTACCACCAAGAAATTTGGCGAAATCGATAACGAAAAGGGTGATAACGATGTAGCCGTGTGGAACGGAGAGAGAATTGTGTTTAACATCGATGATGGGTGGTTTTCGGTGGTCAAACTAATTTTCAATTACGGTTTGGCTCCGCTCAAGACCTATTCTTTGACTAGTAAGTTCATTGATAGGTTCTTGAAGTTCTACTACAAGTCTCACTTCCCCTTTTCCAGCTTGACTGATTTAATTGCTGAATCCGAATTTGTCAAGCTCACAAACATCACTGGTGATGTCTATCTTGAGCAATCCAAAATATCTGAAAAGTACTCGAGTGAAATTATACAAGCGGCTACAAGATTCAATTATGCTTCTAACTTAAACCAAATTCATGCAACGGGGACTTTGGTAAGCTTGGCCGCTGCTGGGGCCGTTAGTGTCGTAGGGGGTAATTGGAACATCTTCAAAAACTTCATTGCTGAATCACAAGCAACTTTGAAGCTCAACACCACCGCCAAAAGCTTAAAGAAGGTTGACAACCAGTGGAAATTAAAATTTGTGGAAAATGGCGAATCGGCAACCAAAGTCTTCGATCATGTCATAATTGCAGCTCCTTTCAAGCAAACAAACATCAAGGGTTTGGACGAGAAAATCACCGCCAAGATACCAGAAGTTAACTACACCAACCTCCATGTGACGTTATTCAGTAGTAAATTCAGATTGGCAGGTACATACTTTAATGAAACCGAAATTGCACCTTCAGTTATTACTACTCCTACTCTGAATGGAACCATTCCTTTCAATACGGTTTCAATTGTGGATTATGTTGCTGAAACTGGAGACTTTATCTACAAAATCTTTTCGTTTGATACTATTGAGGATGAATTCCTCAAGGAGTTATTTCCTTCTGGATTCGAGGTTACTTGGATCGAAAGAAAGTTGTGGAAGTCCTACCCAAAACTAGTTACCAGAGAAGAGTTTGGTGAGTTTAATATCGATGAAAACTTGTGGTATGGTAATATAATTGAACCATTCATTAGCACTTTGGAGACATCAGCATTAGCTGGGGCCAATATTGCTGGTTTGATCTCAGCCGGAAGAAATACTACTGACTTGGTGGTGCCATAATCCATATGTATGGTATGATATCTACAAATTAATAAAAACCATTTTTTTAATAAATACACATAGTCACCTCAGGTAACCAGATATACAAATTCGTAGAAATAAAAGAACATTAACCTCTTAAGATTTCAGCAACATCTTCACTCAATTCTTCTCTTTGTCTTTCATCCAATGAAGGTCTGTGCAACATACCTTCAAACTTATCAGAGTAAGGAGCTTTGTGGACTTGTGGTGGGTTAAGTTCCTTGACAAGCTTGTAGTAGTTTTCGTAGAAGTTACCGTCGTAGCCACCGATAGAGGAGTTAATCAACATGTCTGACAAGTGGAAAGAGTCAGTCAATGGAATAACATGAGGTCTGAGATCAGCACATAATTGAGTAATGTGTTCGGAAGACAAGTAGGAGATGGTATCAGTGGTGACAACAGAGTAAGTCAAGAAAGTACCAGAGAAACCTTCCAAGATGAAAGTGGCAGAGTATAATTGAGCCAATTTGTCTAAGATAGGACCCAAAGACTTGTCGTTAATGGATTCAATCTTGTCAAGGAAAGCCTTCAAAAAGAAGAAATGGGCCAATAATTTGGATAATTGCACCAAATCAGCACCAATGAAATCCCAATCTTGGTCCTTGGATTCGAAAGTCTTGACGGCTTGAGCGGTAGCTCTGATGATGGCAACTTCAACAGATAATAAAATCTTTCTTGGGTTCTTCAAGTCTTCTGGAGTCAAGACTGGCTTTCTTTCAATGTATTGATCGTATTTGTTTAAGAAATCCATGAAACCAGCAACCTTTTCGGTCTTGTTAACGACACCAATCATGGCTTTAACCAATTGTTTACCAACGGACATACCCAAAACATTGTTGTCACCTTCCCAGGTACATTGGACAGCGAAATCGTTGTATGCCTTAGCGAAACCAGCGTAAGAGGAGTAACCGTGACCACCACAGGCTTGTCTACAGTTGTCAATACTTTCCAAGGTCAACCAAGTAGCGGTAGACTTCAAAGAACCAGAAGCAATGAAAAGGGATTTCATTGCTTGAATACCCTTTTCAATACCGGCCTTATCGTCTTCAGCAACAGCATCATCCAATTCATCCATGGTGGTAGCGTTCAGTTCGGCCAATACATTAGCACCGTTAGAGAAGGCGTAAGCCAAAGCCAAGATTGGAATCAAACGACGTTGGTGTAAAGGGTAGTTCAACAATTGGTTTTCTGGGTCGCTTTCTTTGGCCTTAGCAGCCTTGAATTGTCTTCTACCAACAGCGTATCTGATGGCAATGGTGATGACTCTGGAAGTCCATCTGAAGGCATCTTTGACCATAATAACTCTACCTCCCAACAAAGCGGAGTAAGACAATTGATTATTTGGAGGTTGGGTAACTTCACCGTTTTCGGAAACCTTGGCGTATTTCTGCAACATGAAGTAACGTGGGATTCTGACACTGGAGAATTGAATCCAACCGTTATCAATACCATCTCTACCCATCTTGGAACCGATATCACCAATAGAGACACCAGGCATCAAGTCATGGTTTTTGTCTCTTAATGGAACAACGAAGGTCTTGACACCGTAGTCGACACCCTTGACGATTAATCTGGCGTAGACACAGGCGTGGGTGGCCGAATGGGCAGCACCTCCAATCCACCATTTGGTGGCTCCAATGTGAGGGGTGTTGATGACGAATTGATCTTCTTCAATGTCAAATGTGGCGGTGGTTTCCAAACCGGCAACGTTGGAACCATGGGCCAATTCGGTCATGGCAAAACAACCGTAGATGTTCTTAACGAAAGCGGACTCTTTCTTCAAAGCCCAGAAACTCATTTGATCAAAGGTACCATTACCTCTTAAACAACCAATGAATAAACCTAAGTGAACCCCGATTCTGGTGTGTAATTGGGGGTCAAACAAGGAGATTATCGATAAACGACGTTCCAACGAATCCAAGGAATCAACTTCTATGTAACGGGATAAACGGTCGATTTTACGGGCAGTGAGCTCACGGTGTTCGGCCTTGGAGTTGTCGTAGATTCTTGGAGAGGCGGCAATAATAGGGTCTCTTTCCAATTGCTGGACAAAGTAGGCCACTTCGTCCGACTTTTCCTTTGATCCTTCCAAGAAGTAGTTCATTTCATCTACGTTGAAAACGGCGCTTTCACGCTCGACTTCAATAGCCCTTCTAGGGTTTGGTGGGGCACTGGAGTTAACGGTATTAGCAAAGGCAGTCATGATACTTACTAATAGATACTAAATAATCCGGTAGAACTCCTTCTGGAATTTTCAATCTTATTTATATTTAACGTGCCCCAACTATGCGGGGTTCCTCATCACATGGAACTCGGTCCCTCGCTTGTTTCTTCACAGGCGCATTTGGCACATTTTTTTTGGCCTGCCTCCGCCGCCTACGTTTGTGGACCGGCGATAATGTGAGGGCAGGACGCAGAGGACGCAGGATTTTGTTCTGTACCGCGGATAGTACCAATTTTGGGGGGAGACATTTTTGGCCCCATGGTTGTTCCACAAGCAGGCCGACTAAATTGGGCAAATGGCGTAAGATTCATCGATGTCTGCCCAGACGGTGTTCGTATGATGAGAAATGAAATTCACATGACGACCCCAGTTTATGTCCGTTTTGGGCAATGATCCGTCGATTCCACCCGTTCCGCATGTTGCAGCACCCGTACCTCCACATCGGCACCGGCTACAAAGACGACCTTCGCTATCACTATCATACCCGTACATCATCTTGCCTGGCTCATTTTTCTGGCTACGCCCGTGCACCCGTACACCCAGCTGGCCCTGGTGGATCCTCCGCTCTCGCCCGTGCACCCTGGTTATGAGTGGCTACATATGGTCACTATCACGTTGCATTGCTATATACCGATTGTCAGATGCACCTGTCTGTAGTTTCAGATGTAATGCCGGTTTTGGATGGCCAAGTTTGGTTATTGCCGGCGACCCTGCAGCTGATTTGTCGGTTACTCCTCAGCACCTCCGTGGTACTGGTTAGTTCCGTATGTAGGTGGCATCGATTTTGGTCAAACTTGCACCGAGATTAAGCTTAAGTTTACGTCTGTATGCCGTGGGATTCTGCTGCTGAACCGGGTTCCCCTCGAAGTATACCGTATCCAATTCGGGTAACTTTCCTAGCTGTTTGTTAATGTCATCGAAGCTCGAAATCTGGTTGTAGGAGCACCAGAAGTCGGTAAGTTTGGTCAAATGCTGCAAATTCTCTAATTTACTAAGTCTGTTGGCAGTAACATCAAGTACCGTAAGATTGGTATTGTTTTCGAGCCCTTCTATTTTCTCAATTCCATTATGACTAAGGTAAAGCTCCTCCAAATTCCGAAGCTCTTCAAGCCCCTCGATTTTCGTTAATCGGTTGGACTGTATCGATAAAATCTTCAAATTATGAAGCGTGTGGAGGTTTTCAAATCGGCTGATTTTGTTTTTTCCTACCCATAACTGTTGCAAATTGACCAAAAACAGTAATTCTTCCCCTAACTCTTCAAGCTTATTACCCCCAAGTTCCAAATTCGTCAACTTGGTGAGTGTCTTCACATTCTTAATCTCTTTTATTTTGTTCTGCACAAAGTACAAGTTTTCCAAATTCACCAATTTGTCGATGTTCTTGATGTTTTTGATCTTGTTGAATGAAAGATCCAAATTTTTCAACCCAGTAAATTCATTCACTTGGCTCGAAATATGGTTGATTCGGTTATCATAGAAGTCTAATTCCTCTATCTTGTCACTTTTCACGGTTTTCAAGCCGTTGAGACTTTCAATCAAGTTTTGTCTTAAGCATAACGACTCAAGCTCAGTAAATCTCGAGAGGTTAAGGTCCTCTAATGAAGTAATCTTCAAATGAATCAAGTCAATGTACAGCGTATCGTCTTCCAAATCTCGAGTTAAGTCTGCATCGTTTTCAATCTTTTCTGGATGATTATCCGGAATAACTGTTCCTGGATACTCTACTGGCAATGGCTCTTGGTCATTTGCCCCTTCCTGTTCTTCCTCGTCGTCATCTTCTTCTGTATGCGATAAGTCATCAATGTGGTGCTTGTCATCCCCATTGGCGGGTTCGTGCTCTTTCTTTAGTATACCTTTGATCTCTACCATCGTCTGTGGGTGCTGACTAAACTACAGATATAATCTCCCCATAATCTTCAGGCCATATCCATTTGTCTTATTGGAAAACACACGACTTAGGTGGGTTTTTTGGTTTTTTTGCGGTAAGACTGTTGCGACATAAATTTGATGCAAACTTGTATAACTTAAACAAGTAAGTACAAGTAGTATTTTCAGATTATTGTTTTCATTGTTGATAACACCACTGCATTATAATAAGGGAAATGAGAATGATTGAATCCCGCAAAAAAATAATATAAATAGAGTACCTAAAGAATAAAAAGAGTTAGGAAGAACCAAAGGAAGTTTCGATATATACTTGGCAACAGGCGAATTCTTCTATCTTCGTCCTACCTTAGTTTTTCTAATCGATCTTATGCTAAAGCAAATAAATAATTATTGTATTTTTTAGTTGGCATGTTATAAATCCGTACTTCACTGTATTACGTAGCCAAGTCCAATATAATCTGAACATAAGGAAGTTAATATTATGAGTGACTCATATATGAATAGTTCTCATAGACTTATGGTCACCAGAACCAGTATTGTCACCACCAATTGAAAATATTGGTAGTGCTGCAAGCAGTTGTGCTAGAACTCTGGCACAGGTCTCTCCTACGCTATTTTTCAAGCTAACTCCAGTATGATAATGATAAAGAAGTTGAAGAGAAAATTAGAAAAATTCAGAAGGGTGAAAGAGTTTATTTCCAAGAGAGTGCAAAATTTGGACCTCGATTATTTTGTCTACCAGTTTTGATCGCTTGGTCATAGAAATGATTCATAAAATTTAAACGCAGATTAACAAAATTGCTATCGACAAAATGAAAGATATTTTAGTGATTTACTTCTTTTGACAATGATAAGTAAACTACCAAAGATCGACAAATATACCATAGATTTTTGCAACGCAATCCCTAATTTTAATGAGCGATATGTCATCATGAATTACCGTAACCATTTTGTGATTTCACCGCTTGACAACCACGAACTTGAATGTTATGGTATTGATAAAGACTTGCATATATTTTGGAGTAAGTATCCAGATACAGGTGATTGTAACATTATGGTAGGTACCAATCCGCTACTATACGAAATCGATGAAGAAAACAGTGGAAGTGAAGTAGAGAATTTGCCAGGATATGCTACAGGGGGATTATAGTGGAATTTAAGTAGTAACATTTACTGTTGATAACTTCCATATGTTTCTGCTTCGCTGAGAAAGAACTCATAATTATAACACTATGACACTTAGACCATAATGTGTCTCACCTTAGAGTGATACTTTACGTTAAAGGGACTGTCGCTTAGGTCTGGGTTTTTTGGTCAGCGATAAGACTGTTGCGAAATATTCTGAACAAAATTGATGCAAACTTGAACAAGTACAAATGGTAGTTTCAGATTATTGCTTTCAATGTTGGGTAAATTGAGTTCGCCAAAATGATAAGACAACCGAATACTATGATAAGCAGGGAAAAGAGAATAATTGAATCCCGCAAAGAAATAGGAACTTCCTCTTAAACTAGAGGAGATTATATTCAGTTATAAATCCGTACATCATTACGTAATTTGATGTCACAAATAGTCACGTGACATGATGGCCACGAATTTTCAGCCAATCAGAGAAGGTGATGTCAAGACTGGGGTTCAATACAAGGAGACAGACAAGAGAAGGAATTGGGTGGTGGATTAGAAGAGTAGATGAAGAGAAGATATTGGAGTCAGATTGGACATCCAAAAGTTGTTGGGATTGACTACAGCTTACAGTAGGAGGGAATAGGTGTTGGAATAGACGGACAAAAGACGAGAG
The DNA here is from genome assembly GCA_003708205.2 of Isabelozyma gotoi. Taxonomy (NCBI): domain Eukaryota; kingdom Fungi; phylum Ascomycota; class Pichiomycetes; order Serinales; family Metschnikowiaceae; genus Isabelozyma; species Isabelozyma gotoi. Next base: position 47,949 of record PPNP02000024.1, on the reverse strand, counting down.
TAGAAGTAGTAACAGAACGGTTAGCTGATTCTAAAACCGGGTTTTCAACTTCTGTCCTAATTTGACGATTCAAGGAAACCTTCTTTCTTCATCCATATTCTTCGGCTTCTTTTCTCTTCTTTTGATCATTTTCTCTTATTATATTCTTCTCTTATCATGTTCTTCTCTAATTTGTTATTCTTTCTTTTGTTCTTCTCTTGTTCTTTTCTTCTCTTGGTCTGTTATACTTCCACTCATTTATCTTCGTCCTAATCCATTCTTATTCTCATCCTTTCTGTCCTAAATTGGCTGAAACATTTATTCAATATTTACAGAATGTCCAGATCTCAACATAGCATCTTATAATTTTTGTTCTTCTTCGTAGATGTAGTTGATGGCTTCACCTACGGTTTTGATTTCATCGGAGATTTTGTCAGGAATTTCCAAGTCGAATTCTTCTTCTAAAGCAACTAAGGCTTCGACGGTATCTAAGGAGTCTAATCCCAAATCTTTTTGGAAAGAAGCATCAATAGATAATTTAGATTCTTGCAAAGAAGCAACGGTTTTCAAAGCTTCAAAAGCACGAGTAGTGACTTCTTCTTTTGTGATTGGGGCAACAGCATAGAAACGAACTGGGGCAAAGTTACGAGCAACGGAACGAACAGCTAAACGACTGGCAGCTAATTTAAACATGATGATAATAAATATAAGATAAGCAGGTAAGTTGTGAGATCCTTCAATATGATAGATTCTATGGCAACTGAAAGAAAAGAAGGAGAAGTCGAAGGTGTAAATTGAGTTTTTTACTCGTTGAATTTTTAATGAGAATCAAATTTTGATTTTTCTAATGAGGATCTTTTTTGGGGCCTTTTTAAAGTATAAATGGCCATAATCGGAAATAAAATATCGGGCGAGTTTGACGAAGAAACACCCGTTACCTCAATATACGTTACTCTGTCTTTCGATGAATCGGAACATTATTCCTACAAAAGGTGGGTACTGTTGCAACTACAATCTGAACATGCTGTAGAACATACTGTAGAATTTCTTATGGTCTTTGGCTCTAAGTAATTGGTTAACTATAGCTTAATTACTGTTTCTGTCTACTCTAGATCTCTGAATATCTCAATTTATTTTGAATATTTAGTCTATACTCTAACTCTCTATTGTCTAGTAACTTTGTTTCTCCAGTTAAGGGCTGTTCTCTTGTACTTGCTGCTGGTGGTACACAAACTTTGTTCCGAAGAAAGTCCACTAATTCCCGAGGTACTAGAGTTAGAAGATGATTTGGAGGTTCTACTGCTGGTCTTGGTCAACTTGTAACCTCCATTCAAACTACTAGCACCATTGGTTTGTCCCGTGGTTCCAGTGACAACACTAGCAGATCCACTAATAGTACCAGCAGATCCACTTATAGTACCAGAAGTACTTCTCTTTTCGTGCTGTTGACTTGAAGCAGGATAATGGGGTACCATATGATTGTAAATGCTGTTATCATAATCAGTAGAAAGTTTCAAGTTTTCGATGTCTTCAGCAAAGTTCTTCTTGAATAATTCAACCAATGCTTCATGAGAAATCTTCATGGTTGGTGCCACTAACTTACCGTGTAAATGTAAGCATCTACTCAATATAATAGCCAAATCATTGAAAGCATTCTTTAATAATCTGATGTTATATTCGTGTTCATCTTTACCTTCGTATTTTGGATCATTGAAGAACGTTCTGTATTGGCCAACTCCTCCGTTCACTGGAGAGTCAACGGTACCGGCCAATTGTCTTGATAAGTCATTGAATAACGAGGTGAAATCAGCCTTTTCCTTGAAAGCAATGTTGATCATACTTTCAACTTGGATCAAATCATTGTTCTTGTTAACAATGGTTCTGATAGCATTGTCCAAAGGTGACAACTTAATAATCTTCACCGACTTAATATCACTTCTATTCATCAAAGTTGGGAAAGAAAGTTGAGTTTCATAGGTAGTTTCTTCAGTCCATAAATCGAAAACTGAAGTTGCACCAGGAATCTTCTTCATAGTGGTGAAGAATCTTAAATTCTTATTACGAGCATATTGTCTAACCCCAATAGAGGTATTAAACAATTTGTCAGAAATATCATTAATAGGTTCCACGGTATTGACATGTAAGTATCTACCAGTCTGGATCTTTTCCTTCAATTTCTGAGCTTGAACGTCATCAGAAATGATTCTAGCACCAGGATATAATCTCAATAATCTTTCATGAATCGAAGTAATATGTTCAAATGGTAAACCTTCATAAATTTGTTCTTTGCCTCTAATATTGGCTGGGAATCCAGCCCCGATAAAGGCAACTCTAAAGAATGAGGGACTCAATTTATCAGATGATTCTAAATCAAGATAAAGTTTTGCTAATTTGTTATGGACATAAGCAAAACTCTTTAAGTCATAAGTATGTTCATTATATGAATCCAATAACTCATTGTAAGTATCAGTAGCTCTTTCCAAACTATTACCTTTAATATAATTATTAGCAATCATTTTAAACAAATTTTCCTTTCTTTCAAATGAAGTTTGTTCTGGAAACTTGGGTCTTAAAGTTTGTGGTAACACTACTTGATGGTCCCAAGAATAAGTAGAAGCTAACAATTCTAAACTCAAAGCAGCTTGAATGAAATCATTTTTACTAAGATGATCTTCGTACATATTGTTAATGAAAGAATGGAATAACTCTGGCTTGTTAGCATTCTTCAAGTAAGCATTAATATTCAACTTGTGGAAAGTACGATCATCATCAAACTCTGGACCCACAGGAACACTATTCAAATCGTTCAACACGTCCAAGAATCCTTCCAAAGTTTCAATGAAGGTATAAATCACACCAAAGGCTTCATCTTCTCTATCCAATCTAATGGTAACCTTAATTCTTTCAATAAAGGTTTTTTGTTCTGTGGCATCTGGTTTATAAGCAGTTCTATTATAAATATCATGTAAACCAACAAGACATTCCTTTTCCACATCAACAATTGTGTCACTTAAAATGAATTCAGAAACCATAATTGACCATAAGATCTTAACACTAACTGCTTGACAGGCTTCATTCTTCTGTAAAGCAAATAACATAAGATCTTGTAAAATACCATAATCATTGTTGATAAATTCCACTTGGTAACCACCAAATTTATTTAAGTTGAATCTAATGATATCATCCTTAGTGGCATTCCATGCTAAAGAATCCCAAGCTTCATTAACCAAAAAGGCAATTCTATCTCTCATATCTCCGGTAATTAAAAGACAAGCTTTCTTAGGAACAATGGATAAATGTTCCAAAGAAACTGGTGCTAAAGTCCCCAATCTCAACAAAGTTTTCAAGTAAGACCCCCAGACTGATTTATCAAACATTTCAGAGTGTTCAATGGTTGGAATATAATGAGTGAGAAGTAATGGTCTTACCATTTCTAATGACACTAAACACCCTTCAACGATCACTCCATACAAAGATAACCATCTATCTTCAGGGAAAAACTTACCTTGTCTGATAATTTTAACACTTGAAATAATAGTAATAATATCTTCTTTATCAAAATTATTAGCCAAATATTTGGAAGGATCAAAGAAATCATTTTCAATTTCTTTAGCCAAAATCTTGCTGTAACCTTCATTACCAGCGGTTTCTTTAGCAATTTTAGCCATAAAACAAAAGACCACAGAAATTTCAGTTAAAACTTCGACTAAAACTTCATCGTTAACAGCAGGATCAATTGAAGTTTCTTTGAATGGATATTCTCTTGGGAAAATTTCAGTGAATGTTCTCTTTGGTTTGAAGTATTCATTTCCTCTGGTAAACTTGTAGTACTTAATAAAAGTTCTTGACATAGCGGGTAACAATTTAGAGAAAGAGTAGCATAAAGAAATCTCAGCTGAAATTCCCTGTTCAAATACAGTTTCCCACAATAAAGTACAGACAGCATTAAGAATTGAACTTGCCAATCTTACTGCTTCAACATCAGTTGGACCTAAGTAAATCTCCATAGCCCAAGTGACAGCTTTAGCCACCAAAATTCCTCTAGTCTTTGGGTTTTCAACTAATGACGTGTTGAATAATCTATGGATCAAGAGCAACTTACTGATAATAATCTTATGATCCTTAGTGCCATTTTGGGCTTTCTTAGCTGCAAGAGTATCGTCATTAGCACCAACACCTCGGGTACCAATGGAATCAATAAAGTTGACAACCGAGGCAAATATTTTAGCTTCATCCAAGTAAACTCTAAAGGTTAGCACGTAGTCAATGATTTCTAAAATCAAGACTTGGTCACTGATCAAGTTAGGATTTTGAATTGAAAGGAACAAAGCACCGGATTTGAACAATGAGTTCAATGCTTGTAAGTATTGATCAGGATGTTCTACTCCACTCTTGGAACTAACAGAGAGCTTAATAATCAATGAAACAATTCTACACAATGATCTTGACATTGCGTTCCAATTTGACTCTGCTCTAGCAAAAATCTCAGAGACTTTGTTAAGTAAAAAGATTCCAATAGATGGCAACTTGGTATATCTTGCATAGAAAGTTTCCATCAAGTATAAGTACTGATCTTGTTTTCCGAAAATAGTGTCAAGCAAGTGAACAATAGCTTTAAAAGTATTGTCCAACAAAATTTCAATACTTGCAGAAGTTGGCTGTTTCAATGCCACATCAGCAATGTTGAATAGAGAACTGAGTAATTCTGGGAAGTATTTAACTAATTGAGACAATTCTAACTTAGTAAAGGCAGACAACGATTTGGATAACTCATCTACTCCCAGCTGTCCGCTCTTGAAAAATCTATCAAATTGGAAAACATTATCGATAGCAATATCAGAATTGTAAACTTTACCAATATATTCCGTGGTGATTTCAACTTGAGCAACAGGAAGTTTATGGGAAGTTGAAAAGATTTCAATGGTATGGCTCTTCTTCTTGTTAAACTCAACCAATCTGTTTCCTGATTTATACAAAACCTTACCTTCACCACTCAAAGCACCATTGACATATAATGATAAAACAATGTAATCGTCTTTAGGGAGCTTTTTGGTTGGGTGCTTCAAAGAAACTCCATTAACCTTGATAATTTCTCCAACAACTTCACCAGGGAAGACAGAAACGAACTGCCAAGTACGTTTTTCTTGTTGATTGGATGCTTTAGCAAAAGTAATTAAATCGTTATTAGGAGTACTAACTTCGAAGGTCAAGAGATCATCCTTGGTAATACTATTGAGCAAACTGACTTTACCCATTTTCAAATAAATACGTTCATAGTTTTCAGCAAGTGGATCAAAGAAAATGGGTTTAATTCTTGAAATTGGAGCCCCAGCAACAATGGGGTTGAAGTTACCAAGGAATTGATGTTTAAATTCTTTAATCGAAATAATCAATTTTTCAGCTCTTGGGTTCACAGCAACACCTTGACTTGAGCCAGCAATAATTCTATCAACCAACTCACCCCAACCATTATTAGCGGTGTCATCATCATATTTGGAGGAAATTCCTTTCTTTTGACTAGCGTAAGAGCCAAATAATCTAATGGAGAATTGATGAGATTCACCTGAAGCTAAAGAACCTTGGTTCTTGGAGAAAATTCTGGTAATATCAGTAACACCAGCAGCAACACCTTTCTTAACTCTTCTGACATGAGGATTGCTTGGATCTTTGATGGTCAAGTCAATTTCTTCAGTTAAAACGGCCACCAAATAAACCCTACTATTTTCAATTTCACTAGCAGGAATATTTCTGAACAAAGCGGCACTGATTTTTTCCACATGAACAAGATCATCAACCGAGTTGGTGTGAACAGCAAAAGCTTCTGTTAATCTCTTTCTATTGTTACGAATGTATAAGTAGGCAATCATACCAGCAAATCCAGGTGGCTGATAAGCAGAAGAACCACTGACCGACTTGAAATCGACAAGAATATGAGATGGGGGTTCGGTTACTAACTTCTTATTAGGAAGAGGCTTCAAAGAATAGTCTTCAAGATGGTTATGGGCATTAATTGGGAAATGAGGAGCTAAAGCACATAACACTTGCTTCATGGCAATTCTTGGAGGAATAGAATTCTGATTAGACAATAACGAACCATCAACAATATCTCTTGCCAAAATAGCTTTGTAGCCAGAGATATCGGTGTATTGATTATCCAAATCATAGTTCTTATCGTTCAATCTAGCAGCTCTGGAGGCCAATTTCTTTGGAATTTTGTTCAATAAGAAAATGGAAGTTTCTCTAGCAGTTTGAACTTCATTGGTAGTCAACATTTCGTTAGTTAATTTGATTCTAGTTTCATCTAAACTGTAGTAAACCAACGATAATTTGTTGAATAATCTAAATTCCCCAATCGAGTACAAGGCAAAGATATGGGAAGCCAATAAATCAAGAGCGTATTTGATTTCACGAATTAAGTTATCCTTGACAACTACAAAATTGTGAGTTGGTAAAGGAGGGATCAAGTCCTTAACAACCCCATTAGGGTTGCTGAAATCAAAGACACCATCAGTAGCCTGTTTTCTGGCAATTTCTGAATCTTGAAGGGTTGGCATCAAGTCCATATTGTCGATGTTGTTATAGTCACTATCGACTTTAATGGAGGTAATATCAAGCCTATCAACAATCTTGGTATACTTCAAGGGGAAAAGAACAATCTTGATATCAACCCCTGGCAACTCGTCTAAGTTAACTGAAGTAATGGTGAAATCATTAGGAAATGGTTTGGTAATACTGTAACCTCTGGCCCATTTGTTGTCTTTGGTTTCAAAGATTACCACATCATCCCCAGGATACAAGTTTCTAAAATTTTCATTGTTTAATGTAGGATGTTTTTCGTACGGTAAGAAGGGTTTAATGATCTTAGCACGTAAGAATTTTTCAGTTGGTTCCCACCCCATTGCCGTCTAGTAGTTAAATTAATAGTAGAGTGTATGCACAGACGATTCACCGTCAATAGGTAGTAGGAATTGAGTCGTTGAAGTTCCAATGCCTATTTTTCACCCTGAAAAGTCTTCCACTCGACTATTGTACCATTTTTAGACTCAAGGCGGTATTTAATCGAGAATGGGTGATTTTACGTGCAGAAGCTGAAAAATTCTGACGGAGACGCACAGATCAACATTTTTTCCCTTTTGGGTTTAGTTATTGCACCCCGTGACCAAAAACGGTGATTTACCTGACACGTCAAAGTGACATAATTGCTAATTATGCAGACTATAAAAAATTAGTAGAAAATATAAAATACACGAAAACGAAATAAAGAATGTGATGAACAAAAACCAATGAGAACAAAAACCAATGAGAAGTCAAGACGTCATCGGGTTGCATTGAGTTACAAGCAAGTTATTTTTTGTCCACCTCTAATACTTAATCATATCTTATCTAGCTATTCGCTAGGCAAGAGCAGAAAGACCCTTTTTAACCACTTCCTTGACGCTCTTGGTGTTGTAATCCTTACCACCATCCCAAATATATCTATCGATCTCTCTTCTTCCTGAATCAAAATCAAGCGTCTCCAAACTGGGGATTCTTGTACCCCGAATAAGACGATAAGCAACGTAGAGTATGGCAAATACGATTAAAGTACCATAACACGAGAAAAAGAACAATGTATCCCATTCATCCTTTAAGAATACCACAAATCCCATTCCGAGAATAATAACTCCTGAACCTACCAACCCAATTATTGCACTATATGGTTGGAAAGGAGATTTGTAAGGATAGGCCTTATCATCACGGCTGATGATATCTGGTCTAATTTTCAATCCGTAGTAAAATCTAAGATACGATAAGCACATAGCAAACCACACAATGATCCCTGAGGATGCAATGATTCCAGTTAAATTCTGGAAAACCACAGTAGCTTTTTCTGAAACCACTAAAAAACTTAATAATCCAAAGGATGCTGAGAACAACACTGCATTGTAAGGAATACCATACCGAGTACAATAAGCCATACATTTTGGTGCCTTTTTCTGCAATGCCAATGAGTACATTGTTCTGGAACTCACGTAAAGTTGGGCATTACCACATGAAACAGCGAAAAACACCAAAAATGCATTGGCAATGGAACTGAATTTACATAATCCCACACTTTGTAATGCAATGGTCCAGGGACTTTGAGATCCACTACCAAATCCAGCGAAAATAGCCGAATTGGAATTGCAATGTTCTCCTCCCACGTATTGGATAGCGTAGTTCGAATTAAATTCCGAAGACGATACTCCGGTGGATCCACTGTAATATCTTAATAATCTGGGGTCACCACTATAAATGTTTAATGACACCAAAAAGGACGATAAGCAGTAGAAAATAAGAATTCTCCAGAAGACTCTTCTAGTAGCGGAGGGTAAAGCTTTTCTTGGAGATTGAGCTTCACAAGCAGCAATACACACGATTTCTGTCCCACTGTAAGCGTAGGATACCACCATAATGGCAGTTAATAGCGATAAAAATCTACCTGTATCGCTTCCCACACCTTCGCTTGGAGGAGATGTACCGTTATCATGCAAATTAAACGATGGCCTGAACAAGCCAAATATTAAATTATGATCAAAGTCCGATTTCAGGTACTGCCAGTATTTGAACCCTAATACTTCAGACTGGCCAATTCCACCTCTATTCAATACGATCATAATAATGATCATGATTAATGCACAGATTAATTTGATGAAGGAAGAAATATATTCGATTTCTCCGAAAACCCTCACATCGACCAAATTGGCTGCCAAAATCAGAGCAAGAAATAATGTTACAAAACCCACGGTAGACCCCTTATTCTGAAGTACTTTCAAACTGGGGAAATACGTCAATAAAATGACTGAAGCCACCACTTCACCTGCCAACCCAAATGCAAAACTTAAGAAATATAGCCAACCCACAGAAAACCCAAATGAATCATCAACAAACCTCGAACTTAGTCCACTAACTCCATCCACGACCGAGATGAAAGTGACCATTTCGCAGAAAGAAATGATGGTGGTCAACACAATGATACCACAAATGACAAAGGCTAGTAATGTTCCAAACCCACCGGCGATGGTTAAGGCTTTTCCGGAGTTCAAAAACAATCCCACTCCCAACGTCCCCCCAAACGAAATCATTTGCAAGTGTCTGACTTTCAATTTTCTTTGGAGATACTTGGGCTGGTTGAGTCGTTGCGACTCTTCGTCTTTTAATGAGTTCGAAGAGGGCGACAGACTATCGGCCACTACATAGCTTACTTTTGTTTGTTGGTTTGCGTTGAGTTCTTTATCCTTTTTTTGCTTCATCCAGTCGATGCTGTACCAAGAAGGTTTTGGTTTTGTTGATTTGCTCTGGGCTTTTGATTCGTAGTCTTCGTTATTAGTGTAAAAATTATTGGTCAAATCTTTGGTTTTGACGATGCTTAATAGGTTGGAGTCCTGGTTGGATGGTAGACGCTGTAGGTATTTCTGGTGAATTTTGTCGTTGATTTCGGTCAGCTTTACGTATTTATTGTAGTCGTCCAACTTGGAGAGGTTGAATATGGACGAGTTTGATGTGGTTATTGATGCAGTGTCTTTGGGGGTTTCTAGAGGAATTTCGCTCTGATTTTTCATTTGGTCCATTATATGATTTACTTTCACAGAGGTATTTTTATCTTTCTTGAGTCTCTGGTACATGTTAAGGTAGTGGAATCGGTCGTCCGTGAAAGGGTTTAATTTGGAATCCGTTACTAATTTGTCATTAAACTTATCAATGATGGAGGAATCAAGTGATATTCGGGATTCTTCTTCGGATGCACGGGGTGATAGGGCAATAGTACCCTCAGAATCGGAATCAAAGTGGGTTTGGAATAGGTTCAGACGGGCTGATAAATCATATTCACTCTTGTTGGTGGTGGTATTATTAGTATGTTGTCGGAAGATATCACCAAAGTTTTGTATGGAAGACGACGTATCATCGGGTTGCTCCTCGGTAATATCATGGCCTTGATCATGGTACGAGTACCTGTTATCTCTGTTAGCAGGCTGGTATATCAGGGGGAAAAATCCATCGTCTTGCACCCCTATACTGGTGGCATTTGAATATACCAGGTCACGCTTCGACCCGGGGGGCATATTAAAAGTGGTGAAAAATGAAGAACTAAAGGAAGAAAAAGATGCTATTGAAGGTTGCTGATAATTGGAATGCAAAATTCAATGAGTTTTATAGGTTTTTGTATACTTGGACTATGTAGGCTTATCTTTTTTAATTCATTCTCCGAATTCCAAATCATAAGAGCATACTAAAACTTAATTTTATGGTCGTGCCTCGGGGTCACTCGTGAACAAACCGGCAAAGGTTAACTTGACTTACTAGCACTACAATTGTAAACTTCTTTTAAGCCATAAGTATGAACTCATAATGATGGTTTAAGAGAAGAAAATGCGTCAGAAGCCGGAAAGTGCAATGGCAACGACACTGTTTGATGGATGTGTAAGCAAGCTCATCAAGCACCCATCAAGTTTGATCCAAAAATAAAGGTAACATAATTGTAAGTCATCAATGATGACGTTTCAGCTGTTACACTGAAAAGAACAGATACTACACTTGATCTAAGCCAAAAGGCAAAGAGATTTGGTTTCAGAATAAGGGAGCACTGGGGGATGGGCGTTATTTATACTGCTCGGCCAACGGGCGGGTAACCACTTGGAAAATTGGTCTCTGCACGACATTGGGTCCGGTACCTGGCTGCTTATGTAATCGGCCTTGAACCAATAACTTCCCTAGCGGTTCTGGTCACGGGACCTGGTTTGTGTGCTGAGTAATGGCTACCGGCCTGCCCTAACAAAATTACGCTAACGAGTCGCCACTTCACGGTGCTGGCTCTTTGGTCTTGTGTAACGTTGTCTTATCATAGAAGAACAGCGAAAGAAGCAGAATGTTACAGAAGCTGGAGGAAGCGATGAGATGCCACAAACCCGGTTTTGCATCCGTGCACCCACAGTATACCGAGCGATGAGCCGATGCCTGAAAAATTTTAGCGTGTACGCTGGTACTTTATATATTTCGGGGTCCGTAGATAAAAAAAAGCGTATTAAACATTTCTCTTTAACCAATACTGAATAAAGCATGAGTTTTAGACCAAGATATAATAAAAAGTCTGTAAGAAAGGCTAAGCCCTATGTTACTAGAGCTTCTAATGATAGAAGAAGAAAGAACTTCAGAAATTACTATCAGCAACAACCCTCGAGAGTAGTTTATGTTGAAGAGCCAGAAAGCGGTTCCGAACCAGAAGAAAGCTACGACGAGATAACTGACGACAGCGAAATCGAAGTTGAAGTCAGTGATAGTGAAGACAGTGATAGTGAAACCGAAGAAGTTTACGATCTTGCATTAGAGGATAACGATAGTGAAATCTATAGTGATTCTGATTCTGATTCTGATTCTGAATCCGAATCTGACTCTGACTCTGAAGATGACCTCGACTTCTACGTAGACGCTAACGACAACCAAGTTTTCGTCGATAAATCTGGTAATGAATATATCGTTGACTTAAATGACGAACTTGAAAATGCCATCCTCGATGAATTGGAAGCTGAAGGTAGAGTTGCTAACTTGAACGATGAAATAGTTGAATACTACGATAGCGAATCCGATATCTCTGACTACGACTCTGAATCGGAAATTTCTGACAGTGATCTCTTGATGTTTAATGAAGATGGTGAACCAGAAGACATTTTGGATATCGTCGACTTAAACGACCAATTACAAGCTGACGCTTTGCAAGATATTCTTTACAACAAACAAATCGAATACCTCAGTTCTGATGATGAATCTGTTTCTGACGTCTACTACTCTTCTGATGAAGAAAGATTGAACGACCAATTACAATTAGAATCTATCAGACAAAATTTTGCTGACAACTTGGTCAGTGAAGACGAAATTTCTGACATCTCAAGTGACTCTGATATTTCTGTTGATGATGAATTCTTAGAAGTTGATTCTGACTACTATTCCTCTGGTGATGAAATGCTCCCAATCAATTTTGATGACTCTGACTCCGATGATGAAGGTATCACTATTTACGAAGACAACTATGTTTCCAGTGACGATGAAGGTATTACCATTTACGAACACAACTACGATTCCAGCGATGATGAAGATATTGAAGAACAATTTTTGTTGAGAGCCAACGACTCTGAAGACGAAGATGATGTTGAAATCATTGATTTATCTAAAGATTTGGAAAATTCCAAAGACTGTGAATTAACCGAAAACGATGATGAATACAAGCTTAACTTAAGATTTCCATTAATCAAAGACGAATTAAAAATTAACTTCTTAAAGCACGAAAACGAGTTGGTTCTTACCGGTAAATTTAACTTTAACTTGGAAGACGTTGATTCTGAAGAAGAATGTGATAGCGACTGTGAATGCGATGACGAATGTGGTGACGAATGTGAAGATGACTGTGACTGTGAAGACGTTGAAGCTGAAGTTGAACTTGAAGTTGAATCCGACTCTGATTCTTCCTCTTCTTCATCATCTGATTCCGACTCATCTGACTCTGATTCCGATTCTGATTCTGATTCTGATTCTGATTCCTCTTCTTCCTCTTCATCTTCATCTTTATCATCGTCTTCTTCTTCCGACTCCGAAGCTGAATCTGAATCTGAATCCGAAACCGAAGAAATTCAAGAAGATGCTCAATCCTTAATCAAAGATTACTCCAACCAAGAAATTACATTTGAAAAGCATTTCAAATTCGATAAACCAATCAAATTTGAAGAAATCAAAGCTAAGTTCATTAATGGTGATGAATTAGAATTAATAATTCCAAAAAAATCTAATGAAGTTTTAAACAACGATAACAACTCTGTGTTCATTGATATTGAATATTTAAATGATGACGAAGAAAGTGTTACCGATGAAATCGATGTTGACGATGACAAATTTGAAGACTCTGAAACCATTCAAAACCCAGAAGTCATTGAACCAGCTGACGAATAATTAACTTTAATAAATTTGTAATGTTTTTTATTAATGATGAAAGGTAATTAGACAAAAAAAATTAGATCAAAACTAAAAAAGAACAAAAACAAAGAAAACTAAAAAGCGAATGCAATGCATTTTTCACTTCATTGTACATTAGAAGGTATATAGTATATATAAATGAATTATCATTTCTAGTTAAATTTTTAATTGTAAAAAAAGTCCCAAGACATCAATCACCATTTCTAGTTAATTGCTAAAGTCAAAAAAAAGGTTTTGCAACCGTATGGGAACGAAAAAAGAATGGACGAGTCCGGAGTCGAACCGGAGACCTTTCGCATGCTAAGCGAACGCGCTACCAACTACGCCACACGCCCTTTTCTTATGAATGAATGACAACTATTTCTCCATGAGACCTTAATTTATATCCTTACATCCTCTAATGAACCCTCGGTTAATGAAAAATAGTGCAGTGTAAATCCTAAATTGTTGAATGATTTTCCACGGGTGACAGTTCCTTACATTGGCTAATGCGATTAAATCAGTTGGGACTCCCTTGGGTACAGTATATGACCCTGCCATCATCACGATGAGTCACCGGTCCTAACCTAATACAAAGATATTGCTTCTACCACGTTTCTTTTTGTTTAAAAGTGCCTTGTAATTACTGGCATGGAATATTCTGCCGACTTACTTCAAGAGGCAACTTGTACCACGAGTATGAAGGTTGATCTCGGAATTATGGAGGCTTGAGCGGTGTGTGAGCCCAAAAAGCAGCCAATATGTCGATGAGAAACTTTAAAGCTTGTTTAGGTGGCAACGTGCTAATTAATTAATTTAAGGCACTTGTACTACATGCAACGTCAAACTAAAAAATAATGTCAAAATAATGTCAAATTAGATTAAACGAATTGAAAAAAGATCACGAACTATGGATACTATTGTTTTAGAAGAATGTTTAAATCGACTTTTTAGAGGTGGTTTCAACGTTAATTTCAGGCTTTTTGTCAATGCTACCTTCACTTTCATCAATCCCGAATTCCAAGTTTTCATCAACAGCGACGTCACCCAATTCAGAAAGATCGAATCCGTTTTCTCTCAAGTAGTTGACAAACTTAATATCCTCAGCATCGATAGCATCTTGACCAACAGCGGGTAACAAGAACAAGGCTAAAAAGGCAGAGAAGATACAAAGAGAAGAACTGACGTAGAATGGAGCTTGCATTTCAAAGTCTTCTGAAATCTTAGCAGCATTTCTTTGAACAATTGGGAAAATGTAGGTACCGACGAAAGCACCAACTTTTCCGATAGCAGCAGCAATACCGTAGAATTGACCTCTGACAGGAGTAGCAGAGGACTTGGCAGCCAACAAACCGGTGGTGTTACCAACGAATTCACCAAAAGCGGTGAAAATTCCGAACACAACCACGAAACCAGCAACATGTTCTTTAATAACTGGGTAACGAGCAGACATGGCAAAACCAATGATACCTTGGATGAAAACCCCAAGAGCAGTGGTGTATCTTGGACCAAGGTAGTCGGCAACCCAACCACCAATGATGGTACCAGGGATATAGAATAAGTTGAACACAACATTCCAACCGAAAGTCTTGTATAAATCTTTACCTGGAATAATTTTGTTGATGATGTAAGAAGAGTAGGTGGAGAATGAGTAGACAGAGAAATCGTAGATGAACCAAATGAGTGAGACAATAGCCAATCTAAACCAGTAGAACTTGATGATCAACCAAACAGGGTACTTTTTGACTCTCTTCATGTGCAACTTCTTGAACGAATCGGAGTCGGTCATTTTCATTCTCATGAAGAACAAAGCAAGTGGTGGGATGGCACCCAACCCAAGGGTCATTCTCCACACAGCTGTCAAGTGTCTGGTGGAAAAGATCCAAAGCAACACCAAGGGAACGAAAGAACTGATGACGAACCCAAAATCGATACAACTGTTGGTGAACCAGCAGAAGTAACGATTTCTGTGGCCCGAAGGTAATTTGTTAGCAAACTCCGAGGCAATAACGGAGGAGGTTGGGTATTCAGCACCAATGGCGATACCCAAGAAGAATCTGAAGGCGGTTAAAGCAGCAAACATTCCGTAGACACTACCGTGGGCACCCCAGGAGGCCCCAGCACAGAGGACAGTGAACAAGATCAACATGATGTTGGCGGTCAACATCCCACCTTTTCTAGCAAAATGATCAGAGATGTAACCAAAACTCAACTGGCCCACAACGGTACCAGCGAAAGCAATGGCCGAGATGTTAGAAATGGCCCTTGACTTGGTATATTCCTCTTTGTAGAGGATCGATAGACAAGTGGTGACCGTCCCTATAGAGTTATTGACGTAACCATCGGAGAACAACCCAGCACCCGACACGAAGGCAGGCCATAAGATTTTGGCAGAGACTTTGGTGGGAGCATCTGGGTCTTCAGCTTCTCTGGCTTTCTTGGCTTCTCTAGCAGCCTTACTGATAGTAACTTCTTCACCGATGTGGTCGTACCACCCGAAGAAAAATTGACGAAAACTTTTAGGTAAATCTCTGGTAGCCATGATTAGTAGAACGGATTTATAGTAATGAAAGATTCTCTTTTTGAAAAAAAAAAAAAAATACGAGAAGTTACAGATATTATATATACTGATTTACCACTCGTTAAAAATATATAGCCTGAGCAATGACAGGGTTGACGTGGGTGCCAAGAGAGTAATAGCCTTGCTAATAAAAAGTGTCGAATCAAAAAGAAACAAAATAAAAAAAAATTATATTCTTATTTTTTCAATTCCCACCTACATCGACAACGTGCTTATCTTTCCCACTATCATTTATCTCCCAGTCAAAATTAGCCATGGCACTTTTCAACTATCTGAAACTCTAAATTACTACCGAATGGCCGCATAAGGCAACTAATTACCGGTGAGGTGCCAATGCATATCTTGACACAAAATTGACGTAGAGAACAAAAAAGTCAACCAAAAAAAAATATGCCAGGCGGGGCACGACCACGGGGCAGAACCGTGGTTAGGGAACACAAAGATGCCCCTATCCAGGAGTGGGCAAAGGGACATTTCCCACGCTGGTCTGCAGACGGCTGGATGCTTACAATGGAAGTGTGAAGTCCAGCCAGCATTGATGTATATTCAGAGAGGTTATGTAAAAGAAGGAGGTCGGAAAAGCAGTGTCACGCCTGGGGGGGTAAAATGTAACGCCCTCGGGGATAAAAATGCTTATCTTATCGCGATGGAGGAAGACGAGGCTATCATTACCCCTTACGGTAGGTCGACTAGGATCTCCATTCTACAGACCAGCCTAAGGGTTCCCCAGCTTTGAAGGGAACCACTGTGATCTCTTTGTTGCCAAACACCTCGGGAACGGTGATCGGTTGTTTGATCAACCAGGCCTTATCTTGGCTAACAACCTTATCGGGGGTGATTCCGTAGTATTGTAATCCGTTATCGCTGACGAACTTTTTCAAATTGGATAACTTATCCACCTGCTCGAACACGTCTGCCAAGTAACTCAAGACATGGGTTTGGGTAAAGATCCCAGCACATACCCCGGTATGTCTTGCTTTGCTGCTGAGAGGATGGGGTGCTGAGTCGGAGCCGAAGATGAAGTAGGGTTTTCCTGACGTGGCAGCTGCGATCAACGCCCGCTTATCCTCTGGCAATTTGGCCACTGGTTTACAGAAGTTGATGGGGTTTCCTGCCCATTCGTCAATGGTGAGTGACAAGTGATGGGCGGTGATGGTGGCAGCAACGTTACTATCAGGGTTCTTAGCATGGAGCGCCTCGATAAAGTCGATAGACTCCTTGGTGGTACAATGTTCCAACACGATCTTCAAGTTGGGGAAGTCGTTGCTCAATTTTTCCAAAGCTGGTAAGAACTTGGGTTCGGCATTCAATACATGGATGTCTTCGTGCTTGCTTGGAGGTTTTTCTCCGTGAAGGTTCAATACCAAGTTGTTTTGCTCCATGGTCTTGAAGATGGGGTAGAACGATGTGAAGTCGTTCGGGTCCACTCCAGCAGATGAGTTGGTGGTCACTCCGGCTGGGTAGCACTTGATCCCTTGGATGGCACCGAGTTTGGCGGCCTGCTCCACCAATTCAGGCGTGAGCTCTTTGCTCAAGTAGAATGTCATCAAAAACGTGGTTTGCGGTGCCAATTTTTGCAATTCCTGCTTGTATTGTTGTACTCGTTCAATGGTAGTGATGGGAGGCACGAGGTTAGGCATGATATACGCCACGGAAACCCCTCCTTCACGCACAGTGGGCGTGATGAGTTCCATCATCTTGCCGTCCCGCAAGTGGATGTGGAAGTCTGCGGTGATGCCTAGTTCAATCTCTTCCATTTCGTATGTCTATTAAGTCTGGGGGAGAGATGGGGTAAAAAAAAAAAAAAAAAAAATTTTCAGTGCGATTGAAAAATTGATAAGGCCTGGTTTCTGTTAACGATAACGGCAGTATTTACGATGGGCGTGCACCGAGGCTCAAACCATTGGCAGAGATCGTAGACGAAGGCCACGATGGCCTCCACGCCCACGGCTTCTGGTACTCGTAGCGACACCACCGTGTAATTGGGCAAGAAGTCGACGGCCACACTGCTAACGGCGATGGCCATCTCGCCTGCATGGGTGAGCAAGGCTGATACCATGGGCAGGAGAAGGGGCTGCAAATGTTGGGCCACCTTCAATTTGATCTGCTGGCACCCTTTTTTGGCAGGCGTCAGGCCGAGCGGGCCTAGCACGTACTTTCCGGCCGCGTGGGCAGAGAGAAACCGGTCGAGGTCCTCATTGGTTTCGATTACGTCACAGGCCCGGAGCCGGGTGGTGCACTGCCAGGCCACGTACTTGAAGTAGTAGTTGTAGACGGGCTGGCGACAATGGGTGGTCATGAATCCCAATGTCGATACCTGCGACTCCGGCACCACCACCGCCGTGCACGGCACGAATCCATGGGCCATACTGGGGTCTGTTTGTGGTGACGGTGGCCGCAAACCGGCTTCGGGTGGGCTGTGGCCAGATTGTTGTTTTGGACCAATGGTAGCATTGTTGGCAGTTCCGGGTTTGGTCCAGCGTTTTCGAAAATGGTCCCAGCCGTTTCTACGGCCGGAGCTGTTTTCTGGTTTGGGCATGGATGCAAATTGAAGGAGTTCGCAAATTCTCATTACATTTTGCTGCTACTTTTTTCTCTTCCTCTGCGGTCTGTTTTCGCTCACTGTTTCTCTTGCATCTTTGCGATGAGCTCCATATTTCTACCCCATTTACGCACGGGCTGGCACGTGGACCAGGCCATTCTCTCCGAGGACGAGAGGCTAGTGATCGTCCGCTTCGGAAAGGACTCCGATAAGCAGTGTATGATCATGGACGAGATCTTGTACTCCATCACGGAAAAGATCCGGAACTTCGCCATTATCTACTTGTGCGATATCAGCCAGGTGCCTGATTTCAACCAGATGTATGAGCTCTACGATCCGTGCACGTTGATGTTCTTTTACCGGAACAAGCACATGATGTGTGATTTTGGTACGGGGAACAACAATAAGTTGAACTTTTTGGTCGACAACAAGCAAGAGTTGGTCGATATCATCGAGACCATCTACCGAGGAGCAATCAAGGGAAAGGGGTTGGTAATCAGTCCGAAGGACTACAGTAGCAACCGTCGCCAATAGTGCAGAGGATACGGTATATAAAAAAATAGCTGATAGAGTTACAAGTGGAATGTGCAATTTGAATAAAGGCTAAGAGGGAGAAGTGACAGACAATGGTCTGAATTCTGAAGGTTTGAGCAAACAAATGACCAATTGATGGTCTGAATGGTTTGAGCTAAGAAATAACCACAATTGAATGTCTGAATGGCCAACGAATGGTAACAAATAACCACTAATTGGTGGTCTTAAGCTTGAGCTAACAAATAACGACCAATTGAATGGTCTGAGGTGCCGAATAGCCATCTGGTCTGCGAATCTAAACTGATTTCTGGTAAAGAGGAGTCTGTTACATCTAACGGTGACACTAGCGGTGATATTGGCAGCTGATGGACGAATGAATGGATAACGAACACTTAACGAACAGTCAAAGAATGTGAATGACAACGAATGGTCAGAGCATGTCCAGGCTTAGGAGGAGTGGTTTTACATCAGGTTACAGTCTGCCAATGGTCAAAATACAATTGTTAGACGATTGTCAGTCAAAAGGTAATAATTAGTCAGCCAATTGGTAAAATTAGTAATCTAATTGTCAGCTACTTGTCAACCAATTGCCTAGCAAATGGTCCGGGGTTAAGCAGCTGGTTTATATCTCTAGAGGTTCCAGCTTACATCTCTGATTGTCAGACATCGAATGGCCAAAAATGGTCTGAAGGATAGCCAATTGGCCTAAGACTCCTGCTGACGAACCAGAGCTCACGTTTCCTCGCAGCCAGTTGGTCAGCCATCTACAGTACTAACACATACATATTCATTTATTCAATATTCATGTTCTACTCTTACTTTTTGGGGCGTAGAAGTGTGCTTTACTATTGTTGCTCGTTCTGGGCGTAGAAGAAGTTGACTCCCAACAATTGCTGGTTTCCGCCGTGCTTCTTGATCCAGTCTCTAACCCCGGAACCAGCAACACCAGTACCCCACGTAGGTCTGTCTAGAGGAGCCGTCAAGGTGACTGCTGGGTCCTGTTTGTACAAGAGGAATACATAACGGTGCTTTCCGGTCTTAGGTGGAGGACCTGGGCCAACGTAAGGCAAGATTTCGTTACCCTTGCTGTAGTCCAAAATGGTACTCAATGAGTCCTGGTCCGATTTGTTGGAATTGGCATTCAACGACAAGTCGGTGATGATCCAATGGGCATACTCGGACCATTTATGGTCAGTATTGGAAGGAGCATCAGGGTCGGTTAATACCAACGTGAATTTGTCTTGTTCCGAAATACTCAACTCCGTCTGGCCGGGAGAATTGAGAGTGAATTGAATCTTGGGAGCTTCTTGGGTCTTATCGACTCTCAAGGTGTTTCCCAAAGCAACATGGTCCGATTCGTTATATTCGATAGTCAACAATCCTTGGGTTTCGAATTTGTCAACCACTTCAGGCACGATCTTGTGCTTAGTGTAGGCTTCATCCAATGATTGAGAAATGGTGAGTAAAGTCATTTTAAACTGGCGGTGGAGGGGCAATGGGCGCTTGGCGAGAAGTGATGTCGAGAGTGGCGTGGCTAGTTTAACAATTGGCGTTCGAAAAGCTCTAAACATTCTCCATCTAAAAGAGAGAGACACACAACTGGGGATTTAGGGGTTATGAATTTTTCACTGATTTCTGCGCATTTGTATGGTTGCTCGGAAAGAACGCCACTGTGCGGAATTGATACCCACCGAGCCGGGGACAGAGAGAGAGATGTACGGATGAGAAGGTGAGAAGGAGAGAAGCAGCAAGCAGAAAGCAGATACCAGACAACGAATAGGGAGAAGAGAGAGGGTGAATTGCGTAGGTGCGACAGCCTGTTGCAACCACTGTAAAGCCCGTACCCTGGAAACTCGAAACCCGTACATCCGTAATTTAACACCCGTACCACATCTGCTTGACATCCGTACCTCCTCTGGTGAGACCCGTACATCTCGTCTTCCAACTGGTATAACCCTGTTGCCCAGGCTAAACCGGCTCTAACCTCTACCGTTCGCTGTTCTTCCGCTGTCTTGTCTTCCGGGCCTCTCCTTGTATGCTCTTTCGCTCTTCAACTCTTCTCTATTCCTCTGTTCCTCTGTTCCTCTTCTGTCCTCTCTTCTGTCCGCTCTTCTATCCGCTCTTTTGCCTGGCCTGGGCCACTCTAACAAGATTTTTATTAAAATACACTATGAAACAGATCTTCTTTCTACTTTTACAATTAACCAATCATTACTATCAACATTAGAACTGTCCCTCGTAAACGGGCGAAAAGTTCTGGAAATTATTATAGTTCCCGTCGTCTGGGTTCTGGAACCCTGCGGCCGGGGCTTGCGTAGCGGCCGGAGCCTGTCCTGGTTGTTGGAGCTGCGGTTGGGGAGTAAGCTGTGACGGAAGCTGTGAAGGTGGCTGCTGCTGTGGGGGTGGTTGCTGTGGGTTCTGCCCCGGTTGTTGCTGCTGCTGCTGTTGCTGCTGATACTCTTCCTCTTGTTTCACGTATTCCGGCTGACGAGGAGTATTGTACCCATTTGACCTCGACAGATACGACTTTTTGGGTTTCTCTTCCTCACGGGGTACCACGTCAATCAAGAAGTCAAACATATCACTCTTGGTCAACGCAGCAGCAATGTCGGATTTTTGTAGGGTTCGACGTTTGTTTTCTTCGGCATGAATCCATGCTCTCATGGTGAGTTCGGTAATAAACACATCACATCCCTTAGCAAATAGAATAGGAGCCTCGGCACTGATCATTCTCACGTCTTCATCGGTCTTCATCACCTTTTTGATCCGGGCCAACGGTAATTGGTGGTTTTTGAAATCATGGTCATCATGTTCTATCGAGTTGATGGTTTCTTGCCAGTATTGCATCATCATCTCCCGATTCTTACCAGTTAACCCTTGGCCAACATTATTGAAAGCTCCTCCGGGTTGCAGTTGTTGTTGTGCTGCTGCTGCTTCGGCAGCTGCTTGAGCAGCCAATAACTCTTCTTCGTCCACGATCGGTGGTTTTGGTAGCGGCAACTCCTCCTCCTCCAAGTAGTTGTTATTTTCGTATCTCTCCATGGTTCTGGCTGAGGTTATGAGAAAAAAATGGTGGGGGTTGTGTAGACTTTAGTGAATGAAATTTGCACAAAGTGAGGGTGTACGTCTGTGGGGTTGTAGAGATGGATTTTTTGGGTGATTTGAGGGTGATTATTAGATGGTGTAGCCAGTTTGTATGTTAACTATCACCTCGAGAACTATCGTGGTTTGGTGGTGGGGTCTTGTTACGAATCAATGTTTTGTTAGTAGTGGTTTTTATTTGGAAAAAAAATTGCTTCAATTAATGCGAACCGGAGTAGTTGAAGTAACAGAAAAAATAATGAGAAAAAAGTTATCTGATCAACGAGAATGATGGTTTATGAGCGAAGAACGCAATTAGCCAGAAACAAGGTAGGGGCCTGTAATGGTGTGTAGTTGGTTTCAGTCCAAGATGGAAATGTCGTGTAATGTGTAGTAATGGTTGCATGTATGAGAGAAATGGCCACTTCGGCTCGACTATATGGTAACAATAGTGACGAATGTATAGATATTAGTCAACTATCGCTCTCTGAAAGGTCATGAGTGCTTTAGTTAACATAATTACTACGAGCCATATTCAAACAATCGGGACGATCTAATTATACTATACAATAACTAATATGAAATGAATAAAAATGAATAAATGAATAATGACAATAGGCTTTAATGAATTACTAGAAATGAAATGAATCTGTTATGCAGTCATCAACTATCGAAACGAAAGTCAAGACGCTTGTTACCTTCGTCCGAAGTGGTTTGCAAATAAAAATTTTGCTGTTCTACCGTCATGGCATCCCACAACTTCTCTTTGCAGCTATTTCTCCACGTATAGTAGAGCTTCACCAGAAGATAGAGAGGGAGAAGGCCAATGGATATCTTGAAGAGTTGTGAGTTTCCTCGTTTGTACAATGGGGCATCGTCCTCTCGGTAAAGGTTTGACCCGATGATGTTCCCAAGTTGAACACTGATATTGTAGAGAGCTGATGCAATGGCTCTGGTTTTTATACTACCCGAGTTTCTCGATACCCACGATACACATATGGCATGAATGTAAGGGGCCCCCACGATCAACGTGCACAAGAGCCAGGTCCCCCATTCGTTAACCATGGACCCTTTCCAGTAGAGAAGTATTCCAATAAGTGGGATTATCCACAAGCAGTATATGATACTGGTTAGAGCTCTCTGATTCCATCTTTCACTAAGTTTAGTGATCTGAATAAGAAGAAGAATGTGGAGAGCATTGTGAGGGATACTCATGAGGTTAATTTGGAAACTGGACCATCCAAACGACTTGAGGGTGATGTTGGTGTAGTTGGAGATGGTATCAATAGGAATATAAGTTGTTATGCCTATGATGTAAATGGGCCACAAATCGTAATCAAAAATGGCTCTGGCAATCTGTTTGAAACTCATTCCTTGTCTATGATTCATGTCTCCCTTGGTAGGATCATCTCTCAACACCCGGTTGACAATGATGGCAACCTCACGATTAGTGAACCATCCTCTGGACTCACAGGGGTTAGGAATTAACATTCTAATGGCAACTAAGCCAATTGATAGAGTAATGAGTCCCTCGATCAAGAAGAGGTATCTCCAACCTTCCCAGCATAAGAACCCTCTCAATCTCAAGATCAATATTGAAAGAAGAGAAGACCCTATTTTAACGCACGAAAGTGTGGTCCAGAACCAAGATAATCGCAATGGCAACTCACTGGACTTGTAGTAGGTGGCCATTGACGTCACTAATTCCGGAATTAACCCACTTTGAAGAAAAGCACATAATCCCCTAGTAATGAAAAAGCTCTTCTTCCCTGTTAACAAACATTGCAAACTAGCAACAACAGACCACGAAATCATCTGAAATGGTATAAACCGGTCTACACCAAACTTCTTCAGAAGAATTGAAGAAGGAATTTCCCCTAAAAGGAAAAAACTAAGAAAAATGGTACATCCTAAGTTGTAATCATTGGTTGACAATTGTAAGTCGTTGAGGAAGTTATCACTAATAGCTTGTTGGAGATTTGAACGATCTATCTCCAACCCCACAAATAAAATACAGGCAAAAAAGGCAATCTTGTAGTCAAGCTTCTTTACAACCTGTTCCTCTTCCGCCTTGGTCCACGTCAAATGTGGATCAAAGACATGACGGCATTCGTAATTTGAGTCTTCATAGACTTGGGTATAGTAATCAAGGACATTTTCATCTAAGAAAGGATTGTTGTCATCATAATCTTCACCTATGCTTTTGATGGAAATTAAGGAGTGAGTCTTCTTCAGATATGTGGATTCAGTATCAGAATCGCTATCTCCACTGCCATAGTTCAGCAATTGGTACTGCAAAATCGGTCTTTGTTCTATCATTTACCCTACTTACTCTACGTTTATCATTATAAAAAAGAAGGAGAGAGGTCATTATAAATGAATATGTCACTTACTAATCAATGTAGATCAATGATATCATCGTTCTGTTGCTGTTCCTAATTGGTAACTTGGTGTTGTCCCATAACAGTGGCTCCAAAATTTCAAATGTATTTTGGTTCCATAGTGGAAGTTGACGCAATTTTTGCAGAACTTCCGAATTGACAAAAAAAAACAATTCGGAAAAAAAATAATTGAGGATAACGGCCAGGATCAAAATCAGGAAGGACATAGAAAATAGTAGTCAAGGGGAATAATAAGGTTTAAACAAGACGGTCGGTAGTGTTGTAACAGGGTGATGAGTGACAGTCGTTGTAAGTTTGTAAGAGGTTATCGCCCACATGATTTGTATAGAAAGTTTGCCTCCAACTCGTGGGTAAAGTTGTGGATGTAAGGGGAAATCGCCACCTTAGTACATATTGGAGGTCCTGTATTCAAGATGTGTAAAAACTCTGTGATTATAGGGGGTCATAATTGAGGCCCGACTCTGGTGATAAGCATTGGTGCTGGTGCGTCAATTGTTATCAGTTTCATCATTTTGCAGTCATTGACAAATATGGTGTTATCAGTATACTTTATACAATTTTTGTCCCTAATACACTTTGCAAATTTTAATGGTTGTTTTCCAAGTAATTAGAACTTTTTTCATTAATAGTTCTAAATTGTCCATTTTTTGCAAATACTCGGAATTAATCGTGCAACTCAGTAAGTAAATAAAAACTTATCCCTATTTTTATGCAGAAACAATTTATTTTTGAAAAATTTGAAAATCTTAACTTTTCCAAATAAGCAGAACGGGCCATAACTTATATATACTTGCTATTATCCTGGGTTAAGTTAACTTCTGCAGCAAAATATGGTTCCATCTTTCAATGCATTGTCTTACATTGGCATATTTTTTAACACCCAAAATATGTATGAAGCTAGAGCCAAAACGAAAAAAGCAGAATCTTGGCTCAACGAATTTCTCCAATAGTGTTATCTTTCAAAATATATTACATTCTTAATTATATAGCAATATGTAGGAGATCTTACTAGACTCTGGATCAAAAACTACTTTCATACGGTGCAAACTCCTGATAATTAAGACGCCTCCGTTCAAGTAGTTCCTCAATATCACTCTTATTCGATAAATCTATTACATCATCGATGAGCTGGGGTACATCTGTTTCCTTCACAATGTAAAATTGAGCCAAAGAAAGATTGGCATCCACTTTGTAGTATTCGAGAAGATTAGCAATTTGGTTTCGAGTTAGTCTGTTGTCAGTTTTTTCACCTATTTTAGTAATCCACTGTATTATTCTCCGTCTTTTGAAGTATGCATGCCGAGTACTGTTCTCCCTTCTCCAGTTATTTCCGTAACGTCTCTCTTTTTCAATAACCGAACTAATACGGTCAGTGGAATGATACCATTCTTCGACAATGTCACAAATGGATTCAATATCATTTTTCATTGAGCACTGACTATAGGGCGGTCTTTCTTTTCTTCTTCGTTTCCTTCTGGTTCCTAAATCCTCATCCGACTCGCTACTATCTGAAGGTTCTTGGTACCGCTCCTCTAGTGCTTGTAGATAGTTCAAATCACGGGACAATGTATTTGAAGATGATGGAACAGGTTGATACAGATAACGAGAAGGTCCAAAAAAAGAGGAATCTCGTTGTTCAATTCTAGTTTCAAAACTACTAGTTTTTTGTCTCAAAATTCTCATTTCTTGCCTCATTGAATTCATCTCTTGTCTCATTACTCTGATTTCATGTCTCAAGGTATCCCTTTCGATTCGAATGGCTTCGTCCACCTCGCTCACTTTGGCCACAACAGATTGGCCTAGTTCATTTATCGATGATTTAATGTGCTCAGAAGTCAGGTTTACCTGATCATAGGCAGCCTGAATTAAACTGACAGCGTTGGGAACGATGTCATTAATAGCATGTTCAGATTCCCTGTTAGTTCTTGTAGTCAACGGTTGCATGTCCAATTCATCGAAGCGTCTCTTAAACTCAATAAACTCAGGATCCATGTTGATTTGAGCGTGGGCAAAGATACTATCATGAGCCAGACTTGAAAGATACACTAGGTCTTGTAGGATAATCGGGCGGAAATCATTCAACATATCGAAGAAAAGCGGGGTGAACTCATCATCATCTACGTCATCTCCATACAAAGAATCTGAGTCGTCTGAAGAATAGTCCAGTTCAGCTTCTTCAAACTGTTGTCTTGATCTCTCTAGCCAAGGAAAGATTTTCTTCTGCAAAGAAAGAGAAGGAATGATGTTTTCACGAGGGATGTTGTAGGTCTCGCCTTCATGGAAACCTGCCTTTGTGATGATGAAATGATATGGATTCGAGGGTGTAAGAGACCTGGACCTGTCAAACTCTGCTTGCGTCCTAGCTGCATTCAACATGTCTCTGGCATCCAGACGAGCCTCATTTTGACGGGACAAAAAGGATTTGCTTTCCGAATCTCTGCCTATAATAGACAAAGCATCTTTCAACAACTGGCATTGATGTGAAGGACTAATGCTCTTCGATAAAGGTGGAGTAAATGAGAATTGTAGCCTATTTTTGAAATAACTCAAATCTTCAAATTGTGGAAGTAAATGGCCACTACAGGGTGCATTTGGAAAATCAAATTTGTACCAAAGATTCATGGCAATTGCTCCTACTAGACATAATTCAGGAATTTTATGCCGAGTAGCAATCTGATTAAATACAAATCGGTAGTTCAACAATCTGAAATTAAGCAAACTGGGTTCACAACCACTTCTTTTCGTAAATTGCAAATCTCGTAATGTCAAATTACGTTTTTCTGAATTTTTAAGGAAAAGATGCTCACCAAGGAGTACTTCTAGAATGGCATTCAATGCCCTTGGGGCAGCTCGATATGGGTCAGTAGCTTTATTATAGAGAGCAACAATAATTGTATTCAATTCTGTCGGTCCATAAACACCAATAGTTCCAGAATCCGATTGCTGGTCTTTCTTATTTGCCTTTTCCAAATCTTCACACTTTTTAATAAACTGTGTTACCTTCTCATGCCCACTAATTTTAGCATCGGGGTCCACATATTGGTATCTCACTCCATGATTGGGTTCATTCCTACGTTGATAGTTTTCCATAGCAATTGACAAAATTTGAATAGACAGATACAATGTTCTCATAGACGACAGTAAAATCCCCCTTGATGGAGAGTTCGATTTGGCATATTTACGGTCCTTGAGAAATTCAACAACAACATCTCCGTTGATAGTAAGTTTTCTATAGTCTTGACTTGCCAAAAATGTGAGATATTTGCAAATATTGTACTTGAAGGTTCGTAAAGTTTCAGACCTCATAGAGGAAAAGACAGACTTATTGGTCTTATGGGTACACACTCTGGAATACTCAAGTACTATTTTCTCTAGTTTAGAATTAGGGCCTGCCTTCTTCCAAACATATCCAGGAACTAAAATCACGGGTTCTTTTGCCGTGGATAGAATTCCATACTTTTTGGTTTTCTCCAACACTTGCATCTTTTCCCTGGGATCTTTTATTGCTGACAACATATCCAAAATGGATTGCCGTAAATTGACAGGAAATTCCCCCAGTCTGCTTCTCACCTCATTTAAAAGAATCTGCCTATCATTCGCAGAAAGGAGATCATTTGGAACGTTAGGAGATCCTTCTACTTCTTCCATATAGTCGGCTTCGTTATTGACTACTGCTTGAGTTTGTTTTGTGAAGGTAATGTTTCAGATTGTCCCTCGCCAGTAAAATGGTGCATGGGTCTTATTTTGTTGCAGCCACTGCCAATTCTTTTGATAACATCTGACAGTTGCCTACAACCCGTACTGGGATAACTTATGTAGGTGAATGGCTAGAATTCTAGTATGGGAGTAAGTCCGAAAAGGAATTTCAAGTTTGTCAGGTCATATAACTAAATAACCATGAACTTTGGCATTAGTACTTCTTGATCAGAAATAATTCACGAAATTTGGATAGAAAATTAGATAGTTTAAAGTCTATTTACAGCTACGGTATAATGACTTCTAATTTGGAATATATTTTAAAAATGTCCAGCATTAATCATATGTATCACTCTCTACATAGTACACTTCCTCCCCCTCCTCGTCATAATGTGACAATAGCGACAGTCCCCCATCTTTTGAGTTCCCATTAGCACTCGCTTCATATACGGTGTTTGGTTCAAAATCAAGGCCTAGCTCCAGTAAGCGCTCTTTGATGTTATCATCTTTTGCAAGCTCCTGAATATCCGATAGAATAACACTGTCAGAGATTTTTTTATTACGATAAAAATCAGATACTGTATGCTCCTTCTTAAGCCTGTAATACTCAAAAAGATTTCCCACTTGGTATCGAGTCAATCCAGTCTTTTCACGTACCTGATCTATTAGCTCAATTACTCGCTTCCTTCTGAAGTATAGTCTGCGGGAGCCTTCATCCCTCCTCCATTTTTTCTTATAAAGCCGATCCAGCTCTGTTACGGCAATATAGCCCGGCGTTGACACATACCAGCCTTCCAAGAGTTTGGGTATGGTATGCAAATCTTTGTTGAGTACACACTCAGGTGGTGGTGAAGGGGTAACTCCTTTTCTTCTTTTGTTGGGAACCGTTGTAACAACACTTCCGGTCCTCTTGGGCATTCTAACTAACCGGGTTCAAGAAATTCTTGAATGGGTTTTCTTGATGCAATTTTCTGAGAAGTATGTGTAGGCTCTAGGGCAGTGGGTACTTCACTATTCTGTATCCCAGATTGTGGCCCATTCGGTGGCATTAGTTCACTAGATCCAGAATAAAGCGGTTCCTGTGGGGGCCCATTCGGTGGCCCTAGTGGAGGTCCAGTCGGTGGCCCTGGCGGAGGTCCAGTCGGTTGGCCAAAAGAAGGTCCGCTGCCAGGGTAAAATGTGTAAGCCGGGTGAACACCACCAACTCCCCTTTGTAATAGCTGGAGAATAGATCTTATGTTGTATTCCATCAGTTTCAACTTAGCGCCCAAGATTTTCATATTATCTGTCAGGCTGGATGCTATTGCTGCCAAATTCAGATTTACAATTTCCAAATTACTTTGCAATACATCAATTTCAGCTTTCGTTTTCAGCTTTCATTTTCTCATTATTAGCCTCCATTTTCTCAATATCAGCTTTCATTTTCTCACTATTAGCCGCCATCCTTTCCATTCTGGTATTTAACTGCAGCACATTTCTATCGATACTATTGTGCGATATCACCAACGACTTGTGTGTTCTTGAATTAAGATCAACAACTCTACCTTTTATTGAGTCGACCGTATCCTCTGTTGGTTGTAGAGATTCAATAAATAGTGTTGACAAACTGAAATGATCAAACTGACTTTTGAACTCTAAGAATTCAGGATCTTTGTTAATTGAATGCTTTGCAAATATGCTATTCGGGGCCTGTTGACCGAGGAATACTAAATCCTGCAAAATAATACTACGGAACTGGTCCAACATCTCGAAAAAGAAAGGGGCATAAGTATCACATTGGACACCTTCCGCACGGTTAGTGTCATGCTTTTCAAATGCTTCTTTTCTCTCTTCCAACCAGGGAAATATCTTCTTTTGTAAGGATTTGGGTGGAATTATACGTTCTCGGGCAATAGAGAACGTTTCATCCTGCTCAAATCCTGCTTTTGATTTGAGAAATTCCATTGGTATTCCCTCTAAGTTGTTCACAACCAATGAATCATGGCCCCATCTTCCTTGTCTTCGGATCTGTTCCTCACTCACATTGCTTCTATCAGCCAGACGGGCCCCATTTCGACGGCCCAAAAGTGTTTTTGCTTTTGACCTTTTGCCAATTAGCTCGAGAGCATCGGCCACTAGTTCTCCTTCGTAAGTTTTGCTGACGGCTCTCGTCTGCGCCGAATCTCTAAAATACTGGATTTTAATGCCGAAGTAGTCCTTTGGGTCAAGAAAGTTGGGCCTCAATGGTCCATGAAGCGGCCCTCCCGGGAAGTCGAGTCTAAACCATAGATTCATGGCTATGGCTCCGACAAGACAAATCTCTGAATACTTGTTTCTAGCACAACCTACATGTGTGTACATTGCTTTCTCAACGCTTAACCTAAACTTAAGGATGTTGGGTAGTTTACTAGTTGCCTTTTGAAAAAACAAATCTCTCAAACACAAGGCCCTTTTTTCCATACCCCGTAGAAGTAGATGTTCCCCTAGAAGCATTTCCATGATTGAGTTTAGGGGCTTGGTGCTGACAGCAGGTTTGGCCTCTGTCACTTTATCATATGACTTAATGATCATTGTCTTCAACTCTGTTGTGTGGTAAAGAATTTGCTGATCAACAAGATCTTCATCAAAATACAAATCATTCTTTTTAGCGACATGCTCGGAAAGATTGGACGTCTTAATATAAGTTTCAACCTTGTTGAGGTTATGAAACGAGAGGTCACCCTCGATAAGCTCACTTTTCAACTGATCGTTCGTCTCATTTCTGTGAGTATAGTTGGCCCATAGCTTTCTCAAGAAGATAATACCAACGACCATACTTTTCATGGTTCCCAGAAGAATATCTTGGCCCGATTTGGCACCCTTCAGAATCTTTTGACTCTTGAGAAATTCGATCACCAAGTCTCCACTAATAACTATCTTTGTATGGGTTTCTTCTGCTAAATAGCTGAGGTATCTACTAATATTATATTTATGAGACCGAAATGTTTCTGCCCTGAGACGCGTAATTAAATCTCTTGTCGACTCATCTTTGCTTATAGCTGAAAACTCATGCAATAAGGCTTCTAAATTGGAACCAGGATTGGCTTTTTCCTAAAGATAGGTGGGAATTAAAAGCACATCATCCCCTCCAACTTGGATATGGCCAACTGCTAATGTCTTTTCCATTGCATATTTCTTAATCTTGTATATGTGACAACAGTGCTCTCAATAGTTGTGCCAACGACCGTGGAACTTGAGCCAATTGAATGTCGATTTCTTGTAGTATAATCAAATCTTCAGGAGAAAGTTTTTGAGAGGAAGTCCTCGCGATTTCAACTTCAGAACCCAGTACTGAGTCTAATTGATCATTGCTTTCTCCTTCCTCATAGTTTCTTGGTAAATCCTCCTCTTCGTCCTCGAAACTGTCAGTAAGATCAGATACTTCATTTTGATTTTCGTTGTCGGACAAGATAGGTGTATCGTTTATACCATATTCTCTTTCTTCTTGCTGCCAATTATTCATCAAGGTAGATAAACGCGTATGATTGATTTTTGAGGAAGATTCTATTGGGAATTCTGGTCCGTCTGTGTAGGATACACGTTCAAAGCTTCGGGGGGCTTCTGTTTGTTGAGCTGGGGGCTGGTCTTGGTCCTCTAATTGAACCGAGGCTTCCCTCGCGTCCGTGTAAGAAGAGGTTTCCGTACTATCTGCCAGCATTGAAAATTCGTCCTCGCTGACGTTGGACTTCTTTGTCGTACGAGAAACGTTTGCTTCGGGATCAAAAGTATGACCAGTAGTCTTCTTTGGCCCTACAATCGGCTCTGGCTGGACATTTCTTAATATCTCCCGATTTGGTTTAGACACTGGGGCCGATTCTGCTGCAGCACCAGCTCTTGCCTCTGCTGATACAGACCTTTGGTTCGAGTTCTTCATCCTTGATTTATAGCTGAACGAGAAGGAACCTGAAAATAACATTCCATCTGAATACTGGTTTTTTATTACCCGCAGTCTCCCTGTGGAATTTAATGTTTCCGGTTGATTGGTTGCAAAATCTAGACCATCTTTTTTTTCGTGTTGCGGGCTCGGATTATAGGATCCATGGCAGAAAGAACATCCTTTTACACAAATAAATAGTGCATGATATCACTCAAAAGACGGATAATAAGATAGCAGTGTCATCCTTCATGGTTCTTTTCATTCTTTTCAGTTTGTCAAATTTTTGCAAATAATCTGTTTTAGTTATGAACTCAACTTCCATTGAAAGAATAAAACTTGGAATTCGCTACCAAATAAAAAATTGTCCAATATTTTGAACATTCTACTAATTCACAGAAGCTAACACTAGCCATTAAGGCAATATAAACTTATGGTTAACAATTAGGATTGCCCATTAAACTCTTTATGTTCTCATTCATGAAGTGTTCTCCTGCGCTTTCTCAAAAATGTCTCCCCAGTTTTTAAATGGCCATATCTCCACGAAAAAACTTCCAATACACTCCCAATCACCACTATTCCATAGTCAATTGACTGCAGACTATAACCAGTTCATCCAAAAACTTAAAAAAAGAAGATGCGCCAGCCAGGAATCGAACCAGGGGCTCAACGATGGCAACGTTGAATTTTACCACTAAACCACTAGCGCCTTGCAGATTCGAACTTCGTTCGAAACGCCCTGCGACCAGGTTGGATGTTTATCATAAACCATTCACCCACGGCCACCTCTTCGTTGGAGGTATGTCGAGGATTGAACCTAAATCTATTATTTCGTTGTCCGAAATAATTCTTACCACGTGAAAGCCTTCAAAATGGCACATTTGTAAATTTTGCTACTTCTTTTGATGAGGTTGTCCTTAGAAAGTTGAGCGTCGCCCAATTCTATTAAGGGACTAAAAATCGTGCTTAACCTAAAAAGATAATTGTTAAGGGAAAACAAAAGTTAAGCCAGAAAAAAATAGGAGCTCCGCGACGGGGAATTGAACCCCGGTCTACCATGCGACAAACGGTAATTCTAGCCACTAAACTATCACGGATTACTTCTTGTTAGTAAGCTAGATGTTTCCTGTTTTTGACGACAAAAGTTTTCAAAAGTAGTGGAATGTACAAAAACCACAAAAACTTTATGAATGCTAAGAGTTACTGGAGCTAGGTTTTGGCTGTGAACAACAGACCCCCAATGCTTTCTAGTGTAGATGTCTAGATGATATGACCACATACTGCTGATGAAGAATGTGATGATAATGTTATAATGATTGAATGATGTGATGATGTGATAATGATGCCTAGGCTATGAATGAAAAGATTGTCAAGATACGGAAAGCCATCAACAAAGGTTATCCATCAATAGAATTGTACCATGGATTCAGAGTGTGTAATATGTGAATAGTTTTGTTTTCGTTTGCAAAACATTAAGGTGACACTGTTCTTTTTAATGTTAATGAATATGAGGGAAACCCTAGATTATATATACAGAATTGATCCTGCAGCGTTAACAATTCACCCCTGATTCTGCTCTAATTTTAGGTCCCAATTCCTTTTTAGTTCGGCATATGCACCTACATTTTCTTTTGTAGGTTTTGGTTCTTCGTTTGTCGCCATTCTCACCCGTTTGGGGGTACATGGGGTGCACTGGAGTTGAACCTTCCTACTTTGGAGTGCTCAGGAAGACATTGCATAAAATGATCTGCTTTTATAGAAGAAAATTGGCACCTTCAACACCCCATCTGTAAGTTTTGGCACCCCTTTGACCTACGTGTTCCAGATTTGCAATAAAACTGGTACTCAGTTTGAGCTGCATACACCATTACTATAAGTTGTCACTTTCTTGCTCAATTCAGTTATCTTTCACTACCCAGGAATGTATAGTATCCTAACTTATTTAGCCAGTTTCCTCATTTCATCAGGTAATGATGCCGGTTAGTTATGCTGCAAATTTGTGCAAAATGAGGTTCAAACTATCAATGCGCATCGAAATTTGCCAGCATGAAAAATTATCTTAGTGCATATTAAGTTCTTAGATAAGAGCAATGGCCAAGAAAGGAAAGGCCAAGGACAAGGAGCCACCCACTCCTGAACCTACCGGGAAAGCAAAGAAGAAGGCACAAAAAAATGAGGAAGCCGCAAAGGTTGATGAGGTCAAGAAACCTCAAAGAGGTTTGGCAATTGGTGAAAATTTTGGGTGGACGGGGAAGCTACCAGCAACCCTCCTTCACGAGCATTGCCAGAAGCAAAAATGGAGGAAAGTGATCTTTGAAATGAAGAAGAATGCAAAGGGGTTCACCGGTATTGTTATTTTAAGCTGGGAAAACCCAAAAACTAAGGAAGTAATTGAAGTCAAAATGATTCCAGAGCACGATCTTTACGAACCCCAAGAAACCACCAACGCTGCCCGTCACTTTGCTGCCACCTATGCGTTATACCGAATCAATTTCATCAAAAATATGAAAATGTTACTCCCTATCATCTTCAGAGACTATTGGTCCAGTCTCGAAACAAAACGTCTACTGGTGCTAAAATCAGATAAAAATTTGCATGATTCAGTATATAATGCTGATCCGTTCTCGGTGGTTTTACGCCAAAGGGAAATCAACGAGAAGAGACAGAAGGAGAGACTAACCAGAGAGCAAAATGAGGCCAAAATCAAAAAGCCTTCGGTAAACATCCTGACATCAACTAAAATTGACAAGAAAACCACAGCAAAATCATTGCGTCCCCAAACCCCGGCAGAATTGGCACCAAGCTTCCCTCGGAAAGTGTGGTCCAACTCTCCATTTATTGATTTCGATCCGGAAGTCCGTACTTCCATTGAAAATTCCATCAAAAACCATATCGATTGGATTCTTGAAGACCATTCTACCGATCATGATCAGGCTGAAAAAAATGAATATATTAAACAGTTGACTAAACTCGGATTCAGATCCACTCACGTCGAAGAAGCCGTTAGCTACACTTCTAGCTTTACTGAAGCGTTGGAGTGGCTTTTGTTTCATATTCCTGAAGATGACTTACCTCAGTACTTTGCTCGTAAAGATGAGGATTCGGCAGTTTCTTTCAAAATTTCTAAGAATATTCAACAAGAGTATATGCTTCAGCGACTCAGTGAGTCTGCCTTCGATCAGTACGATATCTTGAGTTCTCTAGAAGAAAACAACAACAATGAGATCGAGACAGCTATATCTCTTACCCATAAAATTGTCAAATTCGACACCCCCGTCTCCGATTCATCAGACCCTGAGTTATGGGAGCAGGAAATTGAGGGTATTGAAGTTATTGGTTCTAATGAATGTAAATTCGTGGAAAATACTGATAAAAGAGTGGTTACTATCAAGCTTAATCCAACTAATATTGCTTCTGATTTGTTGAGTTTGAGATTATACCGTTCCAAAAATTATCCTAATGATTTGCCTGGTTTGCAGCTTATCGTCACAAACTCATCATTCAAGCTAGCCAATTACATCAAGCTCTCCATTTTACGACAATTGATTGAGATGGTTGTGTCTCAGAACTATCTCGGAGAATGCTTCATATTCATGATGATCGAATGGCTAGAGAGTAATGTATCCAGAATTATCGATGACCCTGGTCTATTAGTGAATTTCAAACCCACAAAACAGAAAACTCTAGTCTCAAGTAATCAACAGAATAAAGCTAAGGGAAAGAAGGTGAGTCGCCAAACACTCACTGCCAATGACTTAGAGAATATTAAGAGCAGTGATAATAAGAGAAAGGGTTCACAAGAGATCAAAGATTCTGTAAGAAAGAGACAAACCCTTCCCGCTTGGAACAAAAAGGACAATCTTGTATCCGTGATTAATGATAACAAAGTCACATTGATTACTGGAGAAACTGGTTCAGGAAAATCGACACAAATTGTTCAGTTTATTCTTGACGATTTAAACCAATCGGGAGATTATGAAAGCACAATTGTTTGTACTCAACCAAGACGTATTTCTACCATTGGTTTGGCAGAAAGAATTAGTGATGAAAGAATTGACAAGGTCGGAAGTGAAACTGGATATATCATTAGAGGGGAGAACAAGACTAGCAAATTAACAAGAATCTCATTTGTTACTACTGGGGTATTGCTTAGGATGCTCCAGTCAGCCTTGTCTACGAAAGAAGATATGGATCTTTCGATCTTCGATAGGTTGAAGTATATCTTTATCGATGAAGTTCACGAAAGATCCGTGGATAGTGATTTTCTTCTTATTATCTTAAAACGTATCATGAAGAAATTGCCTAAATTAAAGATCGTGCTTATGTCAGCTACACTTGATATCACCGTTTTCCAGAAGTTTTTTGATACTCCAGTCAATCATCTTCATATTGAAGGTAGAACTTTCCCTATCAAAGACCACTATCTCGACTCTGTTTTGGAATCATTGGACTACTCAATGACAAATCGTGATGGTGAAGAAATCAGACCCAAGGCTGACTCTCAGTTTTTCAAATCCGGTACCCTTAATTATGATCTTGTTGCCAAACTATGTGTCTTTATTGATCAAAAGTTATCGGACGAATCAAACAATGGTTCCATTTTGATCTTCTTGCCGGGAATAATGGAAATCAACCGCTGCATAAACACTATCGAACGTGAATTTGATAATAATAGTGTATGGTGCTTACCACTTCACTCGGCATTATCTTCGAATGATCAAAAACGTGTGTTCAAGAATTCACCTCGTGGAACAAGAAAGATTGTGGTGTCAACAAATGTAGCAGAAACTTCCATTACAATCCCTGATTGTGTTGTCGTTATTGATAGTGGAAGATCTAAAACGATGTTCTTTGATTCCAAAATTAATGCCACCAAATTAATTGAGAACTGGTGTTCTCGGGCTGAAATCATGCAAAGAAGAGGTAGATCTGGTCGTATACAGAATGGTGATTGTTATCATCTCTACACCCAGGAAACCGAAAGTAAAATGATTCCGCAGCCAATCCCAGAAATCAAGAGAACAAGATTGGAGAATCTATATTTGGTTGTTAAATCTATGGGAATTAACAATGTGGAGGAATTCTTGAAAGGTGGATTAGATGCTCCTGACTCGGCGTCCATGGCAAATGCAAAATCCTTGTTGTTCCAAATTGGTGCTCTTAATAAGTCTGAGCATCTTTCTCATTTGGGTAAGTACCTCTCTTATCTTCCAACAGATTTGCATAGTGGGAAATTGTTAATTCTTGGATGTATATTTGACTGTCTAGAGATTTGTTTAATCCTAGCATCACTCAGCTCCACTGGTAGTCCATTTTTGAATAGCCACGAATTAAGAGACGAAATCAAACAGATCAAGTCTACTTTTGCAAAAAATAGAGGAGATTTATTAGGCTCAGCGGTGGCTTATTTGGAATACGAAAAACTAAGATTAAGTGGAGGAAACTCGAAAAGATTCATAAAGGAGAATCATTTATCATATTTAACAATCAATGAAATCACCTCAGTGAGATCTCAGTATTTGTCATTTTTGAAAGATACCGGGTTTGTTCCATTCACCTACCATTCTAGAAATACCTCTGAGGACTTGTACAAGCTCTTGAATAAGAATCAAGACAATTTTTCAATTGTGTCGGCAATTATCACTGGGGCATTCTATCCAAATATTGCCAGGGTACAATTACCTGATCCTAAATACTTCCAATCATCCGTGGGATCTGTGGAGATAGATCCCGATATCAAACAGACCAAATTCTGGATTCAGAATAAGGATTTTGTTGAACAGTTTACCAACAATAAGTTGGTTGAAAGGGTGTTACCAGCCAAGAGAGCTTTCATTCACCCATCTTCTCTCCTCTTCTCTGACGGAGGACTGAGAGACTACAATGGTGTTAATCTTGACGAGTTTAAGAACGAAGATGGTGCGATTAATTTTGAAAAGGCCAGTGCAAATTACAAACCTGACTTAACTCCTCAAGTCCCAAAATCATCTAATTCTCTAAAAAACAGTTTTGTTGTCTTCACCACCTCGAGTTTCACTACCAAACTCTACTTGCGGGACATAACCCCTTCCAGCACCATTGCTACGTTATTATTTGGTGGGGCAATCACTTATGACTTGACCAACAACTTCAACAATGGGATTGTCATTGAGAATTGGATGCCAATACGTACCTGGTGCAAGAATGGGGTTTTGATCAAAAGATTGCGTATTTTGTTGGATCAAGTTATCCACAACAAGCTATCCACGCCACACTTCAACTCGCTTCCATCGGATTCAAACGCCGACAACGAGATCCTTTCGGTGGTTGAAACAATTCTTCGTTCCAACCAAAAATAATAGACATCTATATAGAATTAGTAGCATAGTAAAATTTCGCAACAACAATCACGTGACTGGTGTATGGATTTTTCGTTTGAAAAAAAATGAGTTTTCTGATTAAGCTGAATAAACACTAGGTACTTCAGTTTTACGGTTGACCCCCAGTTCAATACATCGAATTCCATTGCTTGATACGATGAATAACTCCAACAATAACGGTAATGATGGGTCCGGGGATTTTTCCGGGTCCAATAACCCGGGAAACGGTAACTTCAACTATAATCAGAATCAACAACTGAATGATCAGAATGATGGAAGTAATAATCAAAATAGACAGGTGAATAATAACAGACAAATCAATATCCAACCAGCACAGGCTACAAGATTACTCCAGGAATTCAAAACTGAAATTTCTTTGGCTAAAGCTGCTGGGGATGATAAAGCAGCTGCTCAACCTCATTATACTCGTGCTGAAAACATTAGACTGGTGCTTTTAAGATACCAAGCTCAACAGCAACGTGCCAAACAACAGCAGCAGCAACAACAGCAACAACAACAGAATCAAAATCCTCAACAACCACAACAGCAACAGTTACCTCCTCAAGGTTTGCCATTATCTCAAGGTAACTCGCAAAACTCCTCTCCTAACATCTCCAAACAAACCCAACCACCACTTAATAATCAAACTCATATTCCTCAAGCCGGTACCCCACAGGCTGGTGGTCAGCAATCAACCAACCCTCCTCCTAATGCAAACACCAATAATCAGATCTCCATTGAAAATTTCAATAAAGTCAAAGCTCGTGTAATTGCTCTTGATAATAAGATAAAACAACTCAATGCTGCTAAAAACACTCCAGGAATCACTCCCGAGCAGCTCACTGCTATTGATAATCAATTGGCCGAACTGAAATTGCAAGCCTCCAAATGTCAGAAAATTGCTATCATCATTAAAGACCAATTAATGAGAAGAAATGCTGCTCAAGCAGGTGCTAACCAAAGTAATGCTGCCAAACCAACTCCACAGGCATCGCAGATTAATGTGCAAAAGCCAATTGCCCAACCACAACAAACCCAACCACCACCTGCTACACAACCCATAATGCAACAACAGCAGCAGCAACAACAACAACAACAAAGACCTCCTCCTGTTAGTGCTCCAAGTCAGTCTCCTCCAGTTCAACAGCCTTCAGGTATCATTCAAGGTATACCACAACCTCCAGTCCAAGGTCTTCAGAAGAAAGGATCTCCTAGTGCTCTGGGATCTCCACTTAAGCAAGCAAGTGCCACTACCACCCCAAACACTGCTCTTGCTAATGCTGTTTCTTATGGGAAGCCGGTCAAATCAGCTTCACCTCCTGCCTCATCAAGTGGCAAAGGAACCCCTCAATCTTCTGGTCCTCCACAAATCAATTTATCTGGAATTACAAAACCAAGTGTTCCATCGATACCGATTTCGAGCTCCATCAATGTTAAACCTCCAAATCCAATCACATTGAAACCAGGTAATAATAGTAGAGCTACATTAACTGGTGGATCTGCCAATGGTCTTGGTCAAATAATAGGAACCCCAGCAGTTGTAAGAATGCCAACTTTTGATTTGGCAACCACTGGCGCAGGTGGCCCCATCCCCGACAACGGTGGTAGAGTACTCACAAAGAGAAAATTGACCGAATTGGTTAATACCATTGGTGCTGATGAAGGTGACGGTAAGACAAATATTGATGGTGATGTTGAAGAATTATTATTGGATTTGGCTGATGAATTTATTACGTCAGTTACCGGATTTGCTTGTAGATTAGCTAAACACAGAAAAGTTGATGCTGTTGATGTCAGAGATGTTCAATTACATTTAGAAAGAAATTGGAACATTAGAGTGCCTGGTTTCGCAATGGACGAAATTAGAGCAACTAGAAAATGGCAACCAAGCTCCAGCTATAATCAAAAGGTTTCGGGAGTTGAAATCTCGAAATCAGTTAATGGAAATATTAATTAGAAATTCTACATAGCAAAAATATACTAAATTAGGACTTTTAAACTTTATAATCCGTATCCAATCTATTCATTTGTTCTAAAATTACCATTATTATCAACAAGTATTTCCAGCTTAACCCAAAATTCTAATGCCTTTGAGGCAATGTACGGTGCCATATTCAACGTACTAGCTATATTCTCAAGGCTTAACTCATGAGACTTTTCATCAAATAATGAAATCACTGCAGCTTTATCTGGAGTGACCTCAAAATGCCTCGATTCATTACCTATCACCAATTCTAATTTGACCGACCCAACACTGGGTAAAAGTTTCAAATTTCTCCCTTTCTTTAAGTTGGAAAATTCTGAATTGAAAATTTCAAAGTTTTCTGTAACCGAAGGAGGAAGTTTGAAATAGTCATTCTCTGGCGACAAATTATCACATAAAGTTTGCCAGTATAAATGAGAGAGTACAATGGACACAAACTTTGATGTTCCAATATCTTCATTGGATCTTAGTTTGGAGTTGATTACTTCACTTTCCACAATATCACAAATCATCACATCCAAAGTTGAAAATTCATTCTTACCAAATCTCTCTTTCAATAAATCCAAATGCTGAATTATTCCATCTAAATCATATTCGCTTCGATTAATTAATCTTTCACCAAACAATTTTGTGAATTCCTCTATAAATATTTCCTTCAGGTCAAATATTGATATTAATGATTCAATTACATCTGTGACCTTATCCTTTTTAAAATCTGGCAATGCATCAATAGGATCCGGAACCCAGTTCAAGTCAAATAAGTCATCCAGTACACTCTCTAGATTTTTGGCACCAGCACTTCTCTGATCGAATTGAGCACTACCTTCAACGCTAATGCTAAGGCCAGACATCATATTAGAATCTTGAGTATGACGATCATTTTTCTTACTCTTTCTTAATTCCTGGGCCAATTCTATCAATTCATTTGATTCATCATCATCATTAAGCAAACCGTGAACAAGTTTTATGATTATATCTTCTCTTGTTTTCAAATACCTCCTTATAGGTCTGACAACTTTATCAAGAAGAACCCCCTTGGGATCTATAATCAAAAATGCCTTAATAGTTGAAGTATAAGTGGTTATTACATCGACAGTGTTGGCACCTGAATGTAAGGTATTCTCATGGCAGGCTTGAATGAATGTGTCCACCAACTTGGCTCTTTGGTATGCTTGGGAATTTGATGAGTAGTCTATGGAATTGACTAGTTGTTGAGTTTTGACATTTATGGATACATTTTCTGAACTTTCTTGTTGAAGTTGTGGTTGAGTTGACTGATTAAATTTGAACAGGATGCATTGGTACAATTCAGATAACGCCACCGAAGTAGAAGGAAAATTAACAATAAGCTGGAATATTTCTTTTATTCTAAGCGACACCAATTCATCGTGAGCGATTTTGATAAGTTTATAGAGATAGTCATGATTAAATTCAGTAGATGATAATTTCATGATAAGGGTGAAACTGGGGTAAAGTTCTATTCTAATCCAGTCATTAATCTTCTCAAGTAAAGGAGCATCCCATATGTTAGAACAATTTGATAGAATATAAGATTTTATTCTCTTTATTGATAATTGAATGACAATGGCATTTTGTTCATTGATAAGCCCTATGGATATGAGAATTTTTGAGTATTCTTGTGAATCCGAGCTGCTCAACGAACTATGACTCTGAAACAACGTACTAGATAAATAATTTTCAAGAAGTGTCATGAATTTGGACTGGGGGTTGTTTATCAAGTATAGGTTGAATAATGAATTCAAATTTCTGAGGAACAAATCTTGAGGGAGACGACTTAAATTCAAGTAATTTTGGCAATGAGTGTAGTAGGATTTGATTTGTTTGATAGTGTTGATGATTTCAATGAAATTCTCCAAGGTTATATCTGTTTTGGAGTTGATAAATGGTCTAAACTGGTTATCAAAACTTAGTCTAATGGAGTTGATGTATAATTTGGTAAACTCTGTTTGGCTCAACTCGTCTTTTAAACAACTCCTTATGGCAGCCTTCACCCTTGGGGATGGATCTACAACATTTATTGACTCACTGGGATAGTATGGTTCCAACCAATTGAGTAAACAATCTATATCATTCTCGATATCATTGAACAACTGTTGATTAGAAAGCGAGGAATTGGAAGCTAAATGATTGAAATTAGGCAGCGGGATGATCTCGTTGATCACATCCTTTGATATGGGCACAGTATACATCCCAATAATTGCTTGTTGTTGCCTGGTTGGTGATTTCACTGTTGAGCCATGCTTTTTGTATGTGGATCACAATACTGTTATTATGGAGGTTTACATTTTTTTCTTTGAGAATTTCCTATCTTATAGTTACAACTCCTCGCATCACCATAGTTAAAGGCTCTCATCAACAGTACCATCATGGTATGTATAAATAGGAAGGTATATAAGTGACCAATACTAACACATGCTATAGCCCAGACCTCTGAAAGCTATTTTGAAGCAACAATTCATCTCCATAACTGAGACTAATGGTACGACCGCCACCAATTGGTTGGAAAAGTATAAGTGGAAATTGGAAGATGCCATGAACGCATATCTCAGTAGTGGTGGACGTAATGATGAGATGGATGCGCTTGATGATCAATCCCTTAAGAATATTAGTCCGAAATTGGCGAAAATATACGAGAAGTATCAGGATGAAAAAAATCCTGAAATTATAGACATTGATGGAACCATAGAATACTTGGAGGATTTACAAATAGATCCCGAAGATATCTTAAGTTTAATACTAGCATATTTATTAGAATCACCCAGCACGGGAGTATTCACGAAGAAATCATTCTTGACCATATGGAATAATAAGAAAATCACCCGTCTACCAGAAATGAAACAGTATTTAAAGTCATTACAACAAGAAATAGATGAAGACTTAAAGAAGTTTGAATTATTATACAAGTTCACCTTTGGCTTCATCAAAGCCAACGAAATCGATAAAACCATAAACTATGAATTGGCAACTTCATATTGGCAATTATTGTTCAAAGATCGCATATACTTTGATGAAAGTCAGCCAAGATTAGAACAATGGTATAAGTTCGTCAATGACGAATACAAAAGAGACTTCAGCCGGGATAGTTGGAACATGTTCTATCATTTCTTAGTGGATATAATAGCTAAAGATCCAAAGAACTTCAAGGACTATGACGAAATGAGTGCTTGGCCCAGTGTCATCGATGAGTATGTGGAATA
Source organism: Isabelozyma gotoi (assembly GCA_003708205.2). Lineage (NCBI taxonomy): Eukaryota > Fungi > Ascomycota > Pichiomycetes > Serinales > Metschnikowiaceae > Isabelozyma > Isabelozyma gotoi. The sequence goes on along the minus strand of PPNP02000024.1, from coordinate 4,721 downwards.
CTTACGAGAAAATGAATTAATAGAAGAGCCAGTACAATAGTATGTCCTTTTCGCGCTTCCTACATTATGGTAATTTACGTTGAAAGCTACAAGTTGATACATAAGGCCCATTAATTATATATACAACGTAATAAATCAATTCAAGAGGCTATCAATACTCGATTTACGTAAAGCTAGTAAAGTCTTTGAAGCATCTTGATCAGAAAGTTTGTCACTCTCTGCCACTAGGGGTGGACTGTTTTGTATTATTGCATTATTAGTGGGAACTTTGGATTTAAATAGCTTTTTACGAGGATAATTGTCAGTGTAAGAATTGTCAGTAGTCGAAATAGCAGGATCGGGTAAAATGAAGTTATAATTGGAATTAGAATTGGAAACGGTTGATTTCAAAGGTTTGGTGAAGGGAGAAATTCCAGAATTTCTCTTTGGGATGGTGGTGTTATCTTTATTATCATTATATTTGTTCAACATGGATAATATTGGTGCCATATCTGGGGTTATTTCTGGGCTGGGAAGCTGGTTCGACTCTTGGTTATAAAAGTTTTCTGATTTCTCCTCTTCTATTGATTCTTCGGTTTCATTTATGAAGTTCAAGTTCTTTTTTTTACTTGATGATTCAAGTAAATTTTTAAAACAAAATTCATGATCAATATTTCTATATTTGTTAACATCTAAATCAATTTTGGAAAAATTTATGTCAAAATTATAATCTTCGTCATTAATTAAATTATGTTGTTGTTGGATGATATGGTGTAAGTAAAGGATGTATTCAACCGAAGATTTAAGGATTGTAAGTTTATACATTCCGTCAATTTTGTTATTGTTGTTGGTAGCACTCTTCTTATTATTGGATTCAGAGTTTGAATAACGACAAGCGGGAATCAAGTATTTCAATGCTTCGAATTCCCGATTTATCTTGATTCTTCTTCTCTTTTCAATTATTGAGTGAAGTTGCTTTGTTTCATGTTTTCTTTTTGCCAATTCTTGTGAATCCACATTAGCAGATGATCTTCTTCTTTTCTTTTTCACCACTTGATCACCAGAAGTATTAGAGGGAATTACCGTAGGAGAGTTATTTGAATACTCATTAGTTAGTATTTCGTAATTGTTATCATCATTTTCAAGCTCTTTATTAAGTTGAATAATGGTGGTCTTTAACACTGGAGGGTTAGGCAAGGAAGAAGACATTATAGTATAATTTGTTCCTAGTCAATCAAAGAAAAACAAGTGACATAAAACTTCCAAACAGTCAGATATTTATATTTGTTACCCACGTTTAAACAGCGTGTGCCTTTATAATGTACTTTCTCAGGATCCAAAGTCTAAATGATGTCAAAATAGCACACGTTTTTGATTTTAACTTCGTATAATAAGGCAAATAGTCACACGAGTTTGGCAGTGGCTTCAATAATACTCAGTAAATTTTCTGTTATCTTTGATGCTTCAGCCAATTTTGAGCTATTCAGATACTATAGAAAACTTATGCTTCGATGCGCTACTACGGTCGTATACTCCTCTGACCTGATACTACCGTTGATATATGTTACTTTCTGCTATCTTTTTTAATTTGCTTTGCCTACAAATTTTCTATCTTTCTCTCTCCCATCACCCACGTGTGCTGCCTATCATGCGGTTGTGAAAAATCTAATCACAAAACCTAAAAAATATATGAGAAATCGGCTATTTTAATTGCTGCGAATTATCCAACCCATACACCAAATGAGGCTTGGCCCACGAGACATCAAACCTCCACGAGACCCACGAGACCTGCGTTTGCAGCAATAAAACGTGAGAGATGAAACAGTTTTGAGATTTCGGCCAATTAAATTGTGTTATTATCTGCGGTGGCAAGAATAAAATCCTTCTTGGTCAACCCACCTGGTGTCCCTCCTGTGGTCAACCACAAACAAATATAGCATAACAAAAATGACCATATTCTCGGAAAGTATATATATTAGGATTCCCAATACGGTTGATAGAACTTAAAAGTCAATATAACTAAAAGTATATGCACATGATAAGCTTCAACTGTTAAGGTACATCTTCAAAATAAGAAATTAGGGTACCGATATGCACATGTGTGTGTGAGGTGAAGGAATTTTGAGAAAGTATAACAAATTAGGAGATCCCAATATGAATATGTTAGTTGAGATATGAGACTCTACTATTAAGTGACAATCATGGTTTGGTCGTTGGCGTCCTTATCTTGGCGTATCTTCCAAGAAAGTATTAACTCACGCACTCGATAACGATTCTATCTGGACGATCTATTTGTAAAGTGGAAGTAAATCCTAAATATTTTTCTTATAAGCTTATTCTAAGTGTTTCTACTAAGCCAGCTTTGTTCATTTGGGAAAGTCCCTTAACCACTTGCTACAACCCCATATAAGAATTTTCTTAATTTGGACATATTTTCAAACTTGTCAAAACTCTGATTAGTTGTGATCTGATGACTTCCACTTATAAAGTGGCTGCCTTTCTGTCTCTTCCAAATCCTATAGCTGGAAAGTTCAACCAAGCTACAAAGCAGGTGATCAAGTTTTGACTCATCGGAAAATCGAGAACGGTGTACCTGTAATTCAACGCTATATTCGATCGTTTGTACTTTTTTCTATTTCTAATTAGATTACCATAAGTTCTCTCTGTAGTAAAGTACCATACATACTTTCAATAATTTAGGTCCAACAAACTCTGTGTAGAAGGATAGCAGTGCATTAACAGACACAAATTTTGATAGTTACATTCTGTCAAATGACGTAATGTACGATAAGCAATCGCTATTGTAAATGACAACGAAATAACACTTGTACAGGTAATGTAAAGAATGTGACCTCGCCAAGCTTATGCTCACACTTTGAATACTTCGGGGTATTCGGTTCTTACTATTATCAGAGGTTCCATTCTGGGTAACCTCATTATTGGTTTCCGTATTGGTTGAAGTAGTGATATTCACTGACCAACGAACTCGATAATGGCTAGATGAGAGAAAAGTCTTTTGACAAAGTTTTGGTCACATTTCTAAGACATTCTGAGCTTTAGAGTCCTTGGAATTTTGAATTGTGTTAATGGCGTAGCTTAAAGTTAATTATGGATTTAGTCAATAATAATCTATATTGAAGATTTAGTGCTGCTGTTGAGCTAATTGTCTTCTTTCACGTTCGAATACTTTTTCTAATTCAGACACCCTTTTAAGTTTAAAGTCTAATTTACTCAATTGATGATTGACGAAGGTAAAGGTCAATCTTTCTTCATAATTGGGGAATGGATCTGGCAGTGTTAACAGCAGCGTCATGGAATACGTTGTCAGAAGAAACTTCAAGGTTGGCAGATCCATTCTGTTCAGTTTGTTTCTCTTCCTCATCAACTTCCAGGTCATGCGATTCACCTCCATTGGCACTCTCAACGAGTTCTTGCAACCAATTGGGCTGCAGGTTTCACAGTTAATTGTGCTCCCTGTGTTCAGCTCAAGAAATAAACATTCTTTTTTGGCCTCTTCTGACAAGTTCCTTTCTTTTTAAGAAACCAGTATCTTATCAAATTCTTTTTAACTTAATGATGAATGCTAGCTCATATCATTAACTTCAATTTCTATCTGAATATCTGGACTACTAAAAGAAAAGACTGGATATTAAGTTTAGAGCAAAGATTATATAATCGTCGAGGTTCCTTTCCGAGTTCTCAAAGAAAGTCTTCTGTGTCCTTTCTTTCGGAGATGTTTATCTACTGAACTAGTATATTACAGAACTTAGCAGACTTAATTTAATTTCTGTCTGAATAAGGTAGGTTTAACTTCTATGAAGCAAGGACTGAGTAAGAGGCGTAATTTTTTTTGAAGCTTATGATTACTGGTTTACCCTCAACTTTTTATTCATAAAGAACCATAATATCATAATTCTCAAAAATATTAACTTCTTTATGTATTTCCGAAGGAGATGATTATGATCTTTTACATTTGTAAATAAGTAAAAAAAAAACGTAATTTTTCTCTAAAATGCTACAAATTAGAAAAAAGTCTGAATTTTTTTTGCTCAGAGTATCTAACAATAAATGTGCAAACTCAAGTTAAGAACTGAATTGTGTTTATTTTACTAACAGCATACAGAATTCTAAGTTCAATATCTATTAAAACTCCTGGAAATATGCTGTAGAAAGGAAGTATTTTTAAAATCAACTTGAGTATTTTGAGACCTACTATGAGTTTTATCCAATACAAGATATGAGTAGAAAACTTTTAAATTTATCACATGGAGTCAAAATGAAAATTAAGAAGTCTACCATATCCAATCAACCTAACTGATAAACCAAATTCAAAGTATCTGAGAGAGTATCCAACAATTTCTTAAGAAGTTTGTGTCGTGCTCTTGTTGTATTAGGGTCTAGAACTGTAAGACTAATAGGATGTTCTACCAGAGCAGATCGTACAGGACCATATTGTACTTATAATTCAATTTCAAATTTCTTGATTACAGAAAGACAAAATAGTATTTGTTTGATTTGCTGAAATATACTTTTAGATATTTATAAGTTTGCTTTTCATAATTACTGTTCTCTTTAACGGGTTGGAACTAAAATAAATTCTCTCGCAACACGCAATAAATCATAATGATGATACATTGAAGAAATACCAAATTTGTTGATGACAACATAAAGTTTTTGTTGAAATTCTTGAATAGGATCCATTCTAAAGTAGTGCAGTTAATAAAGAGATAGTGTATTTAGTA
>PPNP02000023.1:0-194482 GCA_003708205.2 Isabelozyma gotoi | reverse complement strand
TGACTATTCCTCACTTTTCTTCCTTCGTAAACCCCCAAAGTTCCCCCCAAAGTTCCCTCAAAGTTGCCCATTTTTCACCGCCGTCATGACTAGAGACATCAAAAACCACCTCCTCTTCGAGGTAGCCACCGAGGTGGCCAACAAGGTCGGCGGGATCTATTCGGTGCTTAAGTCCAAGGCCCCTATAACCGTGGCCGAATACCGGGAACGTTATACTCTTATCGGGCCCTTAAACTATAATTCGGCCCAAATTGAGGTTGAAGAACTTCCTGTAAAGGACCCATTCATCAAGGAATCTTTGGATTCCATGTCAAACCGTGGAATCCGTTGGTTATACGGTCGTTGGCTTATCGAGGGGGCCCCTCGAGTCCTCTTGTTCGATATCCACTCTGCTGCCAACCACCTTAACGAATGGAAATCCGACCTCTGGAATATCGCCGGTATTCCTACCCCAGACCACGATCAGGAAACCAATGATGCCATCTTATTGGGTTATTTGGTGGCCTGGTTTTTGGGTGAATTGGTGTACCACGACCGGGAAAGGGCCGTCATCTGCCACTGTCACGAATGGTTGGCGGGAATTGCCTTACCCTTGTGCCGGAAAAGACGTATTGATGTCACCACCATCTTCACCACCCATGCCACTTTGCTAGGCCGTTATTTGTGTGCTGGGTCCACTGATTTCTACAATAATTTGGCCAATTTCGACGTCGACGCCGAGGCCGGGAAACGAGGCATCTACCACCGTTATTGCATCGAACGGTCCGCCACCCATTCCGCCGACGTGTTCACCACCGTGTCCCATATCACTGCCTACGAATCCGAAAACTTGTTGAAGAGAAAACCCGATGGTGTGTTGCCAAATGGGTTGAATGTGGTCAAATTCCAGGCAGTCCACGAATTCCAAAATTTGCACGCTACCAAGAAGGAAAAAATCAATGAATTCATCAAGGGACATTTCTACGGAAACTACGACTTTGATTTGGACAATACCTTGTATTTCTTCATTGCTGGAAGATACGAATTCAGAAACAAGGGATGCGATTTCTTCATTGAGGCCCTTGCTCGTTTGAACCACCGTTTGAAGGAGGCCGGTTCAAAAATGACAGTAGTGGCCTTCATTATCATGCCTGGTAAAATCAATTCCTACACCGTGGAAACATTAAAGGGTCAGGCCGTCATTAAACAATTGGAAAACACCATCGAAGAGGTGCAAAGAAAGGTCAGTCAGAGATTATTCGAACACTGTGCTCGTTTCCCTAACCACCATTCCACCTCCAACACCAACGGTAACGAGGTTCCTTCTATTGACGAGTTAATCAAACCCGCCGACAGAGTGTTATTGAAGAGAAGAATCTTTGCCTTGAAAAGAGACGGTTTACCCCCAATTGTCACCCATAACATGACCGAAGATGCCACTGACCCGGTATTAAACCAAATCAGAAGGGTCCAATTATTCAACAGACCCGAAGACCGGGTGAAAATCATCTTCCATCCCGAATTTTTGAACGCCAACAACCCAATTTTATCCCTCGACTACGAAGAATTCGTCAGAGGTTGTCATTTGGGTGTATTCCCTTCGTACTACGAACCTTGGGGTTACACTCCTGCTGAATGTACGGTCATGGGAGTTCCTTCCATCACCACCAACTTGTCGGGATTCGGTTGTTACATGGAAGATTTGATTGAAAACACCAGTGATTACGGTATCTACATTGTTGACAGAAGAATGAAGTCGGTGGATGAATCAATTAACCAATTGACCGACTACATGTTTGATTTCACCCAAAAAACCAGAAGACAAAGAATTAATCAAAGAAACAGAACCGAAAGATTATCGGACTTATTGGACTGGAAGAGAATGGGTCTTGAATACATCAAGGCCAGACAATTATCCTTGAAGAGAGCCTACCCTGACAAATTCAAGAATGGAGCCAATCCATTCAACAATTCCTCTAATCTTAAATTAACCCGTCCATTATCGGTACCAGGTTCCCCTAGAAGTAAGGTGGGGTCCATGACTCCTGGTGATTTGGGCTCGTTACAAGAAGCCCAACAGGCCCTTAACACCGACGACTACATTGGTTTCACTTTGGGAGGTGACGATGATGCCGAAGACGAGGCCACCAGTCACTATCCCTTGACCTTAAGAGGTAATTCTGCTCCACCGGATGAAGCTAAAGAATAATTTAGACGTTAACTACATTTCTCTACTTTTCCTTCTTTGTTTGCCCATTTTGTCTGCCATTTTGTCTTTTTCTTAATTGTTGTTGTTTGCATTATTGCATAATCCGTGTCATGTGTTCATTCGCTAATAAACGCCATCCCCATAATCTTTTGTAGTTCAGGGGTAGAAACGTAATTTTTCACTTATCATTCACTTGTATCATTAAAAAGTCGTGCGCTGCCCAATACTTCCAAAGAAAGTTTTTTCTTCCGTCGAAATTCAACCCTTTTATATTCTGGACTCTCTCCAATAAATCATCGTATAAAACCACCATGTTGCCACTATACTTGTTGACCAGCGCTAAGAACCAGCAGATATTGGTAGAATTGAAGAATGGAGAAACCATAAACGGGAATTTGGTTAATTGCGACTCGTGGATGAACTTAACCTTAAATGATGTGATTCAAACGTTCAATAATGGAGAAGAATTCAATAAATTGAGTGAGATCTATATTAAGGGGATCCATATCAAGTACTTGAGATTACCCGAATTCGTCATGGACAAAGCCAAAGAACAAAATGCCCTTAATTTGGAACAAAAACATAGAAATAATCAAAGAAGAAGAGTTGGAGACAACTATAATAACAACAATAATAATAGAAATGGTCATTACAACAACAGAAGAAACTTTAACAACCGAGGCAATGGCTCTGGCAACAATAACAACAACAACAACAACCGTCGTTACAACAACGGAAATGGCCAATACGGGGGTAACAACAGAAACTCCCAGGCCCAACCACAATAATGTATTAATGACGCTGTATATTACTTCATTGAAGTCATAACTACTATGTATTATGTAACGTTTTTTTTTTTTTGTCATCCATGGGTTTTTAAAGGTGTTTATTAGTTGATTTAATAAATGGTTTCTTTAGCACATTGTAGGCCACAAGTGCACCTACCACCACAAACCAGTCTCCTTGGTCTTACCGTTGCTATATCTGTTGCCATTGATGCCTCTGCCAGCTATTCCTCGAGGAAAGTTTGGTGGTTATCGTGATTTACGCTATATAAGGTGTCCTACAGGATGGAAACATGAGTTTCCGGTAATGGTTTGTGCCAATTGTGCTCATATTCCGTATTTTCCTTCCAAACTTCGCTGGGAGTGTCTGAGGCGACGATACGGACGGAATTCTGATGGGAGATCCGGTAGTAGTGGGTCTACAAGTCCTCTGGTATCAGACTGGAGTGAGGGATTAGATAACTTGTTGCAAGATCTTAGTCTGATGGAGGAAGATACGCTTATCGAGGATGTGGATGAGAGCCAGAAGAGGGGGAGCCAGAACGAGACGAAAGAGACTGACGAGAGGAAAGAGAGTTCTAAGACAGAGAGGAAAGAGAGCCATAATGATAATGAGAAAGACAGCCATAATGACGAGAACGAAGAGAGCCATAATGAGAACGAGGTGGAGAAGGTAAAAGTGAATCTGTTAGAGAACCAACAAGTGAAATCGAAACCAAAAGCTCAACTACAAGCCCAGCTAAAAGCTCAACTAAAAGCTCAACTCGAAGTCCAACAAAGAGCTCGACAAAAAGCTCAACGAATTGCCAGAATCCTACACCGCCATGGTTTCATCCTGTCCCATAGCATCTCTACAAGTAGTAATTTCCATAGTAATAATACAACGTACACATATACAATATCGTAGCGTTATTTGGTCATAAGTCATTAGGAAAGGGCCTTAGGGTTGTTGATGGACCAACTTCTCAAGTCGTCACGGTACGCATTCTCGTTAATCAACCCATTGAGGTCTCTGCTGTCGCCTGATTCCGGCTCAGGAGGCTTATGGCTGGTTCCTAATTTCTTACAGTAAGTCTGGTTGAATTCCTTCCCACTAGAACACTCAAAGAGGTCCTTGACACACTCTTCGGGTGGGTAGTTTAATAAACAGTACAATTCCGGGTCCCATGTTGATTCCAATATCTTCTTGTACAAGCTGGTGATGATTGGGTCCATAATAATGTTTTCCTGGACCCTGGTGATAGGAGCATTATTAGAGTTATCTGCTGGATTGCTTACCTGCGATTGGGCATTGTTGCTGGCACTAGAGTTAGAGTTGTCAGATTTGCACGAGAGCTTCAATTTCGATAATGGTTTCTTCTTAGAGCTCTCAGACGAATTTTCAGTGTTCTGAGTCAGAGAATGAGATACCTGTTGACGATGGTGGCTCGACGAGTTCTTGTCTGAATCAAAGCTCGAAGTAGACGACACTGACGGCAGGTTTTGACTACTAAACGTGCTGGAATCAGGTGACTGAATAACATCATTCAAACCCCCAAACACCTTCTTCCTCTCGAACTGAGGCACATTGAATTTAGTGGGCTGGGAAACAACCTGGGGGTCTTTCTTATCATCAGTAAAGGTCTGGCTACCACTGTGAGAGTCATTGATTTGCAATTGGGTATGGAATTCGTAGTTAGAAGGCAATTCCGTGAGTCCAATGGTAAGTATCAATATGGAATTAACCTTAGAATCTCTGAGCAAATACTTGGATGTAGTGGGTTCGCTGAAGTTAAGGTATTCCGATAAGTTGATTTCCAACTTCCCCAACTCAGAAGTTTGGTCGTGGTTCAAATGGGGGTGAGGAGGATGGCATAATTTACCAGACAGGTTATCGTTCTTGGAGTCATGGATATAATACACTTTCAACGTAAGATTTTTATCAGCTATCAAGTTTTCTCTTCTTTTGTAAGGGAACTTCAAATTACAAGATAAGTTGTAGTTAAAGGCACACTTAAAGTTGTGGATTCTCTTCTTGGAGGTAGTTACGGAAACATTACCAGAACTGGTGGTGGAAGAGGACGAAGAAGAGTCGGAAATACCAGAAAGCGACGTCCCGTGGAGCTTGGACTCTACTTTGGACAAAAGCATGCCATCTTTACCATCTTTTTCACTATGATCATGGGCTGGAGAATGGGTTTTGAAAGAAGTAAAACCAGGTAATCCTCGTTTACTATCCTTAATCTGGAGCTCGATAAAACAGTAACCCGACACCTGCGGGATGTTGGTGAGCTCGTTGATGGTCAAGTTCAAGCTGAACTTAGGCTTCTTGGTGGAGAACATGGATGATGAGATGAGCTGGGAGTTGGAAGGGAAGGCAAAAGCTTATCAACGGCGGGTCCGGAACGATGGTCAGGTGCACGGGTGTAGATGCACGGGTGGTGAAGGTACGGGTGTAAGGTTTTGGTGTACTGGTTTATATTATTTTCCTCATCGGGAAGTGCACGTGACTCCGTGTTTTGTACCTCCTCTAGTATCTAACACGAAATTTCTCGTTAAGTACATAAGCGAGCCGATTGTTAGACACCACTACTATATGCCACAACACTTAAAAACCAGCGTGGGAAAACAAAAAAATAAGCTTTCATCTGGCAATTTCGAGTTCCCCTTGTGAACCTTCTTCATCCCAAGCCATTTAAAGCCGTCGCCGTGCTCCATATTTGCTGTTTTCACCCCAGTACCTCCAAAAATCACGCCTATAACCTGAAAACAACATTCTCTCCAGATAAACACGGTTGATTGCATTCCAGACACAACAATTTCCAGCAATGTCAGTCGGCGAAACCATGGAAAGATCGGTGGATACCACTATCGATTCGTTGAACTCGCTTTCGCTCTCCGTAACCTCGGGCTCCGCCTCCAAATACTCCTTCATTTGCTTGTTTTTATCCCGAGTTCTCAATATTAAAGACTTTAATACCATCCTCAATGACAATAACGCCAATGTGCCCCATAAGAAGAAACGGCCCGTCGAAATCCTCCCAGGAATAGCCATTCCCCAGGACTTATGGCTTTATCACGAAATTATCATTAAAAACGTCAAGATAAAAACGTCATTGGTGCACGAAATCAACGATATGTTGGTGAAACACTTGCAGGCCAGTACGGACAGCGAATTGGACCAAAGTACGTTGTCATTCCAGAAACTTTTGATGGCTTACAAGTTCCTAGAAATGCCTGAACGTAAAACATTCTATGTTGATTACACCACCAGCGATTTGGACCTGGCTTTCAAAGAAGAAGACGAGGAAGATGATCTGGAAGGAAACGATAGCAACTCAAAGTCTCTCTCTCGTACAGACTCCAATGAAACGTTTGATGCCTCTCATGAATCCTTGACTATCGATAGTGAAGACCCAACCACCTCCTCCACGTCTTTGCAATCCTTGAATAGTCATACCACTACTTTGTCCAATGGCCACACGAATTCACTCTTGAGTTCGAAACGAATCTCGTCTCTTTCTCGAGATTTGATGTCGAAAAAGAGATTTCTGTCCTTGTTGGGTAATAATGGTAAAAATACTAGCAACTTTTCAGAAACCCGTTCAGTTAGTGATTCCGCATCCTACGTATCCCATGCTTCCTCCATCACCTCTGGCTCTATCCAAGAAGAAGACACTAAGAAACACCAGGCCCTTAACGGGTTATTGGCCAAAAGTCGACTCTATAATAAGATAAAAAAGCATCGTGAACTGTCAGGATCAATGAATTCTGCTACTTCGGGCCATTCCAGTTTTTCGTACAGTAACAGAAACAGTATCAGTACCGTAAGCACCAATATCTCGTCCAAAAGAAGAGCAAGTTCCTCTTTGGCTACGGAATTCAATGATAAGGCATCGATTAAGACGGCATCGTCGATTCCGTTCCCTAAGCTTACGTCTCATCAAATCTACGCCAACAGGAAGTTGAAGTATGAATACTACACGGAATTACATACCCTTAACAAGCTTGCCCATGAGATGATTTCTCTGCTTAGCGATGCCCCATCTCATTCCACTATTGAATTGCTTGACTTCTTGCAACATTATGTCCTCAAACTCGTGGTTATCGACCTTTCCCAGATGTTAATTGACTATGCCCACTTCAAATGTCATTACCTCTATGCGGCCTAGTTCACACCTCCATTAGGCCATGTGATTCGGGCCATTAATGACTGATGTCTTCCCTTCCATTTTGTTTTAGTACTATTTTCCCAATGACTACATTTCACTAATATTGTACACTATTCTTGAGTCATTAGTATTCGGTATTTAATAACTAATAATCCAGGTCATCTGATGACCAATAATCCATATACCTAGTTTTGATAACTTCCGTATTTTGGTATCTAATAATCTACACCATAGATGATAATAATTCACTACAATTCATACCCATTTATTGATCCTGAGTCATCATACCCAGAACTTCAAATGTATTGATCCTGAGTCGTCAGTCTCCTACCTTAAGTGTATTGACTGCTTCTTCAGTTATCAATTTATCCAACCTTAAGTGTATTATCTATATAGATTTATCTATTCATCAATAGAGTGCTTGCACCCATCTGTTCGTAACCAAAATGCTACACTTATATACTGTTTTTTGTTGCAATTACTTGCAGCTGCTTAACATTTGCAGAATAACTCCAAGCAACTGATCGTTTTCACAAGCAGCTGCTACTCTTTCCTTATCATTAAGTTGCTTGTTCACCTGGTTTTCCGACTGGTGAGTTCCTTCTTTAATCAAAATCTTGATTCTAAATCTTGCTGGCAAGCATCTTTCCAATCTTACTCTGATACCTAATCCAATCAACGTAGCCAATGAGCAATGAGTGATGGTAGGAGTGATTCTAATAAGAACCTCTGAAATATCGGTGTATTTATTGACTCCATGGGTCACGGTGATATCTGGTAAGTTGACCACTGCCAACTGTGCAAGGGTCAAAGGGTGTTCCGGGTCAGAAATGGTGGATATCAAATCAAAAATCTCTTGAGCATCAATGACATCTTCTTCTTCGTTATCTTCGTAGTCTTCATCCGTAGTTCCTGGCTCCAAAAGTTCATCTTCAGATGAACTAACCACCATGTCATCATCCTGTACAAGTTCTGGAACGGTTTCTGGTATTATGGTTGATCTAATGTGACTGTTCTTGCTATTGATTAGGGATAACGATAAAATCTTATCCACCAAATCAGTATATCTGGCTGATGGTTTGGCTCCTACCTCGGCACCTAACCGTGTAGGCAAGTTGGCCACGTCTATAATAGTAGGGTTAGCGTTTATAGGGTCCGACATGCTATGGATATGAAAGAAGAAGAAGAAGAAGAAGAAAGATTAGTAAAAAGTGATGATGCAATCGAGACCTATTTTTTTGAGATCTTTTTTTTTTCTCTAACTACACCTTTTCTTTATCAAAAATCGGGGAAATGGAGCATTTTGATCCACTTTTTGTACAGCAATTGGCTCCGTTGCTTGCGGTCAACCTTCCGAAAGCCCTCAACTCCGATGTGAGCCACCAATTGAAACTCCAGCTCGATAAATACAATATAGCCAACACCATATGGGACAATTCCATTCTCAGAAACCGGATTCTGAGCACGAAGTACATCATAAAGTACCATGATAATGACGTAGAATCCTTCCTAGCATCCTTAGCGGTCCATAAAAGTAAAAACGAAGCCCAGCATTCCATTCTTTCCCCTTTTAATTCCCAATCCGACTTGTTTCCTAATGGGATTTTAACCAATAAATGGTTCCAGAAGTACTTGAAAGACCTTCCGTTTGCATTTATTTCGGTAGTAGAATTACCCGAAAATGAGTCGCAAGACCAACAGTTTGTTGACCAACTTATTAGGCTAAAGGCTGAGTTTGCTAAGGCCAACATCAAGTTTACGGTAATTGTTATATCTAATGACAACTGTAGTAATATTGAAGCCAGAATTGACAGCGTTAGACATTTGGCTGATCTTCCCCGTATCACGGGCCTACTCAATTTGCATTTTCCTACTGATAATTCCAAGTCTTTGCTCCAAAGAGATACGGAAATCTTGGTGACATCATTACTCTCCAACATAAAGAACTCAGCATCCTCCTTTTATTCCAGCATTGAAACCCGTATCAAACAACGAAGCAGAAAGTACTATACCTGTCCTTCTACAGAAGCAATCGACACTCAGATCACCTTAACCCCCAACTTTCTCGAAACTAGAAACCTCATTAAACAAGCCATCATTACCCAACTTTCCAATCCTCATAACCTCGATACCTCATTAAAACTCTTGGAACAAGCTTATGAGCTGGCCATTGCTCTCTTGCGAGAAATTACCGAGCTACTCATTTCTAATAAGTCCCAGGAAATCTCCGATCATGACAGTAAACTTTACTCGCAATTAAGATCATTGATTGACCTTATTGCTTTTCATATAGTTAGAGGATACCTTTCCGTAGAAGAGCCAATTTCAGCGTTGAGAAAACATCTGGCCCATATATCCAACGTTGTTGACGTCATTGAAGATATTGATTTGGCTCCTACCAATAACTGGCTCTCGATTCAGTATCAGTGGGTTGGGGAATTGATGGAGTTAGTTCCGGAATCCATATTAGCTGACTTTGGATTAAAAGCGGCAAAGAATAGATCCAAAAACTTAAAGTGTCTCCAGTTCTTTGGAGGAATATTCTTCTTGGACAGTTTTCAGCATGATATCATCACTCACCCTGGTCTTTTGTTTTTGAAAGCAGCTGAACTTGTGCCTCTGTCAGTCAAAAACAAAAAGATAGCTAAATTGCATTATCTTGACGATTATTCGTTAAACTATTCGGCTCAGCTCCTCTCGTACCAAAAAGTCAAGCTCTTAGAGAAAGCCAAATATTGGATATCGAACGATTCTGTTGAAGACTCAGAACAGCATGTAAGCTACATTATCTACATTAATTGGCTTATAGGGGAAGTTTATTCCAACTCAGAAGAGCCTGAATCTATTGATAAAGCTACTGAACATTACTTACTTGCTTTGGAAGGCATCAACCCTCTCTTAGATACCTCCAAGCGGGCGTACTCGTGGAAGAATCTAATCCAATTACTTTCCCAGAAATTATTACAGAACTACGAACGTAAGAAGGATTTTGAGAAATCACTTTCCACGGTGGTTGATTTAGCATTTGTTACAAACAGTCTCTCGTCATTAACCATCAAATCAGATTTGCTTTCGTTCAATGATGAACAATTATCTAAAGAGTTGACTAATTCGCAAACCTTATTCGATGTTGAAGCCCTACTTACCAATGCCAACTTTAAAAATAGTGGAACTTTTGTTTATGACGACATTATTACTCAGCTCAAGATTACTCCAAAGATCAATATGAAGACATTGAAGTCCATTGTTAAGGGCACCGACTCCGTCAAATTGTATATTAAAGATATACTTGTTGAGTATTCTGGTTCTTCAAAGAACGTTCATTTGCATCATAATGACAAAGCCGAAGCCAGTTTTTTCACTAAAGATCTTACTGTTGACAATTCTGAAGATGAAGAAACCAAAGGGGACTTGAACCTTGTATTCTATGAGGATGGAAATGACAAGATCCCTTCAGCACAAATCATTCAGTTCACCAAAACCGTCAATAAACCCGGTATTCTTCAAATCACCTCCGTCAAAGTCAATTCGGTGATTGAACTTACTCAGGGCACCAAAGTGTTGACCCTCAATAAGCATGAAACATTGACATGGAATGAACACCAAAGTAAACATCATAAGGAGTTCTACTTCCCAGTGACAAAAACACCTACTACTCAAAAAGATTTGGTATCCACTTACGTAAGAACTAGTGACAAGCTCCCAGTGGGAATTAAGATTCTGTCATTGAAGCCAGACATTACTGTTACCATGAAATCCACCACGTTAAAGCCAGTGATTATTGGCGAACGAGTTTCGATTCCATTTGATATCGTGTACAAGAATCCTAAACAGCATAAGGTGTACTACAACCAGCTTTTGGTCTCAGTAAAGGTAAAGCTCGTGTTTGATGACCAGGACTCCGAAGAATCATCAGATGTGACTATTAGAGTCAACTGGGATCGTTTGAAAGACGACGAATCGTTGAGTTTGAAAGAGTTGGTGGATATTGGAGGAGGAGACTCCTTGCACCATTTAAACATTCGTCTCAACAGTTCTCCCCAGAGTAGAGATAACGAGAAGTTCAAGTCATGCCGGTTGCTAATTGACTTGAAGACGGTGGTTCATGAGGAAGGTGAGGGCACCGAAGAGGAGGATGCTGATGGGGACACTCAAATGGCAATTTACGATACTGCATCGTACACTTTGCCCATCATCAACAGTCCCTTCGAGACCAGATTTGTGGTTACACCACGGTACAGAGAAGAGGGGGCCATTGACATGCCTAATCCGTTCGTATTGATAGAACACTCACAAGATGACCATCATGAGGAACACAACAAGTCATTACCCATAGCTAGCCGGTTATGGATGGGAAAATTGCAGTACACGGACAACTTGGAGAAGTTCTGCCAGGGATCCAGTAACGACGTAGACTTGGAGAAACTTGAGATTGTTCTGCACCAGTTCAGTATCAAGACAAGAAACCCAGGGCTCATTGTGGAGCTGATTGACCAGGCTGATTCAGTAACAGACTCTACCATCACCCAATTGTTCACTACACGAAGCAAGCACGGGTTCTCCCACCGTAACATCACCATCGTGGCCTCAGTTCAAATCAGATGGAAGCGGCAAGGTAAGGAAGCCATGGTGAATGAGTATGAGTCGAAAGATTGGGAGATTGTATTGCCGTTATCAGATCCTCGAGTGCTTCTTTTGCTCGCTAAGGATGATACCAAAGAAGCCAGCAACTATGCCCGGTTCAGGTACATTGTTGAGAACCCTACTCCCAGAATCTTTACCTTCACCACTCATCTCAGTGACGAGGATAATGATGGCAGTGTTCTGTGGGATTTTGATGATGACCGGAACATCGTGGGATTGAAACAACTGGCGTTCCCGGTTCTTCCCTTCACAAGACATGAAGTTGAGTTCTTTGGGAAGTATACTGTGAGCAACGATGGGGTTACATCGATCAGATTGCCTCAGTTCAAGGTTTATGATGTGAACTACAGGATCTGGTTGCCTACGCTTTCGGTTACGGACGGTGTGAGTGTAGCCGAAACGGCCCTCTACTGGCAAAGGTGAAGATAATACAGCATTAATCAGGAAGACCCAAAAATTAATTTGGAAGATGAAGAATTTTGGCTTTCCTGTTGCAGTTAGCGTTTCTAGACTATGTATAGTAGTAATATTACTGATTTCTACCCAGTACCCAGAATTTAGATTACCAACTACTTGTTTGAGCAATGGCTTTCTGATTACCAACTATTAGAGTCTTGCTTGAGCCCTTAGTTATACCATATGTGAAGTAAGCAATTGGTATGCTCATTGTCCGATACCATTTCTTTGGCTGCTAGCAATTGGCCTTCTTCGCAACGCTGCTGTCAATTGACTAGTATGGCTGGGCTCTAGAAGCGTAATCGTCACCATCACTAATTAGCTTTAGAGTATCTAATGACGACTTAGATCGTCTACAGCTTATTCAATTGTAGTTGAAGCCATGGCTTCAATTCTGCCATCAATTGCTCTGCCCTCTATTCCCTCTCTATTGCTTTCTCTTAAATACTCACCTTTCATAGTTACCTCTGTAACAAGCTCTCTATTCTCTATTCTGCACTTCTGATGCCCAATTGCACCCTTCAATTCTATTCAATTGCACCTCTCTCTATCCAATTGCACTCTATGAAGAGTGCACTTCTTATATCCAATTGCACTTCTTATATCCAATTCCACTCTTCTCTCTATTCAATTCCAATCTTCTTTCTAGTCAATTGCATTCTTCTCTCAATCCCCTTCTTCTCTCAATTCCCTTCTCTCAATTACACTCTCAATTACACCCCTTCTTCTCCTTGTTCCCTCTACATTCTACATAACTGACAGCAACTAATATATTCATACACACTAGTTTACGCCCAATAATTCAACTTCAAACACCAAGGTGGCATTTGGAGGAATCAATCCTGGGAAACCTCTTGGACCGTAGGCTTCATGGCCTGGAATGGTCAATCTAGACTTGGTACCAACAGATAATTTAGGGATAGAAGAGTCCCAGCCGGCAATAACCTGGCCCACACCGATGGTACATTGGAAAGGCTTACCTCTGTCACGGGAAGAATCGAATTTCTTACCGTTTTCTAAGGTACCATCGTAATGGATAGTGACTAAGTCACCGACTTTAGGGAAAGTTTTACCGTCTCCTTCTTGGAGAATCTCGATTTTGGTGGTGGCTGGAGCAGACATGCGGGCGGAATACGACAAGTAACGGGGTCTGGCGCAATTGATGGATTGGGTGAACAAACGGGTCGTACGAAGCATTTACGGAGAAACAACGAATTGGGGATGTCGACGAGAATAAGGAGCCCGTACCCACGCCATCGTTTGTCCTGCGCCCGTACCACACATCCGTACCGCAGAATTATCTCCGCACCCGTACCTCGCCCCCACGGTGTTATTTGGGGCCCGTACCGCAGACGCGCCCGTACCGCCGCTAGCGCCGCTGCACCCGTCCCTCCCATATAGCCTCCATATCTGCATCATCTCCAGCACCTCCAACTCCTCCATTATCTCCATCTTCTCTTCCTCTTCTTCCTCCTTCTTCTTTCCATTGTTGTCGCTCTGCGATGTCGGACGTCAAGATCGAAATCAACCGCACCGAAACCGGCGGAACCTTCACCAACCATGACATCATCCGAGGCACCGTCACTTTGACCGTTACCAGCTCCATTTCCCTCAACTATATCCAGGTAAAACTCGAGGGCATGGCCCTGACGGAAATGGCCGTTCCCTACACCACCGGCCGTAAGGGCAAAGAGCGTGAGAAGATGCTCCACGACGTTCATCGTGTGTTGTACGATACCAACATCATCTTTCCCCCGGACAACATCCGTAAGGTGAGCCAGGCCAAAGAGTTCACGCTTACGCCGGGAAATTATACTTACCCATTCGAATTCAAGATCCCCCTCAACAACTCGTGTGTGAAACGAGGTGGAATCACCAATAAAGTTCAATTCAACCGGAAGAACTTCGACTTGGTCATCAACAACGGTAACTTCAACGCCGCCGTGGTGAAGAATGCGGCCCAGTCGATGCTCGCGTCGGCCCAGGGTCGACCCAGCCCAGGCGACGGGGCGGGCGGCGCGCGGCCCCAAGGTCGGCCCAGCCCGGGCGAGAGCAACCATGTGCGGGCCCAGCCGCCACAGCAACAGCCGTACCACATCACCTGCCAGCTCCCGCCATCGCTCCTGAGCGTGGGCCTGTTTGCCCGAATCGACTATTTTGTCAAGGTCACTTGTAAGCGGTCGTCGGTGTTTAAGCTGAATCTTCGGGCCACCGACCCGTTCATCTTCCTCCCGTTGGACTTGGACGCCCACAACCAACCGCTCTTTCTCGGCGGAGACTTCGAGGAATACCGCGAAGTCTTCTTCCGTAAGGAGCTCGTATTCTACGACCGAATCCCCGAGATCGTGGGGGTCAAGATGCCCGACCGAAAACCGCTTCCGTCGACACCGCCCCCACCGCCCCGACGCAACGGGTTCTTGCTGAACTTGTTTGGGTCGCCGTACTCGTCGTCGTCGGCCCATTCACCGGGACTGTCGCTGGGACTGCTGTCGAAACAGTACCCCGAAATCACCGCCAGCACCGTTCCCTTCTACTTCGAGATTCGGTTCAGGCACCCGGCATTCCTCGTGCCCACCAAACCGCCATCGTTTAAGTTGTTGTTGGTGTCCAACGTCAAGCCCTCCCGCTACTCGTTGGCCCAGTACGGCAAACCGGACGAGTCTAATGGTTTGGGTGTGGTGTACATGCAAAAATTGGTGGTGGAATTGACATCATCTACTGTAATTTCGGTATTGGAAACAGACGGATCGTTCCGGGAAATCCACGAGGCCCGGCACGAAAAGAAGATCCCCATTATCGATAACGTATACAACAATTTGAAGTTTGACTTGGTCAACTGCAAAAAACAAAAAACCTCGTCCAATTCCAACTCCAACGTCTACGAATTGGAGATTCCACGCGAGTACTACGAAAACTGCGTGCTTCCTGATGACCTCTCGCCCAGTTTCAGGACCTGTAATATCGTCCGCAAGTACTCGCTATCGGTAGTAGGAGGGTTTACAGCAGAACGAATTAACCATAATGACCGCACCGAATTGAAGAAAATCAAGTACGTGGACTTGGCCTGTAATGATATCAAGGTGTTGAGTGGTCTTAATCTCACCAGCAACCTCCATTCCAACTCCAAAACCAGTCTTTCTGGCCCTCTGAACCAGGTCCCGGCCTCGCCAACGGCGTATATCGACGAAAAGTTCCCTCCTCCGTCTCCGGAGAAGCCACAATTGCCTACGAGGCCGTCGGTATCGTCTTCGGTCCATCTGGACATGGGATACCACGAAGATGTGCCGACTTCGGGGCCTTTGCCTACGTACGAGGACGTGGTGAGAGAAAGCATGTACCAGGACGACAGTGAGCACCAACGAGCACGTCGACGCTACCGTCAATAACCAACTGAGCACTGATGAACCAATGAACTCATGAACTAATGAACTCATGAACTCACTAACTCTCTAGCTCACGAGCTCACTAACTGACTAAATCACTAACTGACTAAATCACGAGCTCACAAATTCACCAACTCACGAACTCTCCAGCACACGACCTGACCAACTCATGAACTGACCATTGCTTCGCAAACTGACCAGTGACATTCCTATTAGTTATGATCAGATAACAGCCTGTATGTATTGCTGCAAAATCAAAACACCCGTGCCGCGTCGGCGATTCATTTTGCCACGGCACCCGTCCACCATCCTTTTTGTAGCCGTTCGCGGAAATTTCATTGGCGAAAAAAATTCAGTCCTTCATGAACAAAAAAAACCAGAAGGCAACCTATCAAACTCTTTTTTTTCAAACCTTTTTGATTGATTTGGTAATTAAATTGTTGTGATTCGACATCAAAGTTTCGGATTCCAATTGTATTGACCTCAGGTATTGATTGAAGTTTTTCTAACCCTCGTAACTTCTCTGGTTATAAACTACAAATAGGAGACACTCAACATGTCAGAACAATCATTTTTGGCCAGAAATAAGGCTGCCATTGCCATTACTGCTTTGGCCTCGGCCGGTGCTATTGGTGCCTACTTCTACTACCAACAACAGCAATCAAATAACGGTGGTGAATCTGGTGCTGATTCTAGTAGTAAGAAGAAAAAGAAGCATAAGAAGAGTAAGAAGAAGACTAGTGAAGATTCTGAAACCGAAGTCAGTAGCGAAGATGCCGCTAAAATATACCCGGTATCGGCCAAAGGATTGCCTAACATCACCGACGCCGATATTGAAAAATTGACCGATAAGGAAAAGGAAGAATGGTCAGTTGCTTTGAAAGAAGATGGTAATAACGTGTTCAAAAACAAAAAATACGATGATGCCATTGAATTCTACACTGCTGCTTTGAAATTAAAGATCGATCCCGTGTTTTACTCCAACAGATCCGCTTGTTACGCTGCTTTGGACAAGCATAATGAAGTTATCAAAGATACCACCGAAGCCATCAAAATCAAACCTGATTACACCAAATGTTTGTTACGTCGTGCCACCTCGTACGAAGTGTTGGAAAAATACACCGATGCCATGTTTGATTTGACTGCTTTGACCATCTATGGTGGTTTCAGTAACAAATCCGTAGAAAACGTCTTGGAAAGAGTTTTGAAGAAACATTCTGTGCAAATTGTCGAAGAAAACATGAAATCTAAAACCTACGAATTACCTTCTGCTTCCACTATCAGCTCTTTCTTTGGAGCTTTCGTCACTGAATCTAATCCAGAAAACATCAATGAAGAATCTACTGGTGCTGATAAATTCTTGTACGATGCCATTACTAACTTGAACTTGAACACTCCTGAAGGTTACGAAAATGCCGACTCTTTGATCAACCAAGCCGTAGAAACCTATGATATTGCATCTTTGACCTCTGACTCTGATGCTGCTGCCAAGGCCTCAATTGCTTTAGAATACGGTGCTGCTTTCAAATTCTTGAAGAATAACCCAGCTGCTGCCACCGTTGATATCGAAAAAGCCGTCACTTTGAAACCAAGACCAAGAACTTACGTTTACCGTGCTTTGATCAACGCCGATAAGGCTTCTTTTGCTCAAGCTTTAAGTGATTTCGATCAAGCCATTAAATTAGACCCTGAATGTGCCGATGCTTACTACCACTTGGGACAATTCTACTACCTTTCCAGTGATTTGAACCAAGCTGCTGACAACTTCGAAAAGGCTAAATTGTACAACCCTAACAATGTCTACTCTCACATTCAATTGGCTTGTATTGCTTACAAATTGGGTAAGATCGAAGACGCCGAAAACAAATTCAGAGAAGCTAAATTGAAATTCACCACTGCTCCAGAAGTTCCAAACTACTACGGTGAAATTTTAGCTGATCGTGGTGACATTGAATCTGCTTGTAAACAATTTGACACCGCTGCTAGATTACAAGCTGCTTTACCTGTTTTCTCCGTTGGTGCTTTACCATTAATCAACAAAGCCACCTTGATCTCTAGAGAAAGTCTCGAAAGAATGGATGAAGCCGAACAATTATTGATCAAAGCCTGTGAATTAGACCCAAGATCAGAATTGGCCAGAATTTCTTTGGCACAAATCAAATTACAAAAAGAAAGTGTTGATGAGGCCATCGAATTATTCGAAGAAAGTTCTAACTTGGCCAGAACCTTTGACGAAAAAGTTCAAGCCACTTCCTTCGCTGAAGCCACCAAAATGCAAAAGAGAATCAAAACTGATCCTATCTTAAGTAAAAAAATTGAAGAACTCATGAGACAATCTTTGGCCTAGAATACTTTCCTATTCCTCTGAGTTCTCTTGCTATTTCAGTCCATCTTTTTATTATTTGTATATATTTGTCTATCCTATTGATTTGGTACCCTATTGTAGTTCCAGTGTGACAAATACGGAAATTTTTGCAACTATTTCGCGTAATTGTGGAAATACTGATTTCACTTCTTATCATCTGTATCTTATCTAATGAAGTCGTTTATTCGGGCCATTGTGGCATCTCCCAAGCAAACTCACTATGATCCCGAGTTGGATCTTGTATTAGATCTCGCGTATATAACAGATAAGTTGATTGTCTCATCAGGACCAGTTAATCACTACCTAAAGCTGGTTTGTAGATATCCAGCGGACCATTTTCTTCGTTTTTTAGATAAAAACCATGGCCGTGATCATTGGCATCTCTGGAACTTTAAATTAGAATCACAGGAATATAATTCACACGATTTTGATGGGAAAGTCTCTTATTTTCGCTTTCCTGATCATCAGGCTCCTACCTTGGAGATAATGTACCATTCATGTGTTGATATTCACCGATTCTTGTCCCTTTCAACAGAAAATGTTGCCTTGTTACACTGTCGGGCGGGAAAGGGAAGATCAGGAACTATTTGCTGTGCCTATTTAATGTACTTGGCCGTGAAGAAGCAAAAACCAGTGCTGGTGTTGGATGTCATTGAGATATTTACTAAGAAGAGAATGAAGCCATTTGCAGGTTATGGTGTCTCTATTCAGTCCCAGAGACGCTACTTATACTATTGGGACCAGTTTTTACGATCTTCTAGGGCAGAACAAGAGGAAGCATTGGGTAATCATGAGGTTACTCTCACCACAATAATGATATTCGGAGTTTCGTCAGTAGACCAGTTTTTGAAGAAAAACTTCACCATTGATGCCTACGATACTGATCCCGACACCTTTAATGTGAGGAATATTGTTCCAATATGGACTCTTGATAAACACTGTGTCATTGATAGAGGATCCGACTACATTGTTTTGCACCCAAACGTGAGAACTACGAAGAAAGATCTCAGGCTCACGTTCAAATCGGTGACCTACTGCTGGTTCAATGCGTTCTACGAAAGTAGATTTTGTGCCTTCTGGGAAGATTTCGATGGCATCCACGGCAGCCAGCTACGGGGAAGTAAGGAATTTGACCGAATTGTGGTAAAAATGGTGACTTTTATTAGCTAATGACATGAGGTTTATGAAATAAAATGGTATTTGTATCATGAATGACGACTGGATGACAATATGACACTATAAATATGCTGAATGAAAATAGCTATGCCTATGAAATGAAGATGTTGCCTTATCCCCACACTTTGCAGAGATATTGTCTATCCCCCACGCTTTTCGGAGTCTAACTCCAACCAGATCTCCTTCAACGCCTTCGGAACCGGCTCTAAATGGTGTGAATTTGCCGTCAACTGACTGAGATTGCCCTTGGCCAAAGTATACGGTCTCGAAGCCTTTATTTCCCCAAACAAGACGATATCATTGCCCTTCCATTTGACGTTATCGGAGCCCAATTTTTCAGAAAGTTTGCTATAGATTCTACTGGCAATGGGAGTTTTGGGTTTTTTCACCGACGAGTCCAATGCTGCTTCTATTTCTTCGATCAGAATGTAACTGGGAGTGGGGCCCGAAGGCTTACCGTTCTTTTTGGGGAGCGGAGCAACCACCTGGATCGATTTGATGAAGGCAGTATTGATAATTCGGTACGTTTCTGGTTTAATTTGAGTGCCCTTTCCGGTATTATTGGTTATTCTTAATGCTAGCAACTCCTGGGACGAAGAACAGGCATAGATGGAGCCAGTAATGGCCAGGTCTAGCAACGTGGTGACCTTTACTTTGGCATTGCCCAACTGATCGAAGGTATACATGGGCTGTTTCGATGTTGGATGGGTATTACTAAGCTTCTGAGTGGTCGGGAGCATCTGTTTTTGACCTTAATTAGTCTGGTTCTGGGATAGTCTTCGATTAGCAAGGTCTAGACTATATCGTAAATGATCTGGCTGATTCTGAACGCTATTTCAATGGAAAAAATCCCAAATTTCTCTCTCGAGTTGTTTCTAGCTTGTCCTATATATGGGGTCTGCCCGCAGTAATTCCCCAGGGGTCGTTTGTTGCCAATTGTTCACCGTCTGGTCCCCTACCCTGTTGGAGGAGCATTTCTATGATATTTTGTACTGCGAATTTCGCCCTAACAAAAATCACCCTACTACACCAAAACTTCTGCTACAAAGGGCGTGGAATATGCTGGAGGAACCGAATCTGATCGATCAGCTCGAGGATCAAATCATAGACCACCCCGACGCCTCCACGAAAAAACAGCTAAGTGAATCGAGTCTTGATGAGACGTTCCAGAAACGATTAAATGACAAGGCCAATCAGCTAGGAAAAGTGCTGGGGGTCCATTTTGGGTCTAATGGGCCTGATCCAAGCAATGGCAACTCAGTGGGCATGCAATTCTTGATTACCAAGACCCACTTGAAGTACGAGTATCGTGATTGTGGTGAATTGGTCCAGGAATTAAACGAATGGTTTGCATTCAATGATTTCAGTGTGCTAGGTGGTTTGGGCTACTTGACGACGTGTAATGGTGCTATTGAGGTTGAAAAACTCGATTCGTTTGCTGTTGACTTGAATAGTGAACAATTGGCGGAAGTATTGGACCCAATTGTCTACTTTGCCTTTGGACAGTATAAAGATACCAGTTTGACCCAGCAGGTGGCTCAAATCAGAAAGAATAACTTGAAATTGGTGGAAATGGGTCTTCTTACAAAGCTCTTGCCCATGCTCGACAAATTCATCAACCATCGTATCGAATTGGATAATGAGGTGGGGGCTCATGTCGATGTTGCTCCCGTGGCAGCCTCTAACTACTTTAAACTCCTCACCATATTGTATTTCGTGGTGGTTGTAGTGATTGAAACTCCTTCTCGCAAGGCCAGGGACGCTCTAATTAATTCAGACATCATATCAACGATATTTAAGTTCGTGGAGCATTGGAAATGGAACAATAACCAAAACTACAGAATTAGATACCTCATCCTGCTTGTGTGGAAGCTTTTGCTAGTGGAACTTGGAGGTACTGATGCCATCAAACGAACTGATGCCTTCTTGACTAAAATCCATGACATCACCAATAAGAAAAGTCAGGATTCTTCGGCATTGACTTGCTCTCCTCTAGATTATTTCACCTTCAGAGAAGACCTAAAGGATAAGTTTCCGTTGTACACCACCAACGAATCGCCATTTAACCTTCAGGACTTGAAATCAGCCTTACCCAGCGACCTTCCAGAAAGTGATGCCAGCTCTATAGTGTCTAGTTCATCGGTGACGGACAACTATCAGTATTTCATGGCCATGAACAACTACTCCAACTCCTTATCCAATTTGCTTGAAACCCCAAGACCAAATAAAGTCCATACTGTCTTGAGTCAATTGCCAGCACAAACCATTCATATTGCTACTCCTGTTCCCTCTCCACCAACAACCCCTTCGGATTACATGTCCGGAGGTGAAAAAATCAGAAAACTGTACCATGTCAATCAGGGAATGCCATTTATATATCCCAATGGAGGACCAGATGAGCTTTCAGTGCCGTATGCTATTGAAGAGGCCGATAAGATTCTCAAACTGTCGATATATGAAAGTTACTCCATCAAGAGATTATGGCATGAAAGACAGAAATTCATGATGCAAGAACGAGGATTCCTTAATGAATACGATGAAGAGGAAGAAAAGGACGAAGAAAAGGAAACGACTCCAGAGAGGAAACCTGACGATTACCTACAAGATTTTGAGTACGATGATACCTTGTACGATTTGTATCCCGAAAATCACGATGAGATCAAGTCCATATTACGTGTGGAGTCATTGTATTGCAATAATCTCCATCGTTTGCATTCAGTTATGCAAGTTCTTATTGAAACCATCAAATCCAACAAGTATGACTACAACTTGAATTTTGCTGAGTTGGAATTGAACCCTAAAACGTCATGTATTAACCAGATGATGAACAATGATCAAACCACGGATGAAACCAGAGCCAAAATTGAGTTCATCATCATGCAGCAGTTAGAGGTGCAAAAAATCAAGGAGTTGACAGTAAAAGCCAGTTCCAGTATCATCCTCCTATTAATCAAATGGTTCAAGATTAATCATGTATTGAAGTACTATTACTTGACGTCAATCTTGTTTGATCAGCAATTTTTCAACGTATTGATGGAGTTACTCAATAAAAGCTTCAACAATACCAACTTACAAACTTCACAGCCTCGTGAAGGAGAGGAACTGTTAACTGAATACGAAGTACTAACCAGTCAGAACAAGCTCATTAACCCCCAAATCCATTTGCCTAAGTTTGAGTTTTTCAACAATTGCCACAACAAACAAACTAGTCAGTATGACTACGAACTAATTAATAAGGTGCCAATCACGAAATTGCCCAATGAATTGGATGAGAATAATGTTAATAATATCACCATAACGAAATTTAATGAAAACTATTGTTTTACCCTAATTAATTTATTGCAGATAACCAACAAAATCCTAATCAAAAACATCACTCAGAGGGTATTTATACTAAATGAGTCCAAGCCATCCGAATTCCTCAAGATCTTGTTGTTGAACTACGATAATCCCTACTTAAAGATGCCGATTTTGAAGATTCTTAAGAAATTGGTGCCTTACCAAGGAAGAAAATGGAAATCCATCAACATGGATCTCATTTCCTTGATTTATCTCATCCTAAAGCTTTCATTGAAGGACAATTGGTTGAGTGGTCGAGACCTTGAAAATGATTTCAATAACTCATTTGACCAGGAAATAGCCTTGAGGTCCATTCTCCAGTTCTACAATATCCGCAAGTACCCGACACAGATGGAACATCTTGGCTACCAGATATCCACCGACGACGTGCCTATTCTCGACCTCAACAACGAAGAATGGTATTAGCAGTTGTATTAGCAGTTGCAGCTTTATATGGTGCAAAATGTGGTCGTGCGCGGGTCAACAATTTGTGGTAAAGGACGAAAAATTTGAGCCTGTAAAAGAAGTTGTTGTAAAGCGCCATCTATTTTCTATTAGTATTACCCAATAAATAATCAATCAGTATGGTTACATTAACTCAAGTTGATGACGATTCATCCAATAAATTCGACACTGCTACTACTCCAAGTGCCGGATCCAAGCCAGAAGTTGTTGAAGAATCCGACTCCGAAAGCGAAGATACCGATATTGAAGACGACTTCGACTACGAAAATGAAACTGTGTACGATAGAATTGTTGCATTAAAGGATATAATTCCTCCAAGTCAAAGAAGTGCCATCAGCTCAACTGTTTTCTCCATCAAGGACTATGTCAGATACGGATTAACCAAATCAGGTAGCTTCTTATGGGTGGTGTCATCATCTGCCTTATTATTGGGGGTTCCAGCTGCATTAGCTATCATGGCTGAAAGTCAGATCCAAGAAATGGAAAAAGAATTAACTTTACAACAATCTGCACAAGATGTTTTGGCCCCAGGTTCCGAAGCAGCATTTGCTGAAAAGAAATGATCTAAAGAGGTATCTTGTATATAATGTTTGTAGTCTGATTGGATTATGATAATGATATGAAAAGTGTAGGAGTAAGATGTGAGAGAATGAGCTGTGAGTTTGAAGGGGGGAAGTGAAAATGGAACTATGATAGTGAAAAATTCGAGAAACTAATGGAATTATCAGTAGTAAAGAATTCAGGAAAGCTAATGGAGTTATCAGTAGTGAAGAATTCAAGAACTTGATATTGCATTCAGGAAGCTAACTGTTGAATATCAATACTAATAGACTACAGGCTACCATTATGGCATTACGTCATCTACACTCTGGTCCGATAAATATTGTCTAATTCTAAGCTCTCTTATGCTTGATAGAAAGAGCGTAAATATCTAAGTATTGGGTGATTTCAGTAATGATTTCTGCCACGAAAGTTCCATGAATTCCCAACGCCACTCCGACTCCCAACCAGCTTACAGCCATCAACACCGTATCACGGTCGTAGTGGTAGAGAGAGATCAAGATTTTGGATATGAGCAATTGGCCCAATGGTAAGAACATAGGAGCCTGTATGAAAGGGAATTCTTGGATGGTTAAGTGAGCCAAGATGATTCTACCCACTGAGAACGCAATAGTACAACCAATGGACACCACCAAAGGAAGACCGTAGGTAGACATGACTTCTGGGTAGAAGATAATGTAAAGAATAATGAACCCGTAGTAGGTAAAGAACGGAAGCAACCCCTTGTAAGCATTATCGGAGTTGGCTTTGGCAGTTTTAGCGTTGGAGCTGGAAGTGTCATTGTTTTGCAACGTTTCGTATTTTTTATGAACGTTGTTCATGGCACTAATGATGTTGAAGTAAAGAGAAGAGAACCCCACGATAATGTAGGTGATGGAGACGTTAACCTCGAAGTTAGGGCTCAAGCCAATGGACGATAAGTCCAAATCAAACAATTTGGCATGCCAGATGTGAGGGCCCAAAATCCCGGTTAAAACGTAGAGAGAGATGATCATAAGGATCCCCTCGACGGGCCCGCTGAATTGTGACAAGAATAAAGTATGGGTATGGTATTCTTCCCAGGTAGAGGTGTAGAAATTACATACGGAAGCAAATTGGCACATCATGAACAAACCTCCGTAACCCACCTGAAACACCGAGCCGAAGATGAAACAGCCGAGGGTAGTGTTGATAGCATCAATAGAATGGTCAAACAATTCACCAAGAGGCCCGCTCTGGCCTGTTCTTCTGGCATGACAACCATCACAGCCATCAAAAGTCTGGTACATGAACAACCCAAAGGCATAGAAGAAGTAGCACCATCTAGGAGATGGCTGGTTCAAGTAAGGATCATAATAAAACACCACCGTCAAATTAAGAAGAATAAACACGAGCCCAAGCAACGTGATCACGTTGGGAGCCATCCATAAAGGGAAGATGTTAACAAACGAATTCCACCATTTCTTCAAGATGTAACGCGAAATGAGCGAATGGTCTTCTGACGAGTACTTGTAGAGCTTGAGGTTATCAAGCTTGTTGGTGGGGATGAAGAGACCCATGGCAGCAATTGGGGGAAAGAAGATGGAGGTTGGATCAGCAAGTTCACGTTTTCATGCCCATGAGGTGAAATTTTGGAGACAATACCGCATTTGGTTTGCGACCGTCCGGGTAAGCCCCGATAAGGCCCGTACATCAGAGACATTCCCGAAAATGACCCGTACACCCGAGATAAATCCGACAGGTTTTTCGCATTCAAAAAATGATGGACAAAGTTATTCATGCTACATTTTGGCAGTAAATTGATTTTACCGAGGGTATGAAAGTTAAAACTGTTGTATGCTTTTCTGCTGCTAGTATAAACTTAAATGACTGTAAATTGACAAGTTGATAGTGCTGTGACTCACAACTGATGAATTGATACAGTCAGCTACAAAACATATGTGAACATTATTTTATTCACATTGTACACCTATTTTGCCATACACAAGAATGGATCATAACATTTGACAATTGGGAGTACTACAAAAGGCATCAACTGACCACATGTAGAGCGCTAAGACGATGTTGTTGGTAATCAGCGCATGGTTCACCAATTTCTCTTCTAACGGTTTGTAATATTGATCTTGATCCTGATCTTCTTTTGCCAGTATGACTGCTAATTCTTGTCTAGCTACTGATCAAAGTAACATTGCTGATCTTCTTTTCCAGTATGACTGTAGTTCTTGTCTAGCTACTGATCGAAGTAACATTGCCATTGATCCTGTTCATTTCTGCCAGCAATAGCTGCTAATTCTTCTCTAGCTGCACTGATGGTAGTAACATTAGTTATAATCTCGTTATACTCCAGTAAAATGCCTTCAACTAAAGAATCAAGAACAGGAGTGCTGAAGGAACTGCGTAATGTGTTATTACCGAAGTAACCATCTTCCACTAAAAGTTTGGGAGTTGTTTGACTAGAAATATATAAGTGACTATAAGTTTCGTTCAAAGGCAAGGATACCAGCCATTAAGAATAGCTTGCGTTGAATAAATCAGAAATCATTATGCAATACAATAAAAATATCTCTAAAAAATACGTCAGGGGTTTAAATCAAGGAACGGTGTACAGCCTTCTATATTTGTATTACTATCATGCACCTTGGTAAAAGGTGAGTAATCCTACAAGGAAGACAACCCTAACGTCTGTAAAGTTTGAAGTGAAAACTGGCCATGGCTTTGTACGGCTGCAAACTATAATTATGGTACTTAGGCTTAAACACCCAATGACTCACTTCCCAGTTTGGGACCTTCTACCATGATTTGTTACTGCATTGATAAGATAAATAAATTACTATAAATGAAACTTACCTGGAACCATGAAATTTAAATCGTAACCATTATTATGATTTATGCGGAAGCAATTATATTGTAGAAACAAGGTTAACTTGCAAATCCAAAAATATAATAAGATTTCGTTTTGCTACTATCCCTTGCCTACAGTTTCAATTTCTAACTTATAAAAAAGATTACGGATTTGCAATTGAGTCTGAATTTTATTTACTTCCACCAATTCTCATTTTTTAAGAGTAATAATTTATCGTCTATCCAATTTTAGAATGTTTGATGTATCAAAAGTTAAAAGTACCAATGCAGCGCGATGGGATGATGAAGCACCCTTAACTGTGTATCATTTAGTATTCGTAGTTGATACGAATAACACTTTGACATATTATGATGAAACTTATGACATTAACAATCTCTTAGTTGACTCTTTCTCTTTCGTAATCGATAGAACTGCTAATGACTATTTGGCAAACAATATAGATATGTTTTATATATTTGATAGCTTGTCAGACGCTAGAAAGAGAAAACGAAGATAATGTCAAAGACTTTTTAGGCATGTTTTACTACTTTGAGATTTGATTCTGTTGATTCGGTCATACATATCGGCTTTGTCAAGAACCAGTTGGTAGAATATACATTAGAATTGATTTGACTTGAATAGAAAGAATGACTCACACTTGAACAATTTTAACCATAGGTGATCAAACCATAATCTTATTTCTATTACAGTGAGAACAGAATGAGCCAATAGAGCATGGTTTAAACCAGATATGAAAGTACATAACATTAATTTCCAAATAAGCCTTCTTCAGCCATTATAGGGTTTTGGAACAAATACATGCTTTGATACAACATAAATGTTTGTCCAATAACCAGCTCGTTTCAGTCATAAAATAGATTTGTTAAATTTTGCTTAAAATTGTTAATTAGTTGTAAAACTCTTGTATTTTTGCAGCAACTTACAGCTGAATGATATCAAGGATTTTTTAGGCTTACACCACGATTTTTGAACCTTGATTGAATTAGAATTTCCAGATTTTCTAAAGTCGGGCTGCTATAGCTTAAGGTTGCAAAAAGCCGGCATAAGACGGCAATACATGTTACAATGTAACAGGGGCTACGTTAATATCTTACAAACAACACATTTATAGAGTCATTCATGCTAAAAATACATTTGGTTTGAATAATTATCCAATAGTAATGTGACCTTTTTCAATTGGTAGGAATTTATTAGGTATAAAGTTCAATTTCTATGATAACTACGAACCGGGGTACCAAGACCGTCGGCAGGAAACACAACTAAGAATTTAGGCCCCCCCACATAAAACATCCGTACACATTGTCCTCGTGTCAAAAACCCGCTCGTACTTGCGACTCGTAAACCCCACCACCCGTACACCAGGGTCATGCGGCGCCAAGGCCCGCATTCCCGAGAAGCAAACATCCGTGCCTCTGCCACCACAACAATGGTTTTTCCTACCCTGCGATAACCGATATCGCTACACCATTCGCCGACTTGATGACTCAATTGTCTGCCCAGAGGTCAGCCAAACATGGTGCCCATGTGGTGGACAGGACATGTGGTGGACAGGACATGTGGGCCCTGAATGTAGAGCATGAGCGTGTGCGTGTAGCCAATGGACCGTTTTCTTGTATTTTGTCTTACTCCTCTTACTCCTCTACCTTTACTATCTCCCATACTATCACCAATTGTCACTCTACTATCACCAATTATCATTAGTATCATCAATTGTTGGTACTACCTACTATCAGCACTCTATCACCACTATCACCACTATCAATTCCCTGTAGCGAGGTCATTCTGTCAAATGACGGGGCTGATGTCTTATAGCCGCACCATCACGAAACCATCATCGGCCCCATTGTCTTAAGGTTTTGCTAGGCTCACAACAAGGCTATAAATACCGGCCCATCCCCCAGACTTTTCACCATTTTTTCATCTAATTCTTCACCGCTATCATGTCCCAAGACAACGATTCATTCGACGCTGACACCTACAAAAAAACCCTTGACCAAACTGCTGCTGATGCCTATGCTGATGCTGATGGGCCCATCCATAAGGAACCCGAACCGGCCAACAGACCCGAGTATGTTTCCCGAAACTTTGCCAAATCCTACCCTGTGCCCGAGCCCAACACCTACCAGAAGATCTTGGAATCGTGTGGTTCGTTCTTTGGGGGATTGGGGACCTTTTGTTGCTTCTGCTCCAACCCATACAAGGAAGTCCAAGAAGGGGAAGTTGGATTGATCCAGACATTTGGTAAATTGAGCAGATGTTGTGAACCAGGGCTTAATTATGTTAATACCTGGTCCGAAAAGTTGATTCGGGTCAACATTAAGACGAATATCAGAGAAATCCCGGCCCAATCTTGTTTTACTCGTGATAACGTTAGTGTCACCATCACCTCGGTGGTGTATTACAACATTGTCGACCCTCAAAGAGCCATTTTCTCCATTGACAATATCCACGAGGCCATTGTTGAAAGAACTCAAACCACATTGAGAGATGTGATTGGGAACAGAATTCTTCAGGACGTGGTGGAAAAACGTGAAGAAATCGCCGAGTCCATCGAGCAGATCATTGCCAAAACCGCCTACGATTGGGGTGTTAATGTTGAGTCCATTTTGATCAAGGACTTGCAATTACCTCCTTCAGTTCAAAGCTCTTTATCCAAGGCTGCTGAAGCCAGAAGAGTCGGGGAAGCCAAGATCATCAATGCCAAAGCTGAAGTCGAGTCTGCTCGTCAAATGAGAAAGGCCTCGGATATCTTGAGTAGTCCTGCTGCCTTACAAATCAGATACTTGGATGCTTTACAGAATATGAGTAAGAACCCAGGTACCAGAGTGATCTTTATGCCATCTTCCGATGCCATTGAGAAGATTGTTCATAACCAGGCCAGTTCCAACCACAGCTTGGAGCCGATATCCGAAACAAGTACGGGCAATAATCTCACCAACACCTTGGCCTTACAAGAAGCCTTGAGAGAGTAGGTGACTGAGAACTGACTGTTGGATTCGATTCTTCATTGTTGATGCTTTGTTGATGTTTTGATCCAATTACTGGCTTATTTTAACCAGTTGTTGTTGGCTTGTTGATCCAATTGATGATGATCCTTTGTTGGATCCAATTGTTGATGCTTTGATCCATTTTTAATCCTTATTGATCTATTCTTGATGCTAATTGATCCATTTGATCTACTTATTGATCCAATTGTTGATCTGCTTATTTGATCTATTCTTGATGATCCTTTCCGGATGTATTCAGGCCCAGTTGATCTTCATTATATCTTTGTCTGATACTCCTGACCCATTCGGTCCTCAGACCTTCAATTCTTGTTTTGGTCTGTGACTAATTCATTCGTTATTCTTAATTATAGTCATGATAATTCTTATGCCTTTGCCGATACCTGTCTTTGTAAGCCTGTAGTTGCTGCTCGGAGATCTTACTCCGACAGTACTCCTTAAGTTTCTCAATTAGCTGTCTAGATGGCTCTGGACCGAGATCTGGATCCAGACGTGTTTTTTGACTGTTTCTAACTGTATTTTCACTGTTTCTAGGTGTATTTTGTTCACCAGTATCAGAGTTCTGTTGTAAACCAGCTTTCACCTCCTGTTCTGCCTCTCTTTCCGACTCTTCGCCCGTCCTTCGGCCGAGCAACGTCTTGTAGAAGTTACCGTCGTCCTTCTCCTCTGTTCTCAGCAATACCTGTTGCTTCTGGAGCTTATATTCAGCACTTTCAAATACTTCTCCCTCCATTTTTTTCTCCAGATTTCGTATCAGGGCCTCCAATTGATCTTGTTCTCGCTTCTTCTTCGCCTCAAGAATCTTTCCTATGTACTTGGACTTCGTTGACGGTTCTAGCACCGGCTTTTCCGCGTCCAATTGGTCGATTTCGGCCCCTAGAACCGTAGCTTCATGAGCAGCAATTGTCTCTTTTTCGATTTTTCGCCGTTTTTTGGCCACATTTTTCATCAATTTGGTCTCGTTATCGGACTCTTCAGAACTGTCGTCTCCAGCAGCAAACGCCGACACCTTCGGCTTGCTCGTAGCAGCTTTTTTGAGCTTAAATCCCATCCTTTTCGGTGATTTTTGCCGGACTATGGCTAGAGAAGAAAAAAAAAAAGCGTACACCAAATGTGTCGCAACATATTCAAAAGGAAAACTATCATTAAATCATCCATTTTCCATTAACTCCATCAAATACCCGTCGTTTATATCGTGGTAGCCAATCTGTTTATATAGTTGCATTGATACCGGACGTCACGTGCTGCCCCGTCCAGTTGTTGCCCATCAATTTTATCCCTCCGCCAAAACCCGCAATTGTCCTTATTCTCTAAGGTGGTTGTCTCTCTTCTTTCGTTTGCTTATCTTTCTAGACGGTAAAGATGAGTGATTCAGGGTTTGATTGGTTCAACATGCGCCCGACGCCTCCTGATTCCGATAATTTGTCTCCGACAGCCACTCCTCCGCCAGTTTCGTTCGGGTTTGGTGCTAAACCAGCACTTCCGAAAAGATTGAATAATAGCACCTCATCAATAGCCTCCAATAATCTCCATCCAAAGGCCAATTACTTCTATGGAAACTCCTCTGCTGACCACTTACCCGTACACCTCCAAATCAGCGCCTCGGAAAATGGTTCCAATGGTAATTTGTCCAATGGTAAAAACAGTGTGGTCTCCAGTGGAGGAGATGATGATTTGAGTATTCCTCTATCACTCACGGCTCAGGAATTGACATTGGATGAATCCAAAACGTATATGCGATGGTATAGTGACATTTTGGCCCGGACCAACTCCAGAACCATCACCATGAGTGACGTTTTTCACTTTTTGAATAACTTCAAAATCTCCAATGCGGTCAAAGATCAATTAAATCGTATTTTCCATAAGATCTTATCGTCGATCAACATTGGGGAATTTTTTGCATTATTAAGATTGGTAAGTCATACTTTGAACGGGTTGACTCCGTCAAGAAAGCTCATTAAGGTCCAGGCTCCGGTTCCTACACCTCCGTCCATCTTATCGAAAAAACGACAAAACGATGATAATGATGATGACTATAATAATGATTATGATAACGAGAATAACAATAGTAACTTGGATACCCCATCATCATCTCAGATTAGTAATAATGAAAGTAATCTGTCCATTAACGGTACAGACGGCCAAAAACCTCTTGATTTGGACAGTTTTACCCAATTCATGCTCACGGGTCAACGTCCTGGAGATGTGGTTGCTCCAAAGAAGAAAAGATCCAAAAAATTGAAGTCAGTGAAGTTTTCTGATCAAGTGGTCACCGATATTCATTCCATCGACGCCAAATCTCCAACTCCTTCTCCAGATACTCAACAATTGGACTATTCATTACCAATGGATCAATTGATGAGAAGATTGTCCCAGACAAATACCAATTTACGAGTACCCCCACAGGGTAATTATCGAGTTGCATCGCCGGATGAGGAAGAAAAAGAGATCTTGAAGGATATGGAATCACAGATTAACCATTTCCAGCATCTTAATTCGGTGGATACGGCCTCTATTAATGGAGTTCCATCGCAAATCCACGTCCATCGTCATCATCAACCCAATGACCAGGAAACCAACAATCATGATTTATTCTTAAGACCCAATATGACGGGCCCAGCACAAATGTCCCAGATGTTTACTCCATCACCTCCTAGTTTGGAAGAACAAGAAAAACAGACATATCTCAAGCCAAATATGACAGGACCAGCACAAATGCTACAGTATTATAACTCTTCTCATAATCAACCAAACATAGATTCTATAAATGACAATAATGAGGAACCTACTCCTATTAGACCCAATGTCACTGGACCCATTGATATGGCCAAAATCTTTTCTCCCAGCTACGAACCGGTGGCAGCAACTCCAGAAGTGTCATTACTGTCATTTTCGGAGCAAATGACAGGACTGACATTAAATAATACCCTTATGAACTCAAGAACTGACAATGCTTCTCCAATGAGAAAAAATGGAGATAGACCCTTACCTCCTCCTCCCGTGCCCAGTACCAGAAGATCACGTTCGGTGTCGCTGCCAACTCTTACTGTAAGTCCTCCACTAGAGGAACCAAGGTTATCTGTGCCCCGACCCCCAGTTCCTCCTAGATCACCATCAAATTCCACTTACAACCGGCCGTTGAGTCCATTATCGTACGAAAAACCTGGTCCTCCACCTCCTCCTCCGGTTAGAAGAAGAGGAGCATCTACTAGTGGAACTACCAGTGTACCAACTTCATTCAGTGGCCCCTCTGGACCATCAGCTTCTTCAGGAACCTTGAGCATGCCGTCATCCATAAGTGGGCCTTCAGCTCCAGCATTGCCTCCTAAGGTAGCTATCGGTGAAGAGGCCAATTCTCATAGTAACAATCCTTACACCAACAACATCAACAACTCCAACAACCCATACAGTCCCACCAAATCCAATAATCCGTACAGTTCACCCAACCCAAGTAACCCGTACAATAACAGCAACAACGGCAGTACTGCCAACATATTGGATGACTTAAAGGCATTACAAGAAGAAGTGGACCGAATCCGAGACATGACTGGAGGGTTTTGAAATTACATTCTCATTCGATATTCACATTTATACATTATTTACTATATAGATCTAAGCATTATCGACAACATTTACGGTCCATTTCCTGGGATTCAGAACCGGCACGATTCTCACCTTTGCAACTTAAAGGTTCATTGTAGGTGAAGAGGAAACGACCCACCAAAGCCCCCAAAATACAAGAAATGATGACGTACCCATTGTAGTACATGAACAACAACATGATAAGGTAAGATAATCCCCATTCTACCATGAATAATCCCGAACGAATCAATTGCTCAAAGAAGGAAGGAGTAATTCCACCCACAGTAGAGGTGAATAACCATTGATGACCAATAGCATGAACCAAAGGATTAGGAGCAAGTTTTTTAAACCCATCCTTTTCAGAATCAGAGTCGGACAAGTTCAAGTCCATTTCCAATTCCTTACGTTTGATGATGGCCAAGTCGTATTCTCTACAGAACCGATGTAACCACTGCGAAGCAACCACCAAGAAGAACACCCCTATACATGTACCAGCAAACCCTCCTCTAGATCTAACATGCCACGAACGAGCAATGAAGCATGAATCAATAGTATACCAATTCCACAACATGGAAATTTTACAAGCAGCAGCCGTGCTGGCACTGCTGCTGCTGCTGCTACTGCTACCTCCCATATCCATTCTTGTAATGAGTGATTCAAATGAAGACATTGTTCAACACACAACATCACAATCCATGAATGGGGACACCTTACATATTTATACAAGCCAGATTGTTGGATGGATCTGGCAAGCCAATAGATTTAGACCAAACAAGAAAATTGCACCCAAATGAGCATTTTAAAGATGCCTAAAATAGGCATTTGAGCAATTTGCACCATAAAAAGGGTAATGAGAAGTGTGAGAACGGCTGATTTTTAGGCGACATGGCGATATACGAGCCCGGCCGAGGCCTCTACTAGCGGCCGAAGGGCAGAGGGTCTGAAAGAGGCAGGCCGAAGGACAAATAGTCTTTAGGAGGAGGCCGGGTAGTACGAGAACATGCACAAGAGCAGCCAATGAACGAAGAGGAAAGAATGAAAAGAGTTAGTGTAGTAAAAGTTTATTTGACGTGGGCTCAACTATGGAACAAGTTGCTTATCTGATGGGATAGCACCTGGTTATATATGATGTCGGCCATAGTGTTAGAGATAGGGGACGTCAAGGAGATAAAAAAACGGCTGTCTAAAGCCCGAGGCTGCTGCATAGTGCTGTCGCATCTGGAACCTATTGTAGGTATGGTAATAGGTGCTAAAAAACGGTGCTAAACTCCCGCTACTGGGGTTAAGTCGTAACTGGTGATATTTATTAATGCAAAAAAATATAAACTAAACCGATATGCCCCAAGAAATGAATAATGCAACGTCATGTGGTGATAGTGTGTTTTCGTAAGTCGGAATATGTCCGATCGAGCCTAAGGCTTAAATCTGGCCAGAACTGCCGATGCCGACCAGGTATTTGGCTGAATCCTATGGTCTCATGGGTCTTGGTGTACACTGTGGTGCAATTGTATAGGAGTGATGACTGTGTTGTATACTGGCTGTGTGTATACTAACTGTATTGTATACTAGTTAGTAGTTGTACGTCTTGATATCCTCCATGTCGAGGTCAATGTCTTCGTCGTAGTCACTTTCGGAATCGTAGATGGTCTCGACGTGAACTGGCTGAGTAATTGTGAAA
This sequence comes from Isabelozyma gotoi, assembly GCA_003708205.2. Lineage (NCBI taxonomy): Eukaryota > Fungi > Ascomycota > Pichiomycetes > Serinales > Metschnikowiaceae > Isabelozyma > Isabelozyma gotoi. Next base: position 159,862 of record PPNP02000023.1, on the reverse strand, counting down.
CTATTGCTTATCATATTATAGCCCGAGGACCCAATGGCCTGATTCGGGGATGGGTTCAGGACAAATGTCTCGTTCCGGCTCCTTTCCATACGTAATGTCGTAAGTTTTTCCTGGATCTTGTTCTCGATATTCGATAGGGCCATCTTGTAGATAGCCAATTCGTCTACATTGAAGGGAGCTTCTTCTTCACTGGCAGGTTTGGGGCTGGGTTGAAGAATTGCCGTAGTATGGTTATCTGTTAACACTCGAGTCATGGCGAAAAATATGATAAAATAGAAAAAGCCAACAAATGGTCCACCCCAGAGTTTTACTGGGATGGGCCTTCTATATATACCAATCCATACATATACAGTATTTTTTCACATTTGCTTTTTTCCCCTTCATAACTTGACATATAATAAAATTTGGGGGAGACTTCTCTAACATTTTTTAGACACGCAAAATTTGTTCACCTTATTATTTTTTACTGTTGTTTCTCACCGTTATTTTGCTTTTTTTTTTTTTTTTTTTCTTTCCTTCTCTTGAATAAACGCAAAATGCTTGTTTCCACCTACCTTTTTAAGAGAATTTTACCTGATGTCGTGATGATAAGAAAACGCAATTTTCTAATCACCCAGTTCTCTCCCCCAGCTAGAGAAGTTAAATCTTAAATCTGGGCCCGCCCTTTTGGCCTCAGCCCATGGGTCTGAACCTGGCCTGTGCATTATTTTTTTTCTCGAAATTCGTAAACCTCTCTCGTACATTTTTATTTTCCCTGAGCCACATCATCGGTTATAATGTTGTCTCAAGGGGTATGGGAGAAAGGTCTGGCAAAAACCCTTCCCCCGTAAGACGTTGACCCTCGAGGGGTCCGGCTCCTTCCTAGTACCCGTTGTGGGTTATATCTCCGTGGTGGCCACCCTGTCCCACTTTCGCTAGTCGGACCGACGTTGAAATTGCCCGAATTGTGTTGATAAGCTCAATGTAACACTGTTGCAGTAGATCTAAGCCAATCACCACCACACGAAAAAATAGTTAATTCGGGTCGAAAAAAAAAAAAAAGAAAAGAAAAAGAGAGCAAGTGAAATAGTAGAGGAAACCTCGTAAATGATAACCCATTTCTGTGGTGATGACGGTGCAGGATATTCAGAAAAAATATAAAGCGTCTTTAGTAAGCGTGTATTTTTCCAGGTTTTCTCGTAATTATGTTGTTTGTTAATTCAGCCAATAAGCCGTCGGTTTGAAAGGGGAATTAGGGTTTTGTTGATCTGGTCAGCTGCATTAGCTGGAGATGAATATTTTTTTGGGGGACCAGGCATTGGCTCTCTACCAATTTTGAATGGGAGGGGGGATCTTGTAAAATGCTTGGGGATGCACATTTATGTATTATGACATAATTGGTGCCGAACAGACCCAGGCTTTGGAACACGCATTTGTCATATGGTAAAACCATAAATGTCATTTGGCCGAAGATAATTGAGGTAGCATCTGGCGGAGTATCACGGATAATTCGGACTCCTCCATGCCAGTTGGGAGTAGGTGGACCAATTTGCCGTGGGTACGGGTCCGTTCTGCGGAATATGTACGCAGGTATCTTGCTGATTGTGTCACCAAGGTTGGCTCCGATTGTACTCTTCGGATTGTTTTCCCCACGGCCGTCCAAGTGGTCTTTTAGTCCTGCTTACATTAACGAGATGGCGGTATCTGCGTATCTTCGTAGATCCTACCAAGTTGTTGGATCATCCTTCTCGGAATTGAGACACTGGCATCGTTCTCTTGCGGTTGCAAACTTTCTTGATATCTATTGCCGTGAAGATAAGCTCCGTGGCACCATAAGGCCCTTATCGGACGGATTTAGACTAGGCATACACATCTGATTACGTATATGCTAGGGCATTACCACAATAGGTAACCGTGTGGTTCTTCATCCTACTACATCAAAGTGGCCCAATGCGCATTGGTTATCTGGGCAGTGTTAGTAATCACTACTGGATTAAAGGAAGAGGAAGTGTGCCATCACGTGCGGAGAGGTACGAAGAGGTACGGGTGCAGAGATTTCGTGTGTGCGGGTCTTTGGTTTAGGTGGGCACGGATCTATTGGTCGCTAGCTTCATACCGAAACAGAAAAATCATACTTTTTTCGATCATGATCAAACTATACTGTTTTGCTCATACCAGAATTGAAAATCGGTGAACTTACTGCATTACTGCCTGCGTAGTGAAATGGTTGACGGTTATCATATCCGTACCCCCCTCCCCATTAAGATCTTATGTGATGTTATCTGCTACACTAAGCGCACAAACAGAGCAAAAAAATGAGTAAATACTGGTTGCAAAAAGATAGGTAAAGTACTTATTACTTTTGTTAATATGGATAGTTTTCTTAATATGGATAGTTTTGTAAATATGGATAGTTTTGTTAATATGGATAGTTTGCATCAGTGTCGAGCGCTGATAGTCTAATAGTTGAAGAAAACGAATTTGAGAGAGAGCGCTTGCAAAGCGCCTCACCTGAAGATTTATTTGATATGAAGACAGTTGTAGCTGTTGGTGTGATGTACTCAGTACTTACATGGATAACCTGTGCTTATAGGGTATTCTTTAGTTTTCCGCTGAAGTTAAGTTATCTGGGTCAAATGCGTCTGGATGGTACCAATGGTCTTCCCAGGGGCACAGAGAGTAAGAAAATAGCAACCCTTAATAATCCTATCTCACTTTGGAAACAGCAAATTGATGACGATTGGCTACTTATGCTTTTCAAGGATCTAGATTTGTACATCAAGAGGAATGTAGATATTATTAAATCTGACCCCCAAAGACTTTAAGATTGGAAGCGTACATTGTTCTCAATCCTTTCTCTTGATTATGGACATGAGGGTGATATCCATGTCGAAAAAAAAGTGTCTCTGCTTTTCCAAAAATTCATTAGCAATCCTTGCTATGCTATATTTGATTCTCTTGAACCCGGGAAGTGGTTCATTGAAGGGCGACATCTCCGAAGCGATGGGATTGAAAACAGTCGTATGTACCCGGTAGATGTCAATATTCCGTTGCTGTACCTCGGTGAATACTGCATTATCGTTGAAATGAAGCATTATGGTCTAGCAGAGTATCTTGATAAAGAGGGCAAACCACAGACTGAAAGCCCGTTTAATTCTATTGTGAAACAAGTGATGAACTGTCTTATTGAGTACAAACTTGATTACTGCTTGATTAGCGACTTTTTCACAACTATTCTAGTCAAATTAGACTTTCACAGTGAAAGATGGTCAGAAGCACTTGATGGTGAACTTCTGCAACCTAATCTAAAAGATAAGAACTTCAATGATATCAGTATTCCCTTGAAATATAGAGTGATTAAATCGGAAGACATGAAGTTCACAATCCAGGCAGTTTATGCGGCTCTTATGTTGCACCAGATCACTCTAACAGAGGAACAGAGGCAGAAACAAACGACCGTTGTAAATTACCTACATTATCACCTTTCTAAATCAACAAAAGATGTAAGTCAAGAAGCAATTGAGTTCGCATTGTCCTATTGGAATAACTCAAGTTCAAGCCGTCAACTCAAGAATGACATAAAAGCAGGGAGAGGCCAAACATTTAACGAAGCGGTAGGAGGAAATTGTACAGACTGGGGAAGAGGGGTTGAGTTTCTACAAGTCGGACCGGACTATACGGCACAGGTTTTGAAAATGAAGCACCAAACAGTTGTTGAATACTTTCCTACTCTTAAGTTTGATGGAGCGTTGCCAAACGATCAAATGGTATTGAAGGTTTATGAGATCGAAAACATACGCGACTTTTATAAGAAGTACATGGAGGATATGGAACAAACAGAAGATGATTTCTATGGTAGTATCTTCTGTAAATTTATTCTGGAGGTGTCATGTTATTTCAAAATTGAGGAATACAATGAGAGACGACAGGAGTCACAACGAATTCGAGTACCCAAAATATACGACTACGGAAACATAATACTTTTTGAAAATGGGAAGTTCCGTTGGGGAGGATAGTTCATACTCATGTCGTACATAAATGACGAGCCAGAAACTATGAATACACACCTTCAGTATGATGGTATCCGCCAAATTTCAGAGATGGGAAAGATTGGAATTTTGCACGGAGATTTGAAGAGCAGGAATTTGATTATCAATAGTGGGAAGTTGTATTTCATTGATTTCTCAGAAAGCAAGATCAGCGAGGAAGCAGTTGATAATAGCGAGGAAGTAAGAGAGATAAGAATGGCGTTAGGATAATTTCAGAGTGCCACCCGTACTACCAGTTATAATACTAGTACTGGCTCTGATAGTAGGAGTGAGTAGCGATTTCATTGCTAGCAGCAATTCTATATATGCTGGTACTAGTGCTCCTGGTGATATTGATGCTACTCGATCTACTGTCAAGGGTGATACCAACAGCTACATCTGCCTTCATCTCACATAAATCTTCAGGTGAGGCGAGTTCCAAGCTCTCTCTCAAATTCGTTTTCTTCAACTATTAGACTATCAGCGCTCGACACTGTGTAATATAAACTATCCATATTAACAAAAGTAATAAGTAAAGTAACGAGTATTTTACATTACCTATCCTTTTGCAACCAGTATTTATATACACATTGTTTGCTCTGCGCGCTTAGCATAGGAGATAACAGATAAGATCTTAATGGGGAGAGGGGTACGGATCTTACAGCTCGAGCGTTAACCATTTCACATGTAGGCAATGCAGTAAGTTAATAAGTCCGTGTGAAGTTTTGACAAAGCCATATTAAAGACCCGTGCACATTGTGTTTTCATACCGAGGGAGAATATTCTTCGCACCCCCGATTATCAATTTTGGTATGAGCAAATTTAACAGTTTAGTTGATCAAATTACGGTCGGGAGTATAACGGATTTCGACCGAAAGTATGTTTTTTCTGTTTCTGTATGAAGCAAATGCGAAACTACTGGAGCGGAACATTTTTCTGCATGAACTAGTCTTTTCCACTTACTAGCGGCTTTCTCTCTGAAACAGTTTTTCCGCTACACCTGAAACGCCGCCAACGGAATATATCTTATCTTCTCCAAGACTCAAACGCCGAAACATCGTGCACATAGAATCATTCCAGTCATTAGCTTCTGATTGACGGATAGGAGAGTGGTTATGGTCATGGTCCATTTTATCTTCCCCCTTTCGGTTGTTTAACTTTGTGCCTTCATTAAGTAAGTTTAAACAAAGCGTCACTTGATGACTCCTTGCCAGTTACATATGCACATTACTGCAGGATTTAGGATATAATAGAAATAATATCGGATCCCCCTGGTAACAGATCCATCAAGGTGCAATAACCATAGAAATCAGTAAGAGTTGCTGTATAGTTCTACCGTTCCCCACGTCAAAAAACAGTTTCCAATCTCAGGCTAAGAGCAAATTTGAAACCGTGCTAAGCGAATGAAAACTCATCGTATTTATCAAGTGAATTTCAACACTCGATTGTTATGTTGGGAGCCCTTCCACAGGGGCAATTACTTTTCCTTACTTGGTGGGTCTTCATGTGCTCTGTTTGATGCCCTGATTCAATAAGCGATAATTATGAACAGCACCAATATGTCTGAATCGCATGGCCTTGCATTTGCTCCAATAAGACATATCAACCAATAAAAAAGTTGAGACAACTCAAATAAGAGGTCCACAAAGCATAGTTTCATATTTTGAAATTTCTCGAAGTTGGGTATCGAGTCTAAAATTTGCATCTTCTCTCGATAATTAATGAAGCTTAGCATGAATTTAGTATGTTCCACCACTACCACGAGGTTTATTTTCAACCCTAATTGCTGGGAGCAATAATCCAAGGTGCAAACTTTATTTCATTTCGGATATCCTAATTTATCTAATTAGGAAAAAGACTACTAAAAAACTATTGTTTCATTTCTCGTTCTAGAAAAAAAGAAAAGATCAAATGAATTGGATGATTTCAATTTCAAATCTTATTATCTCGACAGATCACAATAAGTTCAAGATAATTGGAAGTAAAATAGCTACCAAAATAATGTTTTCCGTTAATTACATTGAAGCTTATAGTTAAATGATTATAAGGTTGAATTTTTAACCATACACAAGTACCCCACCACCTTTCACATGTACGAATATGTACTACTACTCCCCTGGTATTTAAACCTTTCGAGTGATATATTTTCAAAACCACGTATCACCCAGGACAGAAATCATCGGTATTTGCAATACCGAATTGTGAAACGAATTTCAAGTTTGGTGTTCTCGAAGAATTCCAACGATATCGGAATACTATATTTGCGTCGGAAACTGGTTTGTCGAATCACTGAAAAGCCAATATTTTCTAGTTAGAATTTCTTTTGTGCAATCAGGAAGAATTCCCCTTAATTGTCTTACAAATAGGCTTTTTTGCGGCAAAAAAATAATATCTTTGTGTGATGAAAGTTAATCTTCTGTAAAGTTTACAACTAATTACAATAAAAAGTATCTAATTATCAATCCTTTGATGTGGAAATTTTTGATATAAAAGGATTGGTAAATTTCCAAAACTTGACTTGGTTTTTTTTTTGAAGTGTTATTATTACCATTACAATAATCTCAAATATAATGCCATCCACCTCCAGAACCTTATTAATCACTCTCGCTGGTTTTTGTTTCCTTGGTTTAGCCTTGGGTGCTAAAGCTGAATCCGGTGTCGAAATTCTTTCTAAGAAACACGAAATTATGGATCAAATTAACAAGAGAAACCTTTCTACTGCTATTCAGTCACTTGAACATTTCGCTTTAAGTGCTGCTTTAACTTTAGATACCTTCGTTGAATCTCATGCCAAATCTATTGCTAATGCTAACTGTCTCAGTGGAATCATTGAAGTTTTCGCTGGTTCTTTCGGATCTCTTGCTATCTGTATTGCTGCTATCGCTGTTTACTTAATCACTGGGGCCATTGCTGCTGGTCTCAAGTCTCTTGGTGTTACTGCCCTTTCCAAAAAAGACGCTGAACCATACTTGGAAATTGAACACTTTGGAAACAAAGTTCGTTACGACAAAGTTGGTGTTGCTTATGATGATTTAGTTAAACGTGATAATGCTTTAGTCATTGACTTACCTTCATCATTCGATGTCAAAAACGTTAGAATTTACACCAACTACGTTGGTGACGCTGCTTTCAACACCATTTCATACACCGATGACTTAGGTACTCACTATGGTATTGAAAACAACAACAACATTGCCAACTACTTCAATAACTTGGAAGATTCTGGTTTAACTAAACGTGATGACAGTTCTTCTGCTCATTTCACCGTCGGTACCACCTTTGACATTTCTTCGGATGAAGAAAGCCTTGCTAAGTCTGTTCAAAAATCTGGTCCAAGCATCAAAGCTTTGGCTGACTACTTCTCTAGCGTCAAATCTCAATACTGTTTGGCTGTTCAACACAACGGTTCTCCATTAATTAATGGTGAACTTTTCATTAACACCAGAGGTAACCTTTCTTCTGAATGTACCACTCAATCTAACTTTGATTAAATACAATAGTTGGATTATTTAATTCTTATAGTGTTTTTTGATCAAAACATAAAAGTTCAAATTTTCAAAAACCAATCCTTTTTCCCTTCTTTTACGTATTCCCCATTTCATTTTCTATAGTTTATAGTTTCCTTGCTATATTTTTTTTTGGATATGTTTGCAAATAAAATCTACAATAATTCTGACTCCTACAGAAGTATGTGTACTCCTGAAAGCCGTAAGCCAAAAACTCTAATACGATGCTATTTAAGTTTCAACGTTCATATGAGGTATTTGTTTTTTAAGGTTGAACTTCGACGGAAATTTCAGGCCTCACTAGCACGACTTACTTTAACTAATACAAATGAATCGGATTTCCAAAAAATTTCCTCATTGGTATATTTTATCTCGTACAAATTATTTGTCGGAATTTCATTTACGACTCTATCTATTGTTAAAAATATTGCGCTAAGTTCCTTGTTATGAGCTCTTTCGTCCACAAAATCAGAGTTGTCACCTCTCTATGCTCCCAAATGTGAAATTCAGATTAAGACAGCATAGTATTTCATTCAGATTTTCATATGTCCTCGCTTAGATAAGAATTTTGTATCGGTTAGTTTGAGTCAATCTTTATCAACGGCTAAACAAAGCCCAGAATGATCCGGCATAAGAAGTCTAGCCTCTTGTATTCACTGGCCTGAGTCAGGGGAATTGTGGTGTTTCTTTTCAGATAGGTTTCAATTTATTTGGCTTAACAAACTTAGTTGAGTCTATATCAATTCACAAGCAACCTTGGGGTTCTAGAAGAATGCAGCTATATGAATTGGCTTACCTCACTCGGTCTGCTGTCTGCATATGCATCTGCACTCAACATGCATTTTGACGTGATAACTGGCTGTATTTTTTGCTGCGAGTTGTCAAAAACTGTAAAAGAAATCATCATTATTCTACCTTAACCGAAATATTAGGTTCAAGCTATTCGGAATAAAGACTACTTATGCAGAAATGTCTTTTTGATGGAATCATGAAATGAAGCACTATTTTTAAATAGAGAGATTTACATACTTTTAGGTGCAAGTGCTTGTGAAATAAAGTTAGACAAGATAAACAACTTTTCCCAGTTTGAACGAATAAAGCCTTTTGTATCTGCTGATCTAAGCTTAGCATGTTCATAGCTTCAATGAGACCATTCACCGACTCTAATTCTTTATGCTGTTGTAGCAGAGATAGATAGTTTCAAACGATAAGAACAGATTCCAGGGCAAATTTTGGGTATTTCATTTTCGACGATGATGTAATGCGAGACAAATTGTTCCATATCCAAATCATTGAACAAAATTTTATTTTTTTTTCACACGTTTCTATTTTCTAAATAAATTGACTCTATCTCATTCAATCACATGGATTGGAGCCCTTCCATGAATAGGAAGTCTTGTCGTAAAAAGACGCAAAGTTTATCTTAAAAAACAAGTAATTCGTTGCAAATCGAAGTGAGCGCTCAGTTTAACTGAAATAATCCATGGACTGTAAAAAAACGTTTCTAAAATTTATCAAGTTGCGAAAGCAAAACTTAGGGTCAGAGTTAACCTCCTCTTAATTTTAAGTTTTGGAGGGCAAAGAACATGATTCATATGAGGTATTATCTTTCACGATTATCTCACCGAAATCATATTCAACTCAAGCAGTGAATATGGTTATTCAAATTGCTAAAATTTTAATTCCTATGATTGCAAAAATTGTATAAATTGAACAACAAATTCCGATAAAATCAAAATTTTTCAATCACTACACACATCGACCAACATGTTATCCAAACAAACATTTACTCTTATTGCTGCTACCTGTTTCATAGGTTTAGTATTCGCTGCTGAAAAACCAGAAACTGGTGTTGAAATTCTCTCTAAAAAACATGAAATCATGGATCAAATTAAAAGAGGAACTGAAGCTACGGCCATCACAGACCTCACCCACTTCGTTTTGGACAGTGCTCTTACTTTAGACACATTTGTTAAGAGCTATGCTGAAAAATATATTAGTGTTGATTGTCTTCAAGGTATTCTTGCTCTCTTCTTAGGAGAATTTGATTCAATTGCTGTTTGTATTGCTTCCCTTCTTGTTTACCTTATTACTAGTGCTATTGGTATCGGTCTTAAGCTTATTGGGGCTAAGGGCTGGCACTTCCACTTGCCATTTGGTCTCAGAGACTCTGACCCATATTTAGAAATTGAGCACTTTGGTAACAAAGTTCGTTATGATACTGTTGGTGTTCCATATGAAGATTTTGTTGGTAAAAGAGATGGACAACCAGTTTCTATTGATTTGCCAACCTCTTTTGATGTATCTGATGTTAGAGTTTACACTAACTATGTTGGAAATGCCACTTCCAATTCTACGTTTAACACTATCTCTTACAGCGATGAATATGGTACTCATGTTGGTATTGAAAATACCGGTGATATTTCTTCCTTCTTCTCCAACTTGGATCAAGAGCAGACTCTTACCAAACGTGGGTCAGGTACCTCTATTACCTTCTCAATTGGTCACTTATTTGATATTACTACTGCTGATGCTTACGATGCACTTAAGGGTACCGTCAAAGATATCCACAATTTGGCAAAATACTTTGAAAAACCACAATCCAGTTACTGTCTTGAATTACAAAAGGATCAATCTCCTTTGATTAATGGTGAACTTTTCTTTGGTTCTAGAGGACAAGTTTCCCCCGAATGTGCTGATGTTAACAGCTATTCTGGAAATTACTCCTCCCAGTGAATAAACACTCAATTTTTTAAAAAATAATTCTTACTATTTTGACAAAATTACAAAATTTTAAAAAAATACCAATATTATTAAAAATTCTGTTTTCGTTTTATTTCTCTTTTTCGAAGTCTTCTGAAGATTTATTCTCTTATCGTAAAGAATACATCCTTTTTATAAGCCAAATGTAATGACTGCAAAATTTTCGGTTAGATTCAATTCTACACACTACAAGCTGTACTCTTCAAAAGAACATACAGTATTTTAATTAATAGAAATAATTTACTGCCTTTTTTTCTACAATGAACAGAATATATTACCATATTATAGAAAAAAAAAACTCCATGAAGATGTAGTGGAAGGGAGGTACGGCAAAAATTCTCAGTTAGCAGTAAGACAATAAGTATGAGTTAAGATGTAGTGCGATACACCAAAGAGATAAAGTGACTGCCAAATTTGGTGTATGTTTGCATTGACGGCAGTGGCTTTAATTTAGGTAATTTAATCACAACTTTATATGATGACTTTTGTCATCTCTAATTTCCAGTTAAGTGCTTCACTAGCTCAGTTGGCAGAGCGTCAGTCTCATAAGGTGCGAATCTTGTGCAATCTGAAGGTCGACAGTTCGAACCTGCCGTGGAGCATTTACTTTTTTTTCATTCCTAAAGTAGTAAACATCTCTACTGTTGTTATGCTTCAACGTCTACCTTCTTAATCTATACTTCTGCTGGATGCCATCCCATTATCTCTTTTTGGCTATTCAAGCATACTGTCTGACCGTTGGCTGACACCCGTACACCCAATGTCTTACTGCATATAACCCCTTAGATTTGTGGATTTGTTTACAAACACCAGAAAAAACGCGCCGGCGTAAAAGAAAAAACCTAATTGCAACGGAGAAAGCGCAGACAATAAAGAGATACTACTTTTGAATCTAATTCTAATCCTCTAAGGTTTAGTTTCTACCTGTCCTTTTTTGTATCGATTACAACCGATATATTCAGTGTTTTACCCATTTCCAATTTTAATATCCGTCATTCTTTTTGTCATTAGCATCAGCATCTCCATGGTAATTGTGTATATTTAGATAATGCCCCTAAGTGATATGACTCCTTCCAAAGGTCTACAGTCAACTACTGATCCTCGTGAGTTCAGGAAAAGGCATCAGCAATACGACGATGATAATACATTTATTCCTCCGGCTTTGAGCGCCTATAGCATAGCATTACTCAATGATAAAACCACCCCATCCCCTCCTGTTAATAAGCAACCCAAACTATCCGAAAGCGATTTGATACCCCAAGTAACAGGAATATATGAAATTGATTTTGCCGACAAAATCAACAATAATTTAAAATCCAAATTGTCGGTACATTTCAAAGAATCTTCATCTCCTCCTTCCAATTCCTATGGGGATGGTAATCATTCTTTAAACAATAATAATCATAATAATACTTCATTACATACGTCATTCAACTTATCCGCTAATAACCATTCCACTCATAATACCACCTCGGATGATATTCTTGATAATTCTCTAGAAAACAATTCATTCAAATCCCAGCCAACAACAGCTTCAAATTCAACTTCTGGGACGTCTCTCGTAAGGCCCAATTCTGCTGGCATTGTACGTTCAAGAATATCACGACGTTTCCGCTCCCTTGGGCCTCCTAAGCGGGCTTCAGAAGTCCATGATGAAAACAGCTTCCCAAATAACCCAGAACATAAATCTCCCATAACTCCTCCACAACTTTCTCAATTCTCTCCTCAGGTAAAGAAAACTCCAGGAACGAATTCAAAATTCTATCGAGAATTGGAGAAACTCAAGGCCAATACCCCTGACTTAAAGATTAAGAGTGAAGACGTAGTCATAGATCAACCTAAATCTAACTTAAATTCACCTTCTATTATGCCACCTCAACTATCGAAGCCTATGCCACCTCAAATGTCTAAGTCTAACTTTAATTCAGCACCACTTATACCATCTCCACAGCCAAAATCTGATTTCAATTTGCATAAATTTTCTGCCAATCACTTTTCTGTATTTACAGATATCGAAAGAAAAAAATCACCTAGCATTAATAACAGTCCATTACCTCGAATGCCTCTTCATGAGAAACCAATCAATACATTATTCAATGATCCAGATAATTTCAGAAAACCCAAACCACCAGCTTCAATTCATAAATCTCCAATTATACATCGTGCCGCAACGGCTACTCCCATGCCAGTTCCTGCAATAGCACCAAGTCATCATTCGCCTCCAGCAAGTTCTGATGATACTAAAAAGAGGAAAGCTATAACGATTAATGGTAACCAGTACGAAAAACTTGAATTGTTAGGACGTGGGGGAACCTCAAAAGTCTATAAAGTCAAATCACTTTACAATAACAAGCTCTATGCCATCAAGAAAGTGACCTTTGATCAATTTGATGAGTCTTGTATTCAGGGATTCAAAGGAGAAATCGATTTGTTATTGAAGTTAAAGCATGCGGATCGAGTAGTTAAATTGATAGACTATGCTATTGGCGAAGGATCAATCTGCCTTGTAATGGAATGCGGTGATATTGATTTAGCCCATGTTTTCCAAAGCAAGATTAACAATTCCACCTCATTAGACTTGAACTTTATTAGGTACCATGCTATTGAGGTTTTTAAGTGTGTTGAAGCAGTTCATCAGGCAGATATTGTTCACAGTGATTTGAAGCCAGCCAATTTCTTGTTTGTCAAGGGAATATTGAAAATCATTGATTTTGGAATTGCTAATGCTGTACCTGATCACACTGCCAATATTTATCGAGAATCGCAAATTGGTACTCCCAATTATATGGCTCCGGAAGCCTTAACTGAGGTAAACCAATCGTTGATGTTACCCAATGATAGCAGCACTAACAAATTGCAAACCTGGAAAGTCGGAAAGCCTTCTGATGTGTGGTCATGTGGTTGTATTATTTATCAAATGATATACGGCAGACCACCATATGCTGGATATTCTGCACAACAAAGAATCATGGCTATTATGAATCCCCAAGTTAAGATTCAGTACCCATCCAAAGGTTTAGGAGGGTCAAAAGTTCCAGCTAGTGCCATTGAGTTGATGCAAAAATGTTTGGAACGAAATCCTAATGATCGATGGACTATACAACGATGTTTGTATGGTGATTTTCTTCATCCCAAGATTGTTAGTGAGGCATTTGTCAGAGATTTGGTTCATCTGGCAGTTAATTTCGGTCATAATAACCGTAACTCAATTATTCATGATGATGTATATGACAAGTTGTGTGACACCGTGTTAAAACAAATTAATGAATTAAATTTTGCATAATGGACATACATATAAACAATTTTTGATACTATGTATTATAATATAAAAAAAAATATAACTTTTCAGTAGAGAAAAATGTCGTAATTGGCGTTGTAATGTACATATATTTTGGCATGTTTAACGGGGGCCTAATTTTTCTAAAACACGAGGACCTTGTTCTTCCCATTCTTGTTTGGAGATCCACATATGGTCCTTATCCGCCATGATATTAGCCAAAACAGCACCACCAATGAACACCATGTGTCTTCTTCTTGGAGGATCTTCAATTCTGACCTTGAATTTCTCTAATCTGGTAGCATCTCCATGTAATACTTTAGTCAACCATAATTGTTTTAATTCTTTTTCTAAACGAGATGGTAAACCAGGGTACATGGAAGAACCACCTGATAATACAATGGCCTTGAAAAGTGAAGATCTGACGTCAACATCGGCAGATTGAATGGTATTGAATAAGGTTTCTCCAACCCCTGGTTGTTCTACATCAACCAAATTAGGTTGAAACAAACATTCAGGAGCTTCAAATCTTTCGGATCCAACTTTAATAACTCTTCCATCAGGTAATTCGTATGATTCGACCAAAGTGGTAGTTTCTTGGGCCAATTTAGTATCCAAATTTAAATCATAAGAAACATAACATAATTTTTCTTTAATTTGACGAACGGTTTCAAAATCAGCAGTTCTGTTGAATGCATATCCACGACGTAATAAAAGATTGATCAAATTTCTAGTGACATCTCTTCCGGCAACATCCAATCTACGAGTTAAGTGATTTAACACCACCGATTCATAGACAGGGACAATATGAGTGACCCCATCACCAGAATCAACAACCACACCTGAACTTAAACCTTGGGCATACAATGCCAACACAGCCTGAATGGCAACGTAAACTCCTCCGAAATGATACTTTTCAAACATGACATCACACATGGTTTCTCTATTTTTCAACGGATTCATAGGAGGTTCTGTCAATAAGATCTTTTCCCCCTCGGTAGGAATTTTCATTTTCTCATAGAAAGCATAGTCCCATAAGTGTTCCATATCTTCCCAATTCTTGATGATCCCATTTTCCATAGGATACGAGATTTGTAATAAGGATCTGACTTCACTTGCTTCAGATCCACACATGATGTCTTTGATTTCTACATTGTCTGGAACCAATATGTTTCTTTCTTCTGCTCGCAAAATAGGTCTACCCACAAGAGATGGGAAGGTATAATCAGGGAAGTTGGTTCCTGCTCTTCCAATCTTAACGAAACCAGTACCTTGATCGAGAACTTAAAGGTTAGTATAGGGGTAAATGGGAAAGATTAAAAAAAAAACGGGAATTGTACGCACCAATTGGTTGACCACTCATCTTGATGTGTTGATGGTGATGAATTGGGTTAGTTTGATGATATGAACTGTGAAGGTTCGGGGATAATTGATGGATTGGCTGGGGCAAATGGTGATAACGACGGAGTTTCTTATGTCCACCATTGGTGAGAGGAATTGGTGTGCGCACGTATTTGCAGCCCGAAGCAAAGAAGTGAAGACGGGCTGTGGAATAAAGAAGATATGAGGTAATGAACGGAAGAGAAGGAAAGGGGTCGGATAGAGGATGAAAGATTGAGGGAATAAAGAATGGAACTGTGAAATAATGGGAGAATTGGGTGTGTGAACTATAAACCGTAGGTCTAACTTATAGTACAACAAAGCTATAAAAAAGCGATATGAAGTGGAGAGATAAAGTGTAAAGCTATAAAGCCAATAAGTAATGATGATATGAAGATGATGAATAGAGAGGAATTAAGCAAAGAGACTGTGAAATTCTGAGGGCAGAGTATTGAAGCAAATTATAAGTACTAGTTAAGCATTCTATGAAGCAATGTATTGGTGAAGATGAAGGATTAAAAATAGAGCTGAGAGGCTGTAATAGCAAGCAAATATAAGAATGAAGCTATGAGATGTTATAAATTGAACATCTGTGATGCCATAAAGTGAAGCTAAGTCATATGAATGAATCTTCACTTGTTCTGTTGACTCTGATGGTTTCTATTATAGGACAACCCTCACTGTCTGGTCTATGTAGTTTGTTTGGGGTTAAAGTATGCAAAGGTAAGGTACGAGGTGTGGGTCTTGATTTCGGGCTCTATCTTGGTGACATCGGCCCATTCAAACTGTTCATCTCCCTCTCTGATTCTGATCCCTCTACCGAAAGGATTGTAGCCCTTGGAGGGTTCTGGCGAATTTTCCACATCATCTATCGTTCTCTTATCACCAGCTTTCAAGTTTCTGACCTTTGCAAGCTCAATACCCTGGTTTTTACGGGTTTGAATGCTCTTGAGTCTCAAAAGCACATCATCTAGCTTTCTTACCATTTCCTTTCTGGCTTCCCATCTCCTACTAGCAACTTCCACCATTTCAATGTCTACCCACCCTTCTTGTTCAAGGGCTCTCACAGTCTTGTCAACCTGTTCAATACAAGGAGAGAAACAGCAAATTCCAACTCGTTGACTCGACGATATCACCAGCTTCAAGTTAGGAATGGCAGTCCAAGGTGACGGAAGGTCCAAAAACACAACCTCCCCATTAATCCCACCATCCATTTGGAAGTTTGGAGGAATGTCTGCAATTTCAAACCCATCATTACACACATCACGATGAGTTATAAGAGTATTCTGGGTCAACTCGTGTTCTTCCAACTCCTTCTTGGCCTCGAGGTATCTGGGCTCGTGGAACTCATAGGTAAACAACCTCCCTTCCAATCCCAAAGTTCTAGCAAAGGAATGGGTGAAAGAAGCCGATCCAGTCCCTGCCTCTATCACTCTGGACCCAGAGGTGACATTTAATCTTTGCATGATGTATGAAGAATCGTGAGAATATACAATTTGAGTACGATGAGGAAGCGACACAGTCCATAGTTCGGGAGTGGGGTGGATCAAATGAATGTACCCGTACCCCTTGGCACCCTCCATTTGTTGTCCGTACTTCATGCCAATCATTTTATCGTGTTCAAAGTGACCATATCTAGTATTCAACTTGTCTCCGCTCTTGATTTTGATGGGTTTGATGGTGTTTCGGCTGATAAACGCCAACACGAGGTCTCCTTCCTCGATAACGTCTTTATACTGAAAGAATGACATGATAATGGGTTGTAAAGGCTGGTTTATGGGGCTATAAGCTGGAGCTGGAGTTGGAATTTTTCAGTCTCTGGCACTAGGCTCATCTCAAAGTCCTGCATAAATGCTGCCAACTAGTAGTAACTGCAAAAGACGACATTTTTGCTCCGGGAGACTCCAAGAACGAAAGAGTTGACATTGGCGACATCTAATTCTCTTTCAATCATCGCCAGCATCTCAAATTGTCTTTTTGCTGTTGCTGGTGAAAGATATATGCCGTCAAAGGACCCTTTTCACTCACCAAACCACATGTTGCAAATGGGGACAGCTTCAAATAGGCTGAAAAGCAGTATTCTTTCTGGTTTCCCCATTATTATCCACTTCCAATAACTCAATCCCATCTCCACTCCCTTTTGATGGTGGTGATGGCGGTTTTTGCAGTTTCTACGGTGAAAATTTCTGGGTCGTGCACAGGCCGTTTTTCTGGGAGTAAAAAACGGGCACAAGTCAACGACTTGATCCTTCTTCTCTTCTGCCTCAACAATCATCCAGTATGGCAGACCCTATAACACAACAAGTGCCTCCCGAGGCCGCCAGTTCCAATGCCGAGGACTTATATTTGGAATCCTACGCTTTCACCACGGCTGCTGCCATTGTGGGATCCGTAGACAGAAAGGTGTATGTCTTGTTAAGAGACGGAAGACACTTATTCGGAATTTTAAGAACATTCGACCAATTTGCTAACTTGGTATTGCAAGACACCATAGAGAGAATCTACTTGGAAGGAGAACCCAAGAAATTTGGAGAGGTTTACCGTGGAGTGTTCATGATTAGAGGAGAAAATGTGGTAATGCTTGGAGAATTAGACATTGACCAGGAAGATGACCACTTGTATGATTTACAACAAATACCTTACGAAATAGCAGAAACAGAATGGAAGGCAGCTCAAGCAAAGAAGTTTAAAGACGAAAAACTTAAGGCTAAGAAACTATTATCCAAAGGTCTCATTCATGAATCAGTGACTTACTAAATTAAACTTTCAGCTTTCATTTCGTTACTTGTATAATATATCCGAAGTTTTGTACAATTAGTATTCTTTTTTTTTAATTTATTTGGCATTTGTTAGTTTGGTTCTTAACTATGAAGGTATATAGACAGAATCAAGGTAAACATCTACACTTAGTTCTTGTAATCAAGGAAAAGAGTTCTTTCATTTAAATTAGATACTGAGGGCTCTTATACTATAAAAGAGTCCATATTGGATACTGGGAGCTCTAATAACAACACTCTGTCATCACAATTTGGATACGGAGAAGTTCTTGTAGTTTTCAAAGAAAGCATCAGCATCACCAAACTTTTTGGCATAGTTTCTACCCAATTGGTTCAAGTGTGCTTCATCAGGACCATCAGCAATTCTTAAGGTTCTTGATTCAGCCCATAAGTTGGCCAACTCGACATCTTGAGAAATACCTTCGGCTCCGTACACTTGAATGGCCCAGTCAATGACCTTAATGATGGTTCTAGGAGTCTCGATCTTGGCCATGGCAATCTCTTGCTGGGCCCTCTTAGCATCAGAAATGTCAATCTTATGAGCAGCATTCAAAACTAATAGTCTACACTTTTGAATTTCAATCTTATTCTGAGCAAAAGCAGTAATAAATGATTCTCTCTGGTTCATAGGCTTTCCGAATATAATTCTGTGGTTAGCTCTTTGAGCAGCTCTTAATAATGCAAATTCTCCAACCCCAATTAATCTCATACAATGGTGGATTCTTCCTGGTCCCAAACGAGATTGGATTAATTCGAATCCTTTACCTTCAGCAGCCAAGATAGCTTGGGGAGTATCTTCAGAAGGAATTTCGTAGTTATTGAATTCAATTTCACAGTGTCCATGAGGAGCATCATCATAGCCAAACACCTTTAATGGTCTAATTAATTTGGCATTACCAGAAGCCAAAGCCTTGGTAGCATCAATGATTAACACAGTATGATTAGTGTATTGGTCTTTGCCAGTCTTATTGCTGGTTTTACACATGACCAACCAAACACTGGTTCTAGGATCACCAGCTCCAGTAGCAAACCATTTGACCCCATTCAACACATAGTTACCTCTGGAGTTCTTGATGGCAGAACAGGAAATTCCCAAGGCATTGGATGAGGAAGTACCTTTTTCTGTCATAAGAAAAGCGGATCTGATATCACCATTAAGCAATGGTTTCAACCATTTTTCCTTTTGGTATGGAGTACCGTACTTAGCGAATAACTCCATGTTTCCGGTATCCGGAGCATTACAATTGGTAGCTTCGGGTCCGGTATGGGATTGACCCAAGTATTGGGCCATTAATCCGTATTCCAAATTGGTGTAACCTCCACCTTCTTCATAGTGTTTTGATAAGAAAAGATTCCAGAGTCCCAATTGTTTGGCTTTAAGCTTCAACTGTTCAATAATTGGAGGAATCTTCTTCCATCTTGTTTCAGGGTCTGTGGATATTTGTTCGTGGTAGATTTTATCTGCTGGTAAGCAGTAATCACGGACGAAATCTCTAGTTTTTTTGATGGCTTCGAGACCTTTGGGGGACAATTTGTCCAAGAATACGGCCGGGATTTCTTCGTTAATAGACATGATGGATAAATGAAAAATAGGTGGGCTGATAGAAAAAGCTTACAGGGCCGGGGTTGACTATTTATACAAAAATAGCCCGTCGTGCTTCGATTAAATAGCCGTTAAATTTCCACAAACCTGGGGTTGAAAATCACCTCTTTTACTTATTTGGGTGTGGGCTGCCGAAGGGTATCCCTCATACCCCGCAAAAACCTGGATATCGGAAGAAGGACTAACAGAAAAATGAAAAATTAATGTGTCAAATCGGTAAAATTGGATGGAAATAAGAAATTAGCTTTTGCAGCTTTCGGCACGCTAACTTGCAGTCGAGAGGGGAGACCGAGATTAGGCTTTTCTGCAGGTTGTGTTAGAGAAATTTGCTGGTTGTAATTTGCTGTTTAGGTTCTATTGTTTGCAGTTTGGGTACGCTTGTGTGCACACCCTTATATCGACAACCTACGCCATTGAAAGCGACATCAGAAAGTAACCACCTTTTCATCCCCTTCACCCCCGTTTCTTTATATAATTGCCTGCCCATAATGAGTGAATTCGAATCGGATGTGCCCAAGATCCCAGACTACACATTATCGGAGAAACAATTCCTTTTAACCACCAACATCGACAGTCGCCACCAACAGCAAATCATCCAAGAATTGACTCAATCCATTGAATCCAACGATTTGGCCCCATATTACAAATACTTGACCGAAGAATTACCTCAATACTTCAAGTACAATGACAACCAATACAAAGGATTGGTGGCTAAGAATGAAGCTAAGATTGCTGAGTTGAAAGACAAGGTTAAGAGTGCTGAAGAAGATGACGAAACCAAAGACGAAATCTTACCTACCACGTTAAAACTTGCTGAATACTATACTACCATCATCGACAGACAAAATGCCATTAAAACCTACAAGAAAGCTTTGGAATTATCCCAAAGTACCGGATCCAAAATCGATATCTTGTTGACTATTGCCAGAATCGAATTCTTCTTCAATGACTATCCCTCAGTAGCCAAGTACTTGGACCAAGTTAAGGTTCAGATTGACAAAGGAGGAGACTGGGAACGTCGTAATAGATATAAAACTTACCATGGTATCTATTTGTTGGCTACTAGAAACTTCACCGAAGCATCCAAGTTATTGATTGACTCTTTAGCCACGTTCACTTCGACGGAAATTTGTTCTTATGAGCAAGTGGCCCATTACTCGATTGTTTCGGGAGTTATAGCTTTGGATAGAGTAGATCTTAAGTCCAAAATCATCGACTCTCCGGAAATTTTGTCGATTTATTCGTCAGCACCAAACTTGGAGCCTTTGATCAACTTGACAAATTCATTGTACACCTGTCAATATAACTACTTCTTCCAGTATTTGTTGGAAACCCATGACAAGTTATTGTTGCCCAACAAGTACTTACATCAACACGCAAACTACTTCTTGAGAGAGTTGAGATGCAAAGCCTACGGCCAATTATTAGAAAGTTATAAATCCTTGTCAGTCAAGTCCATGGCCAAGAGTTTCAATATTAGCGAGGAGTTTTTGGACCAGGACTTGTGTAAGTTCATTCCTAACAACAAGTTGAACTGCACCATTGATAAGGTGAACGGAATAATTGAAACTAATAGACCTGACAACAAGAACAGTCAGTATCATGCATTAATTAAACAGGGGGACAACTTGTTGACCAAATTACAAAAATATGGTGCTGCCGTCAAGTTGAGTGGTGCCGAACGTGTCGCTTAAGTATTAATAAATGTTACTGTATTAGATCTTGTAGAATGCCTTAGCAGTAGATTATGGATTTCAGTAGTGAAAAATTAGAAAAAAATAGTGAAGGATGCGAGGTTCGAACTCGCGCGGACAACCGTCCAACAGATCTTAAGTCTGCCGCCTTAGACCACTCGGCCAACCCTCCATTTCTTGTAGATCAAAAGTGCTACTTTTCTCTTGTCGCTGTTTAATAAAAAGACTCGTACATCTCAATTTTTCTACCGATAGGGTTACACAACAGTATACAATGTTACTCTTAAAAACTCAGGACATCATTTCAATCATAGTTGTTGGGATATTGTAGGGGGTATGTATTAATAGTGCCAAGTTGCGCTGGTTTTAAGGTGTATACTTCTCGGAAAAATTATGTCCATGCTATCTCGCGTCCCGTGGACTTATATAGTGGTGATCAGAATACGAAATACGTAGTAAGAGTTGCTGGATAAATGCACATGTCTCTCCCGTTTACCCCAAAAGTTCAAGACCAAATACATGCATTGTCTTGTTTCTTTGTTCGTTTTGATGTGAAATTCTGCTCCCCAACAAGAAGTGGTGATATTTTCTCACCTGTACAAGTAGAAGTGTCCATAGTCGTACAATAAAGAGGGCTGAAACGTCACTTAACCACAAGAAAATAAAAAGAAGCACAGTATATTGATAATTATTTAGTAATAACTGCAGAAACAATCCCTCACTGAGGGGCTTGTTGAGTATATTTGTCATAGCTTATTTGTCATAGTGCTGAAAGATTTTCAAAATTGAAACAATTCGCCGAAGGTCTCTAAAATTAGACTGACACAGTACTATTTCCGAGTGAAATCCTTGCTGTCGGCGAGATAATCTGCCTTTTGCCTAGAATGTTGTTCCGAAGTAGTTTCACAAAGTTCCGTTCTTTAGTATGTTAGCAAAAAAACTGTTCTTTAATCCTAGAATTATGGCACCACGGCCCAATTTTTTTTTGGGAGTTTTTGAATTCTGGGTTTTATTCATAGAATTATATACTTTTATACTAGTCAAAACTACAACAAAATAGTGTGTTCGAAATAAAACAGAAGAGAAGGTCCATTTTGCGGCAATTCTAGCAACTACATAGAAACGGTATAAGAGTAGGAACCTGAGCCAACTTCATGGGAGTCTCCATTTGGTAAAATCACCTGTGCCGAAGTATTTAATGGAACGACAATATCATAATTGAATACTCCATTTTTGATAGTCCAACTGGACTTAATTAAGCCGAAGGGAGACAAGTGCAGGGCGCTGGCCTCGGTCAAACCTCCCCCCGGACATGGTTGTAAAAGTATCTTTTTCCAACCTGGTGACCTTAACGAAATTCCCCCCACTCGTTCGTATAACCAAGTGGCAACTGCACCTAAAGCATAATGATTAAACGACGTCATTTCTCCCGGATTGATGTCCCCATTAGGAAGCATACTATCCCATCTTTCCCAGACCGTTGTAGCCCCAACTGACACTGGATATAACCACGAAGGGCATGCCTCTTGTAACAACATTTTGTAGGCATCCTCTAAATATCCAGACCTAACTAATGCCTCTGTAATGAATGGGGTACCAGCAAAACCAGTACCAATCTTGTAGTCATTAGATTGAACCAAAGTGGATAATCTGCTTCCAGCATTCTTAATTTCATCGTCATTCAAGAGCCCAAAGGTAATGGCCAAAGCATAAGCAGTTTGAGAGTCTGATACAACTCTACCTGACTTGGTAACGTATTCTTCTCTGAAGTCCTCTTTACACTTGATAGCCAAGTCCTGATACTTTTGAACGTCTTCAGTTTTGTTCAAAACTTCAGCAATTTGTTTCAACTGAGTAACAATTAAAAACAAAAAAGCATCACTAACCAAGTAAGGATCAGTCATAGCCTTTGCTGGGTTTTCAGGAGGAGCACTTGGGTCTAACCAGTCTCCTAATTGGAATTTGATTTTATCCCATCTGAATTTACCGTTGATTTTTGGAATGAACTCAACCCAAGTTTTGGCACTTTGATATTGGGCTTCTAAAATATCCTTATTATTTGTAGCTTCAAACAATCTAAATGGAACTATAACGGTTGCATCTTGCCAAATGGCAGTATAAATACCATTCCAAAGTGTTTCGTAGGCATGAATAACATCAGGAACAACCACACTAGGGAAATTACCATTTTCAAATTGTTCGAGTTTGACATCAACTAACCAAGATCTCAAAAAAGAATAACAATCAAAGAGATAAAGGGAAGTAGGGGCAAAAAGGGCAATGTCACCAAGCCATCCCATCCGTTCATCTCTTTGGGGACAGTCTGAAGGAATAGAAAGAAAGTTACCCCTGGTACTGTGAAAAACATTTTGAAACAATCTATTTAATTTTGGATTGGAACATTCAAACTTACCAGTTTCCTCCATAAAGGTGCTTAGAACAAGTAACTCAACACTATCTAAAGTCAACTCGCCGTACCAGTCTTCTATTTGAGCATATCTAAAGCCATGGAATGTAAATCTAGGGGAGTATTGTTCGCCATTTTCATCTCCTTTGAAGATATAAACATCAGTAGCTTTAGCTTCTCTTAAAGGTCTGGTACCAAGCTCTCCATGTTCCAATACTTCAGCATGTTTAAAAGTAATCTGGTGTCCTCTTGGTGCTTTGGTTTTGTTGAAACGTAACACACCAACAGAGTTTTGTCCAAAATCAAAAATTTTCTTTCCTGAAGGAGTGGTGATAATCTCCTTAGGTTTTAAGATTTCAACCACCTTTACATAACCAAAGCTTTGAGGTGCAATCAACTTAGAAGTGTTAGGTACTGTTACCACTTCATTCCAGCCGGAACTATTGGATACAGTAGACCATCCATCAACTTCAAGTCTGGCGTCATAAACTTCACCATTATAGAGTTGAGCATTTACAATAGGACCGGAGCTACTTTTCCAAGAATCATCAGTCTTGATTACTTGGATGCTTCCATCCTCATATTCAATGTTTAATTCTAAACTTACAGACTTGTAATGCCCGTAAATGTTACTGGCGCCACCGTCAAATCCCAAAAACCCACTATACCAACCGGAAGCGACTCTGGCACCAATAACATTTGAAAATGAAAGTTTATTGGTTACATCGTACACTTGGTGAAGAAGTCTTTGCTCATAACTGGTCCAACCAGGAGCCAAATAATCATCGCTTACTTTACTTCCATTAAGTTCAATTTCATAAACCCCTTGGGCAGTACTGTAAATTAAAGCCCTCTTAATAGGTTTGTTAGCAACTTCAAATATTGGTGACCGAAATAAAGTCTCTGGCGAAATTTTGTCTACGTGGGACGCCAAAGGTTGGTCTTTAGCAGCAATGAAAGGGGTATCCCACTCATTATTCAAAACACCGACAGTAAAGCGAAAACGGTCACTCCACTCGGAAGAGGAGCCATCTTGGCCGATAACCCGAACTGACACGCAAAAACTCTCCTTCGAATTCAAGTGTCTTCCAGGCCAGGAAATGTAGGATGATTCTGATGATTCTATTGGCCCAACAATAGTCTCCTCTTTATCACCGTAGACAATTTGTATTTGGTACTGCTTCTGGAGCCAATTTTTTTCCGTCCCCTCTGTAACCCATGACAAAGTGGGCGTAGCATTGTCTAAACTACCAGCGTAAATATCAGAAACTAGAGCATCAGCTTTTACTAATTTAACTTGCACCATTTTTACTCTCTATAATTGGAATAAAATGAAAAGAAAATAACAGGACGATCCATCAATTTTAATTATACCGGTAGCTGGATAGATCTCCGAAAAGATAATCCGAAAGTGGGGAACAAAAACTACAGAAATTAACAACGGAGAAAAGCCGTCACGAACCGGTTCAATATTGATACGAAATGCAAGATAAATCTGACCTTGGGGTATATTTGTGGAGAAAACAATACCTTGTTGGGATTATTTTTGAAATGATTAAGTGGCCATACTGAGATTTATTGCTAAAATTATGTCGGTTGCTCAGTTTACCTGTATTTTGCCCCACCCCAGCACCCAAATGGGTCACAAAATGCGTACAATGCTTATTGTTTTATGCATATCAGATTAGCAGGTACATTGGTAAGAAATAATAAAACAATTTGTCTCCATTTGTGATAGTCGTTTCGGATATTTAATGTTTCGTAAACATAATCAACGGTTTCCCCCAGATTTGTATAAATCGTTATGAGAATCTGCTGGTAAAGTTTTGGTTTTTGTTTTTTGCACCCAAATTAACTATGGTACAGTTTACTTTATTGGACGTGTTTAAAAAGCACGATGTGGATCAAACTATTGAACCCATCGACAATCTTGAAGAGCTTGCAAGAGCTCAACAGAAGATTGAACATCATATGACTAAAATTCAGGCTGCTAAAGCTTACAAAGCGATCATCTTCTATGCTGCAGTCATTATTTGGACTGCGATTTTGGTTGGTTACGAAAATCAAGCTGGTGGAATGGTTCTTTCAATTCCTCAGTTTAGAGAAGACTTCGGTTATGAATATAACGGTGAATATGTTCTTCCTGCTGACTGGCAATCTGCTATTACTGGTGGTGCTACTGGTGCTCTTGCTATTGGTGCTCTTGTTGGTTCTTGGTTTAGTGACAGATTTGGTAAAAGAAGAACAATCTTATTTGCTTCAATTTTAAGTGTTCCTTTTATCACCGTAGAATATATTGCTGTTACTATTGAAATTTTCTTCATGGGAAAGTTTGTCAATGCTTTCTTCCTTGGTATTCTTGTTGCTAATCTCCCTGCTTATACCTCGGAAATATCTCCTATGGCTTTAAGAGGGTTCCTCTCTGCTTTTATTGCTTTGTCGCTTTGTATTGGACCATTTATCTGTGTTCTCATTAACAATACCACCAGTACCTATACCACTCGTATGGCTTACAGAGGTATCTTCATTCCACAATGGGTATTTGCTGGAACGTCTATTTTAGGAATTTGTTTCATTCCTGAATCTCCTTACTGGTTAATTAGTAAAGGAAGAGACAAAGATGCCATGAAGGCTTTAAATCTCATGTATAATGAGGATATTAAGTCTCAATATGCTTTGATGAAGATCACGGTTGACGAAGCTGCTATTATTTCGTCCCAAGCCGGAACCTACCTTGACTGCTTCAAAAGAAAGGATTTAAAAAGAACCTTGTTGGTGGTGTTCTCTTTTGTTATGCAGGCTATGTGTGGGGTGGCATATGTTGCTAGTTATTCTACCTACTATTTCCAATTATCCGGTTTTGATACTCAAAAATCTTTCCAAATCTCTTGCGGTGCTCAGGCACTCTCTGTTTCTGGAGTTATCGCTTCGTTCTTCATTATTGATAGATTTGGACGTCGTCCACTTATGCTTTGGGGTATGATTGGTATTACTGCTCTTAACTTTATCATTGCTGGTTCAGGTATCGACACCAGTAATGCCACCGCTCTTAAAGTATCGTCAGCATTCATGGCCATGTACAATTTCTTCTACAATATCGGTATTGGTCCACTTCCATACATTCTTGGTAACGAATTGTCATCGGTGTTCTTAAGAGCCAAAACTATTTCCCTTGCATCTTTCCTGAACAATGCCTTCCAATGTATGTGGGGGGTGGTGTTACCATACATGTTTAATCCTGATCAAGCCAACATGGGTTCATCCATCAACTTTATTTTCGGAGGAATGTCCCTTTTATCTATCTTTGTGTTCTACTTCTTCTTACCTGAATGTTCCCACAGATCATTCGAAGAAATTGACGAGATGTTTGCTGCTGGTGTTCCAGCAAGACACTGGGTGGGCTACAAGACTGACAAAGAGATTAGGGCTGATGAAATACTTCCTGATACTAAAGCTGATGTTGAACATCTTGAAACCAAACTGGTTGTGTCTGAACCAGAGAAACAAGTTTGAACTAATAGTTACTATATGCTAATATATGTTGTCAAATTCTGTAAAATTTTAATAACGACTAATCGAAAGTTACACCTATTTTGATAACAATCAATCGGAACTTAGACCCTTCCGAGAACACGTCAAATTGTTTGTCAGCTTCAAGACGACATGCCCCTTCCCGCCATATGTTTTCTGTCGGAAGTTTTCTAATGTCCTTTCTTTCCTTTTGCGACTTAACTAACTCCTGTTCCTACATGAAACAAGGCTTTCCATCCAAAAGTGTCGGACTTTTTTCAATGCTCTTCAACGTGTTCGCAGTCTCATTGGCTCATCTCGGCTATCAATACGAAAACTATTCGGAGATATGCTGGACATAATTGTTCTCCGAAATATTTTGCGGCCATTAAGCTAATCTCCTTCCTTTGCATTTTCGAGGATGCCCATCATACGGCTGAACGGAGTACTGTGGCTGACTAATCTCGAAGGCTCCAATGATGAATATAAAATAACGGTAGGACCCCATTGGTTTCAGTTTCAATACATTCCGAATACAACTAATCACTACCGAAAATGCCTGAAATCACTCTTTACACTTGTCCTACCCCCAACGGATACAAAGTTAGTATCTTCTTGGAACTATTGGGTCTCGAATACAACGTTGAGGCCATTGATATTCACGCCAATGTCCAGAAGGAACCATGGTATCTTGCCTTGAACCCCAATGGTAGAATTCCTACCTTGGTTGACAACAGTACAGGAATCACTATTAGTGAAACTGCCGCTATCATCCAGTACTTGGCCGATACTTATGATAAAGAACACAAGTTTTCTTACAAGCCAGGAACCAAAGAGTATTATTTACAACTTGAAACCACTTACTTTCAAATGGCCGGCTTAGGTCCAATGCAAGGACAAGCCTTCCACTTCCTGATGTTCGCTCAAGAGAAAATCCCTTATGCTGTCACCAGATACGTCGACGAGACCAAAAGACTCTACTCGGTTTTTGAACAGTACTTAGAGCGCAACAAGGAGCACGGATTTTTGGTTGGAGACCATATCAGTGTCTCTGATGTAGTAGCTTTCCCGTGGATTATTGTCGGACTGGGCCTTGGTATCGATCTTAAGGTGGAATTTCCCTTAACTTACAAGTGGACCAAAACCATCTTTGATATCCCAGCCGTTAAGAAGGGTTTATCTGTCCCAATTGTCAACCCAAGACTTCCTGAAGAATACAAGCCATAGATGCTGCTATGTAAACCAACAGTATTTCTCTTTATAGTTAATAAAGAATGAAATAGTCTAAATTTTGGCTCGTATTCTTCTCATTTCGCAACCAAAAATTAGCATCTTTCTGCACCATATTGTATACAAACCATGCCGTGATAAACTACAGAGAGGCTGACTTATGAAGATAGAGGCTAACCCCTTCGATCTAATTACCCTTTGGGTGTAAGTAATTTATCAATTTGGCTGCTAAGGAATTTTTTTGGTGCAAAAAACTACTTTCACATTGAACAAACAGTGTGAGAGAGCAAAAATATATATAAAAGGAGATTTGATCATATAGAAACTACATATATGATAATTCGTGACATGCAGATATTATAGAATAATCAGTTCATATCTAAAACTTGGCTCCTACCTCACGGAACAGATTCCGATGCATACAGATAATTTCGAGACAAGTATCCGGGACAGGCAACATTTTTGGCCACGGAAAAGAGCTCCTCGTATGATCCCAAGGTAATAGAAGTAATCGAGGAGATTAGAAGAACCATAAGTTTACTAAAGGGCATTGACATAATCTTCAATTTTTAGTATGGCTCTTTCTTCGGGATTGATTCTATCGCGCACGTGACTATAAGTAGTGGTTGCAGCAAGATAACCCAGCCCGGAATAGCACAAATTCACCAGCCAAAAAGGTGTCACCACCGCATAGATAACTACTATTAGTAAGTAACCTTTTTCTTTACTATAAATTGATAGGGACACCAGATTTCCTACTTTTATATTCATACAGTTATTCTATTGCCTTCATAAGATCATTTACTCCACTTGCTATTGCAATTAATCATGAGTTCTTCTAAAAGACGTATGGATAAGGATGTCATGGATCTCATGATGAGTGACGTTGAAGTCAGCCTTATTGAAGACTCAATTCAAAAGTTCCATGTCCTCTTCCATGGCCCAAAGGATACCCCCTATTCCGGAGGAGTGTGGAAGATAAGAGTTGAGCTTCCGGATCAGTATCCGATCAAATCGCCATCCATCGGATTTGTCAACCGAATCTACCATCCTAATATTGATGAAAGCTCCGGTTCTGTTTGTCTTGATGTGATAAACCAAACCTGGTCTCCAATGTTTGGATTACTTAATATCTTTGAAAACTTCTTACCTCATTTGTTAAGATACCCTAATCCTAGTGACCCTTTGAATACAGTTGCATCGAATTTATTGAATAAAGATGAGAAGAAGTACAATGAAACCATTACCAAGTATGTTAACCAATACGCCCAAAACATCACCTTAGACGAGGACGATGAAGGAGACGCTAATAACAATAAGGACGGGAATGACGACGACGATGAGGAATTAAGTGATGTAGGCAGCTTATCAAGTGATGATGATGAGGATTAAATTTCCTAGCCTTCCTCCTTTATATCGTGCATCAGAGTTTTTATTTGTCATTGGCTTTAAGTTGGTTTTCTTTTATGTTTTTTGTTTCATTTTTTATGTCATAGGTGTTGAATGGGTAGTTATGATTTTATCTTCTATTACGATAGTCAAACAACTAATGCTTCTGTTTCTTTTATTTTTTACAATTGAAATGTATTTATTGCTTTAATAGAATAAACATAGTATTAAATTTAAATTTGTTGCCTGCAATCATTAAGTGGCCAGTACCTCAACCCATTCGTCATAATTAAGTGAATTTGCGTCTTTCTCAGCTGAGACAGAAGACAGTTCGGCATTTATATCCTTCTCGATATCTGAGCTAACTAAAAGTTCGTCATTTTTATCTCTCTCAGCATCTGAGCCAACTAAAAGCTCGTCATTTATATCTCTCTCAGCATCTGAACCAGCAGGAAGGGATATTTCCTCAAAATCATCCGCTCCTTCGGCCAATTTCGAGTCAGCTGACGAATTCTCAGAACCAGATGTTGCTCTAACATCCTTCTCGGATAATTCACATTCCGCTTTTTTGGGGTCAGCTGCAATATCAGAGCTAATAGAATGAATTTCGGACGAATTCCCCACTGTAGAGTCGTGGGGTACATCTGCTAGTTCTGCAACATTAGTTGCATTGCTGGATGCATTAAGCAGCTCTTTGGAGTTAGCAGCACCTATGGAAGCATTTCCTAATTCTGTGTAATTAGCATAATAGCGACATGCAGCTGTCTTCGAAACAAAGATTTGTTCTGGGAGAAGTTCCGTTTTAGTGCTATAAGGTTCTCTTAAGTCCTGAGCATCGGCTTCTAAATCGTCCGACCCAGCTTCTGCGTCTTGAGAATTAAAGGGCTCATCGGCAGAATGATGTGTTTTTACAGCTTTGAGATCGGTCTCCTCTCTAAATATCTCCTCATGTTCCCGTTCGTCCTCATGTTCCCGCTCGTCCTCATGTTCCCGTTCGTCTTCATGTTTCCGTTCGTTTTGGAAGGTAGTATTGACGGTAGTTTCTTGTGCTTCGCTTAAAGAGCCAACATCAGGCTTAGTTGTAGACACTAATTGCGGAGCTGAGCCAGTTTTTGACTGGGGTGAGTGAGATTTGTCCTTATTTTGCTCCTTAGAAGAAACATTATCGTTCGCTAACTGGTCAGTAACAATTGAAAAGGCTAATAAAGCTTCACACTCCTTCAATGCTTCTTCAACTTCCTCTGAGGATGTTTGAGATTTAGCTTTTGCTTTCTTTCGTTCGGATTTTCTCTTCTTTGTTTCTTTTCTCTTTGCAACTACTTCTTCTCTGGATGGTGACTTTGAAAGGGCTTTGGGAACCTTAATTTCTAAGGTTTCAAATTCGGTCCCTTCTTTCTTTTCCCATTCAACGCCTTCGCTAAGGATTGAGTCTAATTTGAACCAGAATTTTTGAGAAAACCCATAATCATCAGAAACAGTTAGTTTAACCCATTCTGAAGACGGCCGTCTACTCATGGCCATCTCAAATGACTCGAATCCCCGACAATCATCTTTCGGCTTCAAGATTTGAATGATGTAGTAATCCTTAGTCTCGAAACTGATTGACTTGGTCAAGTACTGCCGAGAAATCTGGAAATCACCACCATACCGGGGATAATAAAACCAATTACTCGGTAGCTTTCTAAGTAAGCTTCGCCGAAAAACCAAAGGGGAAGTGGTAAAGAATGGATGATAATCATTAAAATTAAAGACAACGGACATGGTTTTTCGCAGCTGAATACAATTTATGCACTAGATAGTAAGTCCTAGATTAGTTAGATAATACTTCCTAGATTAGATAAACTATGAAGTATAGTAGTTTGATAAAAATGGGTTTATAATCATCCTAAAAGAGACTACTTATCTGTTCTTATATAATTTTACTTGAAGCATGTTGATAAGCCAAAGGTGTCCTGAAATCTTATAGAAGACAGTAGAACTTTCGCAGGAAAAACCATCAAAAAAAAACTTGGGAGCGATTTCACAGCCATTTTTTGCACTTTAGGCAGAATCCTTCTATGGGGTTCTAACCGTGAGTCAAATTAGTATTTACTTTCCTTGGGTAGAGTTACCGCATATGGCAGTGATTTGACTCCCGAAGTAAAGAAATAGGTAAATAAGAGCAATATTTTTGCTAGGAAATGTGGAGAAGCTGTGGTCTAGGCCATTCCGGCCACCTTTCGAAGGAAGTTCTATCAAATAATTCGTATATATTCATGTTTCTTCGCCTATTACAGAGATAAGTTGACTTGGATAGAATATTGTCGAAGCTTTGCATAGATATTTGTATTTTATGACGTAAGAGAGGATAACATCTGGAGGATGTTTCAATAAGAAACGGACACGTATCTGATTCTCTAGGGACTATAATGACTCAAGAAATAGCTGATGAACCTCCCCAAGATCTTGGCTAAAAAGAAGCAGTTCTTCTGGAAGTTTACTGTCCATTAGATTTTGTTGATTTTTCTACGTTTACATAATTCTTATTAAATTTTAACCCCCAGTAAATCCCTCCACAACCCGGAAGTTCCATTGCAATCTTCCCTTATGCCCCTTTAGTTTTTACTCGAAGTCGATAGTATTTCACTTTTCACAAAATTCTGTCTTTATTCAAATGCTTCAAGATCGCAGTAAATAACAACAGAATTATTTCAGATTTTTCGGAAAATTCATAATTTTTCTCAAAAATTGCAAGAATACAAAATTATTATGTGAACATTTACGTTTTGCTATTGATGGGCTGTTTGTAAATTAAGTAGAAACTGTGGGAGGGAATTGAAGCCAAACTCAAAAATTAGCAAAACTTAACATTGAACTACATTTCTCAATACAGGTAAAGACATATATTTTATCTATAGAACAGGAATGTTCTTCGCTAAGTAATCGTAGAACATTGGTTTTGGTCTGCTACTGGTTAAGTCTTCGATAGCAGAGCCGTACTTGATTAATTGGGGTTCACCCCAAGCAGTTTGCATGATTCCAAGTCCATATGGAATACCATCTGTGGTAGTACCAATTGGAATTGTGATCATTGGGTATGCTGCCTTTGCTGCTTGCTGGTAGGTGATCGAATGTGACAGTGGTACCAATAAACCATCAAGTTGGTAGTTTTCTCCTGTATCAGGATCAGTGTAGTTTAATGCATAATCAATACCCTCGTCTCTTGAAGTTCTATGAACGAACTCGATCGCTTGGTAGTAAGTTTCATTCTTAATTCCACCCCATTCCAAAGAAGCCAAAAATCCATCTTGTCCCGACTCAAATGCTGGATGGACTCCAGGAGTTCCTCCTTCAGTACCATCATTAGCATAGTTATAATCAACAATGTCCTGCAAAGTTCTAATGTCAGTATTTTCCAATTCCGACAAGTAAGCTTCGATATCATTGTAAAAGTCAACTTTCACAATAGTGTACTCTGATTCATTAGCAGGACCCAAGTCCCAGTTCCATCCATCGCTGGAAATGACATCCAAATTACCAAAATCAGTGTTGTTAATGACGGTTGCTCCAGCAGCTTCAATCTGTTTAATGGTTTCTGTCAATTGTTCAACCAATTCAGGATCAGCCAACGACCAAAGCTTGGCCCAAGGTAATCCAAACTTGGCTCCTTTTAAGGCTGATTTATCAGATAAGTACTTGATGTAGTCACCATCTTCAGGAGTCTGGCCAACTTGGGCTAAAGTATAATTGTCCCTTTCATCGACTCCGTACATGAATTGGAACGCATAGGTAGCATCTCTCACGGTTCTTGCAATGGGACCTGTGGTGTCTTGATGGGAGCTTTCAGGAATGACACCGCTTCTGGACGTCAACCCAACTGTTGGTTTTAAACCGACACATCCATTTAAGTCAGCAGGAGAAATAATACTTCCATCAGTCTCAGTTCCTAATGCAAACATGATAAGATTTGCAGCCACACTAGCACCAGATCCAGTGGAACTACCACCAGAGTTCAAGGTCAAATTGTATGGGGATCTAGCTTGACCACCAACGGCCGAGTAACCTTCACTGTAAGAGTTTGATCTCATGTCTGCCCATTCAGAAAGAGTAGCATGGCCAAACAAAACAGCTCCAGCTTCTCTGAGTTTATGAACGACATGAGCATCTCTTGGAACGACTGAACCCAACAACGCATTAGAACCACAAGTGGTTTGCATTTTGTCTTTTGTAGCATAGTTATCTTTAACAACAAAAGGAATCCCGTGTAAGGGGCCCCTAGATACTCCAATGGCCCTTTCCTCATCCATTTTGGTGGCAATAGCGAACATGTCGGGATTAAGCTGCAAAATTCCGTTCACGAAGTAATTGACCTGGAAGTACCTTTCCAAGTAGCACAGCACCAAGTCTACCGAGGTAAGTTTACCATCAGCAAAATAACCCTGGATCTGATCAATTGTAGCCTCCTCGAGGGTAATACCCTTACATTTAGGCATTGGAAACAACTCTGCAGATTCCGTTTGCGGAAAGCTGTAAGTGGTATCATTCAATGCCTGTGCAGAGACCACAGACTCGGAGACAGATCTTTTGACATCATCATTGATGTGAAGACCGTTTACAAGAGTTAAACCCAATGATGCTACTATATACGATAAAAGCATGGCTCTTTAGTTTATACAGTGATCAAAATTCTTCAATCGGTCAATTGCCTCCCATTTTATACTCCATCTCCTCCACTTCTACAAGATCTTTCGGACAATTCTCGGTGAAAAACCGATTTCGTCAGCTCGAGGCTGCTTATCGTGCATTGCCATTTCGAGAATGCATCTTTCCCAAAACGATAAATTGGGTTTTTTTTTCAGATAATATTTCCCCTTATCTTTGAATCCGAGATAAGCCTGTTTAAGCTGTAGCCAAAAATTATGTGATTCGACTCATCGGATTATTATCACACAGCCAATTATGCAATCAGACTTCATCGGATTATTATCGCATAGACAATTATGCCGGACTGCTGGCGAGATAAAACGTCTTCTGTCACGAATTCTCAAAAAGGTAGTGAGCGATAGCGGCTAATTTGACGTAATACGGAATCCGAGCTCAGCAACTCTTTTGGGGGTTCATGATCTCTTTGCTTCTACTATTTTTCATTGCACCAAATAACCTCTGATATATATATCTTACTGGAAGTTTGCTTGATATTACTGCAATGTTAAGATTGACTCAAGCCACTAGGGCTGGGCTGAGATGGTATTCCACCACAGCCGCTAAGGCTCTCCAGACATTGAAAAATCCATCTCTCGTGCAAACCAAAGGGTTTATTGATGGCCAATGGGTAGAAGGCACAACAAGTTATGAAGTACATGACCCCGCATTGTATCCGAAACCCGAATCTAAGTTAATTGAGATCACCTCTCTTGCGGAAAAGGATTATTACACTGCAATTGATGCTGCCGATAAGGCATTCCAAACGTTTAAGAAAACCACCGGCCGTCACAGATCAGACTTATTGCTCAAACTCTACCATTTGATGAAAGAGAACCAGGACGACTTGGCCAAAATCATTGTGTTGGAAAACGGAAAACCATACGCCGATGCTTTTGGCGAAATCTCCTATGCTGCCTCTTACTTCCAGTGGTTTTCAGAAGTTGCTCCTAGAGTTACCGGTGATATCTTACCTTCTGCTAACACGGCCAACAGAATCTTGTCATTAAGACAACCAGTAGGTCCATGTGGAATTATCACTCCATTCAACTTCCCATCTGCCATGATTACCCGTAAATTGGCTGCTGCCTTGGCTGTAGGATGTACTTCGGTTATTAAACCAGCAAGTAATGTTGCTCTTTCGGCGTTGGCATTGGCAAAATTGTCAGAAGAAGCAGGGTTCCCTAAGGGAGTCATAAATGTGTTGCCAACCACAGACTCTCCTGCTGCTGGGAAGATCATCTGTGAACACCCAAAGATCAAGAAAGTAACTGCTACTGGATCTACCCGACTTGGGAAGATTCTTATGACCCAATCGTCTTCTACTTTGAAGAAATTGTCTTTTGAACTCGGAGGAAACGCTCCATTCATTGTTTTCGAAGATGCGGATATTGACAAGGCAGTTGATGGGGCCATAGCTTCCAAATTCCGTAGTAGTGGTCAAACATGTGTTTGTGCCAATAGAATCTTTGTCCACGAGTCTGTTTATGACGAGTTTTCCAAGAAACTTGTCGAGAAGGTGGCTAAAACTACAGTATTGGGTCATGGATTGGATGAAGTAGTTACTCATGGTCCTTTAATTGATGAGAAATCAGTAGCAAAGGTTGTTTCCCATATAGAAAATGCCGTTTCATTAGGGGCCAAAGTTTTACTTGGAGGTAAGAAACGTCCTGATTTAGGAGAAAACTTCCATGATTTAACCATCTTGGGTGATGCTACTAAAGACATGCTTATATTCCGCGAGGAAACGTTTGGACCTATTGCACCCTTATTCAAATTCAAGTCTGATGAAGAAGTTATTGCCTTAGCCAATGATACTGATGTGGGTTTGGCAGGATACTTCTACTCACAAAACATCAACAAGATATTTAAAATAGCAGAAAACCTCGAAGTTGGAATGGTGGGAATAAATACTGGAGCAATCTCGGAAGCAGCATTGCCATTCGGAGGAGTTATGGAGTCTGGATTTGGTAGAGAAGGTTCTATTCATGGAATCGATGACTACACCGTTATCAAATCGTTAGTTTTAGGCGGACTTCAATAATTTATTAGGTCTATAATATACATATGGAATAATACAAATAACGAAACTATGCTCCGTTGACACTACTAGTTGTAGTTTCTGCAACCGAAGGTGAAGGCACGGGCTCAGCAGGAGTTTGAACACTAGGAATAGAATCTGTCAATGGTTCGCTAGATTGCGTGCCAGCAGCAGTAGTAGATCCAGAATTGAGCATGAGTTCCGAAGTAGGAATGGAGTTTCCTTGGGAATCGGAGGTTTGGGTGCTATCACCAGATTTTGAATCATTAGAAGCCGGTTTCTTTTCGTAAGCAGATAAATCGATATTTTTCACATCTTCAAACTTATCTACAGTAATTCCTCCGATATTGCTAATTTTCTTCACATCATATTCGCTGGTAGAAAACTTTAACTTAATCTTATTTTCCTGCTCGTACCTTTCAACAACCTGAGAGTTATACTGAGAAGAAATGGATTTATTCTTAAGCAATTCATTATCTAAACCCAGATTTAACTTGTTGATGATTTCATCTGTTTCGGTATTTCTGGAGTTATTGTTTTTCTTCAATGTATCAACTTCTTCCGTCAACTTCTTGATAAGATCAGACGAAGCGTAGTCTTCATCAGTGATTCTTATTATTGAAGAAACGGAACTACTACTAATTATTGAGTTCTTTATCAAGTCCAAATCCTCAACTAATTTGAAGGCATTAACTGATTTGTATGTCAACGATTTTAATCCTCCTTCTTCAGTGTTTCCGTTCATGATGGAGGACGCGGTTCCGTACGTCGTTAAAGTAGCAGGAGCATCATCATAACGAGTAGGTGGCACCAATGATGTGATCACGGGCTTGGTAGATATCTTTTGTCTCTTGCTGTGTCTTCCCATTGTTGTATAACTAAGAAGAATAGTTGGTTGTATGAGGTTTTTCAACATCTGCGAAATGTATACAGGACTATGAATTTTTCTATGGGTTCTTAAGAGAACCGAGATTCCACCAAAATTACAACCAGAAATACAATAATATAAGCAGAAA
Organism: Isabelozyma gotoi; assembly: GCA_003708205.2. Taxonomy (NCBI): domain Eukaryota; kingdom Fungi; phylum Ascomycota; class Pichiomycetes; order Serinales; family Metschnikowiaceae; genus Isabelozyma; species Isabelozyma gotoi. Next base: position 122,582 of record PPNP02000023.1, on the reverse strand, counting down.
GTGATAATTATAATATACACACTAAAGTCATAAAAGTTAAAACAAGAAATAGAAACGACTATTTGAAGAAATGAAAGACAATTGGAAGGATTAATCTATAATACAATAATTGTTCAGAAGCAAATACGGGAGGTAATAATACGAGCGAGTGTTCTTAGGTACCATAATATGAAAATTGATTTGTTTACGTTAAGTCGAGGTGGTTTCCATTAATGACTCTTCAATACCATCAATCAAACCATCAATATCTTCAACTTTTAATCCACAACTTAAACTAATCAATTTTCTATATTTGTACATTTTTGAATCAATACCGTAGTTCTTGATCTTATCGACGATTTGATTGGTAAGATGAATTCTTTCAACTTGCAAATTTGATAATTCAACTGCATCAGGAGCTGCAGATTCAGTCTCTTCGGTAACGTTTGATTCTTCATTTTTCACAGCAATGGCTAATTCAATTGCTTGATTTTTTTCAAATTCTTTTAATAAAATTAACTGTTTTTCATCTAAATCAAGTTTGAATTTATTAATTTCACCTTCAAGTAATCTCTTACCCTCATCAATGTCATCGAAGTTTTCAATACCATTCTTATTAATATTGATTTTAATTTTTTCAATAACAAGTTCATTGGAATTTTTCTTTTCAACCAATACCTTCTTAATTCTCTTAAAATCTCTATTAATTTTATTGATTTCTTCCACATAAGAATCGTTCAAGGAATTAATCATTCCGTTAACCATATAAGACAAATCATTCATTGACAACTTGGGTAATTCCTCCATTTGGATTTCATCATTATCCTTATCGAATCCCTTTTGAAGTTGGTTAGGGATTATTTGATCTTCATAATGACTCTTTCCTAATTCAATGATATTACCATTGTCATCCAACTTTGGAGGGTTTGGTTTATGATTGTGAGTGAACGAAGACTTCAATAAAGAATTCTTTTCATCCTGATTAATGATTTTGATTGGAGTACTTTCCACGGTTCTTTCGGAAATAACAGCCAATGGTTGATGGTTTAATGAAATTTGGTTTGATGAAGTGTGGTTATTAATATTATGAGATTTTGGACCGGTAGCCATGCTTTCATAGTTTTTAAATGAATCATCAATGAATATGTTTTCTTTATTATCATCAATATTACCATGGTGTTGATTACCGGAAGAAAGTTCCTCGTTTTCAGTCTTAATCAAATTATCTAATTGATCCTTATTAACTCTGGCATCATGTGTATCTTCATCAATATCGTCTTCTTGAACAGTAGTCTTTTGAGTGTCAGGAGTTTCGATCATATTATCATTCGAAAATTTGGATTGAATTGGAGTTGACATTATAGGCTCAGACGATTTTTTATAAAGAGATGTAGAGGATGGAGCATTATAGTATTTTTGATTAGGTTTTTGTTGGTTTGCTGACAATTTTTGAGGAATTGGTTGTGGAGGTTGAAGTTGATTTTGTAATTGGTATTTGATTGACTCATAGTTTGGTCCTAATAAGTTGTAGTTCATGATAAGCATTCTTGCGGTTTCATTATTAACATTGACTAAATCATCCCTAGTACCATAACTCAACAAGAGCTTGACCAATTTAGGGCTATTAGATCTTGCAGCTAAATGTAAACAAGTATCACCATTAACGTCTTGGTGATCAATAACGTTCTTAATCAAATTTACAGGATTCTTTTGACCATTAGCACCAACCAGAGAATTTTGATTGGATAAACTGGTTAATTTGTTGGAAATGATACCAATATAATACCTTAAACTCTTATACTTTGATTTGACTTTAGCAAATTGACAAAGATAATGCAATGGAGTTCTACCATTGATATCGGTATTAATTAAACAAAGTTCCAAATCATCCAAAACTCGAGAGAAATTCTTCAATTCGTAGCAATTATTGAAACTGATCAATTTGGACAATGGGTTCAAACCAAAATTATTAACCACCAAAGGATTGGCTCCCTTAGAAATCAACAAATGAATCATATTGGCATTACCAATGGAAGCTGCCCAATGCAAAGGTGTGTGACCTTCATCATCAATGGCCTCATTGATATTGAAGTCATAAGGTGGATTATGAATGAAGTAAGGAATAGGAGCGTTATCATCACTGAAAAACTTCAATAATTGAGCTGCATAAGAAGAATCCTCCTCCATCAGTTGAGGAGCAAGTTGCTGTTGTGGTAATCCAATAGATTGTTGTCCTGGAGCAAATTTCTTCATTTGATTGGCAGAATCAGTGGAAGAGATGGAGGTATCGGAGTCCTTTTGTTCATCGTGGGACCAGTGGGTGTCGTTGGTCGATTGGGATGACAGAGGGAGTTTCGATTGATGAAGGAAATTACCCATCATATGTGGTTGCTGTTGTTGCTGTTGCTGTTGTTGAGGTTGTGGAGCCACTTGATTCGGTATTTGACCGAAATTGTTACCTTGCATATACTGTTGCTGCATTTGTTGCTGTTGAAGTCGTTGATATTGCATTTGATAGTTCTGGAACTCATTTTGCACTGCTTGATTATGAGAGGTGAAGCTGGGCACACTGGCGTTGGCAGCCAACCCTATAAACTCGCTTTGTTGGAAAGTTGGAGGCAAGTTTTGAGGATTATTGAAACCCATGTTTTGAGGAGATTGATTGGAAATGCTACCACGAGAGAAATCATTATTATATACATCCATACCCGATTGGTTCATTTGATCGAACTCGTTCTTTTTCATCTTTTTCGACGGAGTATCTTCATCCTTTTTAATCTTTTTGGTGTATTTTCTCTTGACAGGAGTACCGTCCTTGTTTAACACCGATCCGGCAGCGGGTTTAACCTTTCTTGGAATGTTAAGATTGGTGAAGTCAAGATATAACACGGGAGCCAATTCAGGAGCCAAACTATAGGTAGCCGCAAGTCTTAAAGCGTCCGGTAATGGGATCCACGTCCCCTGGAATCTCCCGTAACCCCCCTGGATCTTTTCGTGCATTCCTTGTTGTACGCCCTTTTCCAAGATTTTAGTCCTTTTTGCTTTGGGGAAATCACAACATTTCAATATTTGTGTAGCGTTCACCCAATCATCTTTACACCGTCTCATAAGAGGACAGCCATTGATTTGGCACTCATAAACATCGGTCTAAATAAGGTTAGTATCAACAGGTCCAGTCGCGTTTAAGGGGTTTGAAAGAACACATACGTTAGAATAAGTGGCTATGTAAACACCAGACAGATCTAGAGACATGGTGAGATTATGATACGTTGAAAGTCAGTAAAGTGTCCGAAAGTTTTTTTGGGATTTTTTTGGATTTTTTTTTTTATCGTATCAGTCAATCAACAGACAGCTAGCAGTCAATCCGATTCAATGGTTAATCACGTATAAGTGTCTTTATTTTAATCAGGAATGAAAGCTGTTAAAGGAAAGAAAGAAGGAATAAAAAAAAGCGTCTAGACGATTTGTGCTTGCTACAAAAAGAGCGAGAGAAAATTTGTTAGGTAAAAAAAAATGTCTCCTTTTCAAATGCAGCTAATAAAATCGCATTTGGAAAATTGGGAGAAAATGGAAAAAATGAGACGCGTCCACGGAATTACTTACCTCCGAAGGGTCCCCAGACCAAAAACAAGAGGCCATGTCGTGCAGTAGGTTAGACACATTGCGGCCACCCTGGCGGGCCCGGGCATAATTAGCACCCGTCGCGGACCCGGCGAAATGGTATCTTGGGGCGGGATAGGTAGACGGGCCAGTGGGGGAAGATAAGAGCTGGTAAGTAATAACTGTATTTAGAAAGCAGTAGAAGTTTTGACAAGAGCATGTAAGTAATAACTATATTTAGAGAGCAAGTAGAACATTTAGAGGTAGTTTCGATAGAATCATAGTAAATATTTGTTTTTAGAGAGCAGGTAGAACATTTGGAGGAGGTTTCGATAAGGGCATGTAAGTAATTGTATTTAGAAAGCAGATAGAACATTGCTTCTGGAAATACTAGCAGTAAGACCAAAATACTTCCGAATGCTTCAGAACTAGAACAGTTTCAAGCCACATCTGTAGGGCAATTCCAGACGCTATAGCAACTACTCTGTTGAGGTCTACATTAAATACAAGTGAGTTATATTATAAATAAACCAATTACAAAATGCCTTGGGCAATCAAATCCTCAGTGACTTCGTTGATGGACTTGGTAGCAATGGCAACAATTTCATCAACATCTTCCTTGGTGATGATGAAGGATGGGGCCAACAAAATGTGGTCACCAACCAATCCCATACATCCATTACCAGCCATGACAGTCAATCCGTTGGCAATACACTTCTTTTGCACCATCAAGGCAACATTGATCTTAGGATCAAATGGTTCCAAGGATTCCTTGGACTTGGCGAATTCAATGGACCAGAAACCTCCAATACCTCTGACGTCAACAGTCATTTGGTTGTATGGCAATAAGTCGGTCTTGAATTTTTCTCCCATGTAGTTACCCATGTCAAAAACGTTCTTGGTCAATCCCAATTCTTTAATTCTTTCCTGAATCTTCAAGGCAACATAACAGTTGAACGAGTGGGAAGAGTAAGTGTGGGCTCCCAAAACCAAACCGGATCCGTTGAGGAAAGTATCCTTAACCTTAGGAGAAACCAAAATACCAGCAATGGTGATGTAACCTGAACCTAAAGTCTTTCCAACGGTTTGAATATCTGGACCTTCACCAGGTTGTAAGTAGTTTTCCCAACAGTTCAATTTTCCGTTAGGGTTACATCTACCGGTTCCACACATAACTTCGTCCAAGTGGAATAAGATATCGTACTTGTTGCAAAGCTTTCTCAAGGCTGGTAAGTAACCTGGTGGTGGAGGAGCAGTACCAATAGAAGAACCTGGTAAGGTTTCAATGATAAGACCAGCAATAGTTTCTGGACCTTCTTTCAAGATCAATTTTTCCAAGTTGTCGATTTTTTCAGCAACGTAATCTTCCATAGATTGTTCCTTTGGCTTGAAACGGAATGGGAAGCACACATCGGTCTTCAAGCATTGGCTATCAGGCATCAACATGTTCTTAATGGCTCTTTGTCTACCGTTACCTCCAATGGATAAGGTAGCAATGGTGAAACCATGGTAAGAGATGGCTCTAGAGATGAACTTGGTTTTTTGGGGCATACCCTTTTCCAAGTAGTACTGGTGCATGAGCTTCATGGCATTTTCATTGGCTTCACTACCAGAACCAACCCAAACACCAGCAGCAAAGGCTCCTGGGTAGGAGTTTTCAATGTAGAACTTGGATAAGTCTTCAGCGTTCTTATTACCGAGATAAACAGGGTAAGAGTAGTTGCACTTTTCTGCGGCCTCGCTGATGTATTTTGCAACTTCCTTATCGCCCCACCCTAAGGCCCCCACTGCGGCTCCGGTCATGGCATCGATAAGCACGGAGGTTTCTCCGGTAGCGGGGTCTTCAACGGTGATTCTGATCCCGTCTCCCTTGATCACGTGTGGGGTCTGTTTATCGACCTCATTCTGGAACACATACGAGGGTGCGTGCTTGAGGGGTTCAGGAGAAGTGGAGGTGGAAGTGGCTGGGGTGTCAACGCTGGCGGAAGCTACTGCTGCTGCTGCCATAATACTTAAATTTTTTTTTTTTGGTTAGTTAAATCTATAATGTAATCAGACTACAGAAAACCTACACGAAATGTCCCCCAATTTATACTAATCAATATCCAATTGCCCTGAAACCGCCTAATTTACCAGATAGGTAAGCCACCGACAAAATCATCTCCTTGTTATGTAGTTCTGTTTGACTGTCTACGTTGAGTTATTTCCTGTTTGGTGCGTAAGCGACGGGGTTTTGTCCTATCTTACATGATCGGGAAGTCAATTCCTTATCGCCCACAGTCTTCAGGTTAAGCGGCAGCCCGCTTCTAGTAAGTGACCCTGGCAATTTTGCCTAGGCTGGAGCCGCTCTGAACCTGACACAGGCTACATCCGCTTCGCTAAGATGCTTTAGACCTGGAACCGGAGCTGTAGCCTGGCCTGGGGCCTGGGGAAACACCTTTTTTGCAGGTTAGATTGCGCTTTTCACAGGTTGGACCGCGCCAACTGATTAGGTAGTGTCAATCGGTACGCCCAACCGTTCGGTTACTTGGGACCAGAGGTGACAGCACAAGCGCCCAGCACGAGGCCCCTGCTTCCCACCTAACCTCCCAACTAACCTCCCAACTGACCCTTGTCAAAATACACCCGTACACCAGGAAGATCCCTACACCGAAATCCGTGCACCAGGAAAATTCTGCACCCGTGCACCCATACTGCCTATCCGGCCTCGCAGCCATAATAACCACTACTATTGCTACGTCCACTTCTCTTCTAGCCACCATCATGTCGAGGTTGGGTATCAAACAGCCGAAGGCGGCCAACGTCACGGGGACAATTGTCATGCTCGACGACCCCGAGGGCCGAGAATCGACCCTTACCACGGCCACATCGCATGATGTCTCAGCAAAGTCATCTGAGCTTAAACGAACTGGTGATGGGATTATTCTCCACCCCCAGCCCCACGATAGTCCTAATGATCCACTAAACTGGCCACTAATACGAAAGGATCTCTGTTTCTTGATTATTGGCTTCCAAACCTTCTTGGGGGGAGGCCAAACTCCCATTCTTGCTGCTGGATTGTCACGTTTATCAGCAGAATTTCATCGGTCCATGTCCAATATTTCATACTTAGTAGGCGGCTTTATGTTGGCCTTAGGATTTGGGTCGGTTTTTGCTAGTCCGACAGCTATACTATACGGTAAAAGATTGGTATATTTGATAGGAATCTTGCTTTTCCTCGTAGGGTCCATCTGGGCAGCAGCAGCTCCCAATTTCGGGAACTTGATGGGAGCCAGAGTGTTGATGGCTTTTGGAGCTTCTCCTACCGAATCGTTGGCATCCGCTAGTCTCTCAGAGTTGTACTTCCAACACGAAAGAGCCTATAGAGTTGGTTTGTATACGATGTTGTTGCTAGGAGGTAAGAATATCGTGCCGTTACTCTCAGGATTGATCTTTCAGCACTTGAATCGTCACTGGTTGTTCTGGATCCTTAGTATGTTCTTGGGTGCAACTCTCATACTCACCTTTCTATTTGTTCCCGAAACCTTCTGGGATAGATCTCCCACTCCAAATAAACGTTCATTGGAGGAATCGAGAGCTGCTAGATTGGTAAAGTCCTACAGGCCTCCTACAGAAAGACCCAATGCCTGGGCCCTCCACGAACACTCCCGTAGCATGGTTTACTCCGAATTCAACACCCAAAATGAGGTTGAAAGCTTACAATCTTTGGATAATACCTCCGTTCATCCTGTTGGGGTTACTGATCCTGCTATGAAACCGGAAAAAAACCTCGAGGACGACCCGAGGAACTTTGCTAGTAGATTGGCAGTTTTCTCTGGGAGACATACTATTGATAGCTGGTGGATGGTAGCTTTAAGACCATTCTTCCTCTACGGATATCCAGCAGTATCGTATGGATCCATTATCTACTGCTTTGCCGTGGTTTGGTTGATTGTGATTTCTGAAACCATCTCGCTGATTTTCGAAGGTGAAGGCTACCGTTTGAGTCAGCAATCAGTAGGGCTTTTCTACATCTCTCCCTTTGTTGGCGGAATACTTGGTTCATTACTGGCAGGATTGATTGGGGATCGAGTGACTCGATTCTTGGTGGCCAAGAACCACGGAATCTATGAGCCTGAATTTCGGTTGTTGATGTTGATCCCAGCCACTTTTTTCATCAGTTTTGGGCTTATGGGATTCGGTTGGTCTTCATTCGAAAAGGATTTTTGGATAGGACCGATTATATTCTTTGGCTCTGTTAGTTTTGGTTGTTCGATGGCCTCAACTACAGCAATCACGTTTACGGTAGATAGTTACAAGATGTTTGCTGGAGAGTCGTTGGTTACTCTCAACTTTACCAAGAATTTCATTGGGTTCATATTCTCGTTGTTCAACAATCACTTTGTTGACAACGCCAACTCCAAAACGGCATTTGTGGTGTATGGATGCTTGCAATTGATATTCAGCTTGATTGGAATTCCAATGTACATATACGGCAAGAAGCTAAGAAGCTGGACCGATGAGAAGGAGATCTTGAAGATCTTGTACCACGCCGACAATCTCGACAAGATACAGTCACACTCCGAAAAGGCCCCATCCACTGAAGTAGCCCGAGAAGAGACAGCATACATTGGGGACATACTTCCACACAACAGTAACTCGGAGAGTACCCACGCCAACTCAGAAGGAACCAACAGCAACTCAGAAAGTACCCACGACAACTCAGAAGGTACAAATGTAAGCGGTAATGACGACAACGATCAAAATAAGCATGTATAGACAATAATATAATTAGACAGGTAAGGCCTAGAGATGGGCAGTGTAGGGTGTTAGCAGCCATCTAAAAAAGTCATAAGTTACAAATCAGAAGATAATTACGACTCACTACAACTATTATTCAGATAGTTTTTAGTTGTACATATATGTCTAGTTGTGTTTAACTCTCTAAGTTGAATAAGTTGAATAAGTTGTATATAAATAGTTGTGTCTAAGTTGTAGATTTCTGTCTAGTTGTGTCTAAGTTGTTGATCATATCCAGTCAATTTTCAGAAGGTCCTTTTCGCCTAATAACTTCTTATTTTGCTCCACATATACCTCCAATCTCTGGCGCATCGTGAGGCCGTTCCACTCGTCGTCACCCGTCAACTGGGCCACGCCCAAGTGCTCAATAATGCACCCACTGACCAAATTGCCAAACATCCCCGCAAGGACCCAGTCCTGGGTCAAGTGCAACGCTGCTGCAAAGGCTCCACAGAACGAGTTGCCTCCGCCAGTGACGTCGACTACCTGGGCCTGGTCCTGGTGGTAGGCAGGCAAGAGAATGTCCACGCCGGCCGCGCGGACGTAGCAGCCAATGGGCCCGCAGCGGAGGACCAAGCCGGCATGGGGAGCCAAGTAGGGCGAAAAGTGGTCCGCGACCTCAGCGATCTCGGCCGCGGTAGTGGGCAAGTTGGCGGTCGGGCTGCGGCCGATGAATGCGCACGCTTCGTTTAAGTTGGGCGTGAACACGTCGACGTGTGGGAGCATTCGCACCAATTCGTCGTAGTTGGCGGCCACGCACGCTTCGGGTGCGGGCTCGAAAATGAACTGAGGCCGTACCAGTCCTCCACCCGGCCGCTGGGACGCTTGAGCCACTAGGGTATCTACACTTTCCAAGCACCTTTCGATGGAGCAACAAAAATGGAACCAACGGGCGTAGGCGAGGCCGGTAGCAATGATATCGGCTACCTCGACCCGCAATTTGGGCGTTTGGTACTCGAAGTGGCGGATATCGTTGTCATCGTAGACGTTGGCCCCGCGAGTGGTGAGCCGGGAGTCGTCCCGTCTGAACACCACCCCGGTGCGCCAGCTTTTCAACTCGGCCGCGACCACAGGCGGAAAGTCGCGGCCCATGTCCACGATTCCTGTCACCAACGGCGCCATCGTGGGCCCACAGACCATGCGCGCCCCAAGAATGGCGTACGATGCCCCGCCGCCGATGATGTTGTAGTCGTTGGGCCGGCCCGACTTGGGAGGGTAGCGGTTTTCGTCGATGATAAACAACCCTAGCGAGGCAAATATGGGGTCCGTCATCACGTTGGTACTTTGATTATGGTGGATTCTCTACGATTCGGCGAAGACTGTACGGAATGCAGAGTTGTTGTTGGTGGAGAGGAGGAAACAATATGATTTCTTGGTATAAATGTAATGAGATTTTTCCTCCTCTTTTTTCTCAGCCTCGCAGTCAGACTATTTTTCAGATAAGACCAGGCACAGTCGCTGAAAAAACACCAAAACACCCCACAAAAAACACCTATAATGGCAGTAGAGGTCAGCTCCGTCGCCGGTATTGTTGCCGGACGTAATCCGTTGGAGTATTCGGTGTCGTCTCCCTACACTTTGTTTTTGTTCCAGGCCATTTTCATCATTTTGTTGTGCCATATCGTCCACTACCCGGCCTCCAAGATCCAGCAGCCACGAGTTATTGCCGAGGTTATCACGGGGATTCTTCTAGGACCCACGGTTATGGGCCGAATCCCCAATTTCACCGATACCTGTTTCCCCAAGGCCTCGATTCCAGGATTAACCCTATTCGCTAACATTGGGATCATCTTGTTCCTTTTCATCATCGGACTTGAGGTGGATGTCCAGTTTATTCGTAAAAACTTACGCGCAGCCCTTTCCGTAGGTATCATTAACATGGCCGTGCCATTTGGTATGGGATTCGGGATTGCCCGTGGACTCTATAACGAATATGCCAACGGAGACACTGCTTTCACCACCTATGCCGTCTTCGTGGCGGTTGCTTTGAGTATCACGGCTTTCCCCGTGCTTGTGAGAATCTTGACCGAGTTGAATTTGATTGTAGACCGGGTAGGAACCATTGTGTTGGCTGCGGGAATCACTAATGACCTTACGGGATGGATCTTATTGGCCTTGACTGTGACGTTGGCCAACTCGGCTTCTGGTATCAATACCCTTTACATTTTGCTCTTGACGGTAGCATGGTTTTTGTTCTTGATGTACCCCGTCAGATTGGCCATGCGCTACTTGTTGAACAAGTTCACCTCGGACTTGGTTTCTGGAGTGCCCTCTCAGTTCTCTATGATGGCCATTATCATCTGTGTATTCATCTCCGCCTTCTACACCGACATCATTGGAGTCCATCCTATTTTTGGTGCGTTTATGGTGGGGGTTATCGTGCCCAGAGACAATGGTTATGTCATTAACATCACCGAAAAGTTAGAAGACTTGGTCTACATTATCTTGATTCCTCTTTACTTTGCTCTTGCTGGTCTTAACGTCAACTTGGGTTTGTTGAACCACGGTATTGACTGGGCCTACACTATTGGTATCATCTTGTTGGCCATGGCTGGTAAGATCAGTGGAGGTTTTTTGGCTGCAAAATTGAATAACCTCCTCTGGAGAGAGTCTTTGGCAGTAGGAGTGTTGATGTCGTGTAAGGGTATTGTCGAAATCGTGGTGTTGACCATCGGGTTGAACGCAGGTATCATTTCCCAGAAGGTTTACTCCATGTTCGTGGTTATGGCTTTGGTTACTACCTTCGCTACTACTCCTTTGACTCTCTGGATATACCCTACTTCCTACAGAGAGAAGAGAGACAAGTTCTTAAACGGAGAAATCTCATGGGACGGCGAACCAATTGTTACTGACAAGCTGGAATCTTCTCCTGAAGTCAGCCCCTTCGACACCTACTCCATCAACACCTTGAACCAGTTCAGAATCAACAAAGTAGTGATCTTGTTGAAACGTATTAACACCATCTCCAACATCATGACGTTTATTCATGACATTGCCATTAGCCCTAGAACTACGGACGACAATAACTACAACATCGATGTCAAGGCCCTTCACTTGCGAGAATTCACCTCCAGAACCTCTGATTTGTTGGAAGCCTCGTCCCAGTCCCACTACGAAAGCACCATCACCACCGCCGCTAACGAGAACGATCTTAACCACTCCTCTTCCATCTTGGCCATTATGCAAATTTTCAGTGAGTTCCTCGGTATCCACTTCACTTCGAAGTCGTTGTTGACTACTATCAAGAACAGAATATTTACTATCAACGAACAAATCCCCGAAAAATCTGACTTGTTAATCAGTAGTATCAACACTTCTCAGTTGATCCATGATACTCGTGCTCTTCATTCAATGTCCCAGGAGGTCTCTGCTGATACTTCGGAATACACCTTGTACAAGGAATTGTTTGAATCTTGTAAGTCCCATTTTGGGTTATTGTTGGTGAATGATAATAAGAAGAAGGAAGGACAATTGAATGGTATTGTTGAAAATGAAGAAAATGTATTTGAACCCCAACAAAACTCGACTTTTGGTCTCAAGTCCATCAACTTGGTGTTGAACCACGATGATTTAATCAGTAGCAGCGATTTGTTGGCATTACATTTGGTTTACAAGTTATCTTTCAACTTATCACGGGTCAACATCTTCATTAGATCGTCCGGATCGTCTTCTACTGGTAGACGTTCTAGCGGGTTTGACTCCCAGATCGAAAGTTTGCTCTTGAAGAACAATCCTTCTATCGTCTTATCTATCAATCATATCAAAGATTCCTACAACTTTGTTGATGAGCTTACGAGAATAAAGGGTACATTAATTGGTGAGACCTTCATCATGGCCAACAATATCTCCACCTCCAACTCGAAATTGTTCGAGGATTCGGTGGCAGAATTGGTTGCTCTTGGTGTCAGTGAAGGATTCAATATTCTTGCTGTCAAGGCCTCTCAGTAGTCTGCTCTATGTTGTTTTTTTATTAAATGAATGTTTACTTGAAGTTGATGTAGTTTTATTTTTACTTTGGGAGGTCCATTGTCTATTACTTCTCCGGTTAATAATTAGTCTATTAATTATATATACATCCAGGTCATTAATGCCATTATGGCTGTTGGGTCTTTACTTCTTCCTCATCAGTATCTGTAAGAGCGAACGATTGAGCCACTGCTAAAAGGGCCAAAACCCCTAATAGATACCATGCTACTCCTTCTACCCCATTCCTTTCACACGTTGTCATTATCCAACCCCAGCAAAGAGGGGCAACACACCGTGCAAAGGATGTTATGCTCAACGCAGCTCCGTTGATGTAGGATCTATGTTGAGGAGGCGAAGCTCTATGAATCATCGCCAAGATCTGGGGAAAACAAATAGTACAACACACAGCACTCAAAGACGACACCATATACAACAACACTTTGGTGAGACCCCGAGGGAAAATAGGGTTATACTCCGGAGTAGTGAATATGATGAAGGGAAGAAGAACGTAGAGGAACGGGAATACCGATACTGCTATTCTGAAACTAACTATGGGCCGAAGATGTCTGTCCATCAAAGGGAAGAGGAGGACAATTCCAATGACACCAATGGTACCCGTAGATGATAATAAGTGGCCAATGGAGATGGAGTCAAAGCCGAACCCTCCTTTGATTTTGAACGGGAACTGAAGCTCATTTACAAGAAGATCCCCAGCTAAAAACACGGGAATGAACTCTGCAAACACGATGTTGTGGAACGAAACTACGAAGTTGGTCGAAATTGTCTTGACAACTTGTCTGGTAAAGGCTCCCTGTTCGACATGCTGTTTAATGGAGAAAAGCGAGTTGGTTTCACTGGCATGAGAGGTATATCTTTCAACGAGAGCCATGGAGGTCCTTCTGGTAAGATATCCGTCTGATCTGATAGAAGCATCGTCGTCCGATTCAATGGCATCGTAGACAGCTGACTCTGATTGCATGGTATCTTGCGACAGGCTTAAGGAATCTGGTTCCATTAACGGAGTGGCTTCGGTTATCAGAGCTGGTTTTTGATCTGGAGCTGATATTTGCTTGTTACTAGGAACCAGATCCTGGTTCCACGGTCTCGAAGGCACTTTGAAGCCAAATTTGGCCCGAAGAACATCACCAAGTTGCAATCCAAAGTCGTATCTGTTCCTATACTCTGGGTGGCTCTCTTCCAAGAACAAAATGGCAAGCAAAATGGTGAACCAGAAGTTAATTACGATGACGATGTTGGATAATGCAAACGGATACTTATCGAGGAACACCGAGTAGAGAGATTGAACCGAAGCTGTTCCGCCAATTTTCAGAGGATTGGTCAAGTACTTGCTACCACCAATGGCTGGGCCGATAACGCAGCCCAAATTCCAGAAAACAGACATGATACTGAACCCGTACTTCTGCTGATTCTTTTCTACAATTACTTCTCCGATCAAAGTTCTGACGACAGGAATGGTGGTGAAAGTTCCCATTAAGCATCTGGCAGCAAGACCAACCCAGTAGTTCTTAGCAAAGCCGAACAAGAGCATAGCAAGAGAAAGACCGAACAAACTAACGATAATCGTAGGTTTTCTACCGTATTTATCGCCTGCTTTCCCCCACTGAATCGAGAAAAGCACCTGGCAGAATGCAAATGCAGCGGCGTAGTAACTGGAGTATCGGAAGGTGTCCGAATCAGATATTCCAAAGCCTATTAGCATGAAATACACGTAAGGAAACAACGACGAGAAGGCGATGGGCTCAGATAATCGGATATAGCTGACAAGAGCCATTTGGCCCCAGGGGAACCCCTTCATTTCCTGGCGAAAGGATATGTGTTTGTGGTTAGTCATGGTGGGTGAGGGTGATCATCAGACAGCTAGACCTCTGGGTGATGGATATATAGGATGTTGAGGTGCTATGACTAACGTCTGAAAAATCTGTGGCAGAACTCGGCCTGACGTCATTTACGGAAAAGGTAAAGTCGCGCGATCGGGATGTTGAAGTTGGGCCCCCGAGCAACTGGCGCGGCTGGGGAGGACGGGGCTCCTGGGGCCAAGCGGGCGGACGAAATGAGCTGCCCAGAGCGCTGAACGGCATTGGGGTTCTACTTTAAAAAAAGGCATTGGGATATTTAAATATTATCGGTAGGGATATCTAAATATTAATCGTATCGGGGTATCTAATTAAATATTAATGGTATTCTATATATTGGTAGAATGATATGTAGTTAGGACTAAGTGCAGATGATTCGGCCCACTGGTGGGTCCGTGGGGCCGCGAAATGGGCCCGGCCTCGACCCAAGACAGACCCCGTTCACACCTCCTCCACCAGCTTCAAGTCCTCGTTATAGTCGTGCAAGAAGAAGGACTGTACGAGTCCCGCGAGAGACAACAACGATAAAAGGTACCACGACACTCCGTTGACGGCGTACCGGTCGGCGATGGACATGATGGACCCCCAGCACAATGGTGCGATACAACGGGCCAAAGCGGCCACACTCAACGATGCTCCGTTGATGTAGGCCCGATGCTGGGGTGGCGATGCCCGGTGAATCATAATGAACACCTGAGGAAACGAAATCGAGCAGCTGACGGTGGAAAGCGACCCAATGAAGTAGAGCAATGCTTTGGTCGTTCCTGGGGGAAACGCTGGGTTGTAACCCGGTAACGTGAAGATGGTGAAAGGAATGGCGAAATAGATGATGGGGTACACCATAGATGCAAACCGGAAACTGACGTTGGGCTTAAATTTCCGGTCCACGTAGGGGAAGAGGAATACTACGGCAAACACTCCCACGGCCCCCGTAATGGAGAGCAAGTTCCCAATGGTACTGGAATCCCAGCCAAAACCTCCCTTGATGGTGAAAGGGAACTTGATCTGGTCGGGAAGAAAGTCCCCTGCCAAAAACACGGGGATGAACTCGGAGTATACGATGTTGTGGAAGGCAACGAGGAAATTTGCAGCAATTGTTTGCACCACGGGCCGAGTAAATGCTCCCTCGCGCACCTTGTCCTTGATGGTGTAGATGGATACGGTATCAGAGACGTGGGACGGAACGAGGGTGAGATCGAGAGGTGGGGCGGGCTCAGAGAGTCTACGGACGATGGCCACCGATGTTCTTCGGGTCAAGAACTGCGACTCTTCGCCGAAGTCAGTGACGTCGAAGTCGTCGTCTTCGGTATCGTCAACGGCCTCGTCAGTGGCCCCGCTGGACAGACCTTCGCCCACCAACGGCGTGGTTTCCGTGGGCCCAGGACTTGCATCTTCCCACGGCCGCGCTGGGCCCACGAACCCAAAGGCCCGGCGGACCAGGTCCCCGAGCTGGATTCCTACGTCCTTGCGGTTACGGAACACTGGGTGGGTTTCCTCCAAAAAGAAGAACCCCAACACCGAGGTCAACGCTATGTACCCAGCAATGACGATATTGGACAATGCAAACGGGTGGTTGTTGAGGAATTGGTCGTACGACGAGTAAAATGAATTTGGCCCTACGGGCTTGGTTCGCGTTAAGTATTTGCTACCACCAATAGCCGGGCCTACAACCGTACCCAAATTCCAGAACAAGGGAATTATACTAAAGGCGATTTGATGTTTTCTTTCAACCGCTATCTCACCCACCATGGTACGGATAACGGGAATCACTGTAAAGCCTCCCATCAAGCATCTGGCAGCAAGACCAACCCAGTAGTTGGGAGCAAACCCGAACAACACCAATGCCAATGCCGTTCCTAGTAATGTAGATAAAAGGACCGGCTTACGGCCGTATTTGTCGGCGGCTTTTCCCCACAGAATAGCGAAGAGAAACTGGCAGAAAGCAAACGAGGCAGCGTAGTAACTGGAATAGCGCCAGGTATCGTGTTCATCGATACCAAAGTCTATCAACATGAAATACACGTAGGGAAAGAATGACGAGAAAGCAATGGGCTCTCCAAATCGAATAAGACTCAAGATGGTGACCTGCCAGAGGGGAAACCCCTTCATTTGCTGTCTAAACGTGAGGTTATGATGTGCCATAACGAACCAAACGAAAAGTAGAAGAAAAGACAGGCTTATGACTATACGAAGATACAAAAAAGTATATATATACGACGACAAATACGGTTTTTAAGCCCGTCAACAGACCTGAGTCAGATAATGACATCGCGAGTAATTATTTGCAAACTATGGCATCAGATCTGAGGGCGGCACTAACATTTATTAGTCACTAGTTTTGGGTAATATACAATGCACTATGGGTTATATGGAGGGTTGGGAGGATTGGGCTGATTCAAGTGGTTAAATACAAGCTGCTGGAGCTGGTGAAGAGAAGGGTTTTGGGATGGGGCCTGAGACTGTGGCGCCTGCTGGGGTTGGGCCGGTTGGTGCGGGAGCGGTGGGTAGGCCTGGTGCTGGTGCTGGTGCGGTTGGCCGGGCACGAAGGGTACCCCGTAGGCCGAGGGAAGACTGTGGGCGGGCTGCTGGGGCTGGGCGAACTGGAATGGCGCGCCCGCCTGGGGATACTGTGGGGCCTGGTGTTGGAACTGCTGGGCCGGATTCTGGTACTGCTGGACCGGATTCGGTTGGTATGGTGCGGCCTGTTGCTGGTACTGGGGATACTGCTGCTGATACTGCTGTTGATATTGTTGTTGCGGCTGCTGTTGATACTGTTGTTGGTGTTGTTGTTGGTACTGCTGATAAGGTTGCTGGAACTGCTGTGGGGTCTGTTGCACACGAGGGTTGGCTCTGGGGGCATATCCATAGGCAGTGAAGTTCATGTTGGGCATTTTCTTTGGAGGTTCCAGCGAATTATCCGGCTTACTCTTCTGCTTCTTCTTCTTCGACTTCTTTCTTTTGGCTGCGGCCTCCGACTCGTCGTCAGAGAATTCTTGTTCGTCCTCGGGCAATTCTTCGTCATTGCAGTTGGAGGCATCGGTTCCTTTCATCTTCTTGATGGCATCTGTGTAGATGAACTCGGAGCTTGTAACTACGTAATACACTTTCTCACCGATTCTGTCCTTAAACTTCTCTAAGTCCTCATCATTGTTGAACTTGACCCGGTAAATTGGCGACTGCAACTTTCCAAAGATCTCAAATAATGGCCCGATCAAGGTTTTGTCTTTGAAACAGAAAATAGACCCGTCCTTCAAGATCCTGAACTCTCCTGATATCGTGGCCTTGATGATAATACTCTTTTCTACCACGGAAGTGATCTCTCCAATCAACTCTAACGGAGCATTATCGGGGATTTTGAAGTCAGCTGGCAAACTGGGTGCTTGCTCTTCGGCTACTTCGTTTTTGGACTTGATTGGACCCGACTCCTCTGCTAATTCTTCATCCGACTCACCATCCGACTGAGCAGCTTCTGATTCGGACTCAGAGTCTGAAGAAGATGACGATTCTGAATCAGAGCTCGAATCGGAGTTTGAACTGGAGTCAATTTCGATTTCGTCATCAGAAAATTGTTCTACTTTGTCATTGGAGGGATTAACGAATTGATCTACTGTTGCTGAGTCGATTTGTGCTGGCACTGTTTCTCCATTGATATCAGGGTTTGAAACTTTAGTTTCCAATTCAACCGGTTCAGTCTCTTGAATTTCAGTTGCTTCTTCAGCATTATCGGTCTCTTGCACTTCGGCAGCTGTTTCTGTATTCTCTACTTCAATATCGTGCTTCTCAGTGGCTGATTCTTGTTCAGGCTTTGGATTCTCAGCTTTTTCAGTCTCTACCTGATCCGTCTCTTTCCCAGCACTTTCTAAGTTTGAATTCACTTCAATGTTCTGTTTTTCAGTACTTTCTAGTTTCGTTTCTGGAATAACCTCACTCTCTGGTACTGAATTTTCAGTATTGGCAGCTTCAAGGTTCGATGACGTTTCTCCTGCAGCAACATCTGGAATGGTGCTAGTCATATTATTGTCTTCGGAAGCTTCAGCAACCACCACCGGTTCAGATTCTGGAGTAATCACTGGCTCACTTACCGATTTTTCAGTTAGTTCAGCACCGTCCGTAACCACTATTGGTTCAACCACAGCCACGGATGCTGGCACTACCAACAGCCCAGTTTCAGGTTCAGTGACGATTGGATGCACTGGTTTTTCAGCCTCTGGTTCCATTGCTGACTGTGATATCATCGTTTGTCAAACGGAGCTGGCTAAAAATTTGAGATGGGCTGCGGGATGATAGTTACACAAAGATCAAGAAGGAAAAACAATACATCCGTGCACCAAAACAAACACCCGTACCCCAATAAAATTCAACTGCACATGCACCCGTGCACCCCACATGTTAGGTTATGCACGGAACCGGTGGAGGAAGCCCAACGCATGGCAGCCCAACTTGGCATGCTCTACTCCCCCCAATCGGTCCATGCACCATGAGAATGTGAAGGCACCTCCAAGTTGACGACCAAGCCCAAAAAAAATATCACAATTTCTTAGCAAAGCACCATGAAACAGAGCCCAAGCGAGACTGTCACAGAATCAGTAAGCAGCACTATGTTTCAGGAGCTGATGCGAAAGTTAGGGACCTACAATTGACAGAAAACGACATCAGCATGGTGCGGAGACCAGGGAGATGTTCTGGATACTCAGATCATTGGGGTAGTGAGTTCATCTTGTGCTGTGTTTGTATCATTGGTCGTCTTCGTCTAATGACGTTGAACAATAGAAGCAGAGTCTGAGCTGCAGCCTAAAAGCTCCTACGGAAGTTCACAAGGGATGCCCTCGGAATACGCCAAACACCAGCATCGGCACACTGCAAATAGGGGCAGAAAACGCGGTATCGCTGGTGCCGAATCGGGATCCCAAGCCCCCGGAAGTTGCAGAAAACAGTGCATGACCCCACCGAAATTGGTGATTTTTTCGCTGGTTTGACCGACCGAAATGATAAAAACAACCAGGAATTTTTGTATTTTTTTTTTTGTTTTGTTTTTAGCAGTTAAAAATGTAAGAAAATAAACATCAACCCTTTTTCAAATAAATTAACTTCAATTCCCTCAATTGTTTTTTTTTGTAAGGTTCCCTTCTTTCTTCATAGTCCAACTCCTTTACTTTCCTTAATTTATCTTTCTTCCGGTTCTTCATACCTGTCACTCCTTTAAAAGAAAGACTGATTAGTACGTATGCCCTGCTCACCGTGATTACCAAAAGATCGAAACAATTCTCATACAAACCGGCTTCGGCCCGTAATTTAAACCCCAAATGTCCCCAATGGTCCCGTTAACTTCCAGATTTTTACACAATTGTAATACCTAGCCTGCTCTTACAACTACCCAATTCTTCAATTACTTATCCCCATACTTCCCATTCATCCACCCCCTCCCATTCTCTTAGGGTGACCATGCTGGCGTGCGTCTAGTTGTGAAATTGAGCTGGCTGGGCCGCGCACGACATTTTATGGTCCTGCTCCTGCCAAAGCGCGGTTTTTTGTTGACGTTTGCCCGACTTTTGTGTAACTCGCGTATTTATGCCGACTTTTTTTTCTTTTCACAGCCAAAAAAAAGTACTAACACCAATTTAGAAATGAAGTATTCATCTGTTTATTTACTTTCCTTACTAGTTGCTAGTATAGCAGCTGCTCCTGCCGCCGATGTCGATTGTACCACCACCCAGGTGCACGCCCACCATAAACACAAGCGTGAGGTTTTCGTTGACTACAAATACGTCACCGTCACCGTCAACGGTCAAGGTAGCACCATTTTAGAAACCGAGACTGAGGCCTCCGATCCAACCACTTCCAGTTCCGCCGCCGCTGCCACTATCAGCAGCAATACCAATCTTGTGATTGTCACCAGCAGCAGCAGCAGTACTAAAGCCCAAACCACTACCAGTTCCACCAGTACCAGTTCCACCGCCACCAGTAAAGCCACCTCCTCCGGAGATGATTCCTCTTACCCAGCCGGTGACTTGGCTGATTACTCCGGTCCAAGTGGAGATTTCGAAGATGGTGTCTTATCCTGTAGTGATTTCCCATCCGGTAATGGTGTCATTGCCCTTAATCACTTAGGATTCGGAGGTTATTCCGGTATTGAAAACTCTGATGGTTCTACCGGTGGTAACTGTAGAGAAGGATCCTACTGTTCTTACGCCTGTCAATCTGGTATGTCCAAGACTCAATGGCCTGATAACCAACCATCCAACGGTGTTTCTATTGGTGGTTTGTTATGTAAAGGAGGTAAATTATATCGTTCCAACACTCAAACCACCAAATTATGTGAATGGGGTGTTCAAAAGGCTTCAGTTGTTTCTGAAATTTCTCAATCAGTTGCCATTTGCCGTACTGATTATCCAGGTACCGAAAACATGGTTATTCCAACCGTTGTTGGACCAGGTTCTTCTTCTGTTTTAACCACCGTTGACCAAGATTCCTACTACAAATGGCTCGGACAACCAACCTCAGCCCAATACTACGTTAACAACGCTGGTGTTTCATGGACTGATGGATGTGTTTGGGGATCTGCTGGTTCCGGTATTGGTAACTGGGCCCCATTAAACTTTGGTGCCGGTTACACTAACGGAATTGCCTACTTGTCGTTAATTCCTAACCCTAATAACTACGATTCCTTGAACTACAAGGTGAAGATCGTCGCTGACGGCTCGGACTCCGTTGTCAGTGGGTCGTGTGTGTACGACAACGGTAAATACAACGGTAATGGTGCCGATGGATGTACCGTTGGGGTCACCAAGGGTCAAGCCAAATTTGTTTTATATAACTAAACCAAACCGAATAACCGTATAACAACCATATAACCATATATATAAGTAATAAAAAAATTAGATAACCTGGGAGTGCTGAGTAGTAGAGTAGCAGAGTAATAGAGTAGTAGGATAGTAATAGAGTAGTAGGAGAGTAATAGAGTAGTAGGAGAGTAATAGAGTAGTAGAGTATTAGCAGAGTAGTAGAGTAGTAGAGTAGTAGAGTAGTAGAGTAGTAGAGTAGTAGAGTAGTAGAGTAGTAGAGTAGAAGAGTAGTAGAGTAGGAGCAGAGTAGGCAGGTGACAGCCAAGTGAAACGGGGAGTAAGTGAGGGTGCAGCAGCCAAGGCAGGCCAATTGAGGAGCTAAGGATCGGAGGTATAAGTTCGAGCGATGAGGTGGGAAAACAGAAAGTCAACCCACAAGACTAATTAGCAGAGATAAGGCTAGATAAGGGCATATGCGATGAGATGTGGGAGTTTTCTGACGTAAGCGGAGATGGAGGTTGCCTAATCGGGCGGGGGTGTGAGATTACGTAAACAGAGAGGGCCCGATTACATGAAGGCCGATATACGATGCGACGACGGTGACAGGGAAAATGCATTCCCAACCAGTAGGAAGGCGCCAACTAATGGAGGGCGGGCATGGAGTTGATTCACCGAGATTAATAAAGGAACACCCCGAAAGTACGTGAGACAAATTGCCGTAAAAGTCCCAGGTACATACAAGAAATTAATGAGAGAATGACTTAGCGATAAAATGCCCTATGACAGAAGAAAAAAAAAAAAAAGAGGCCTTAACCGTTAAGCATGCAATTTTCAAAACGCCTAGTGTCTCACATAATACATTCCCCAAGCATTCGCAATGACATTACCACTACCACTCTCATTCTCGCGGCCCAGTCCGCGTAGTACCTGGCTCACAATGCAACCACCATTCCCACGTCAATGGCTATTGTGAGGGGGAGTGGTTAGACCGCTAAAATAGTCTAACTCTAAATGTCCCCATCGTCAAGCAAAAATGTCGTGCTTGGGGACAAAAAAAATAATACCCACTGCACTTCTCTTTCTCCTGCCAGTACGGCATTGTAGGCGGTTTGTGCTGGAAAATTATCGTTTTTGGTTTC
Source organism: Isabelozyma gotoi (assembly GCA_003708205.2). NCBI lineage: Eukaryota > Fungi > Ascomycota > Pichiomycetes > Serinales > Metschnikowiaceae > Isabelozyma > Isabelozyma gotoi. Next base: position 100,463 of record PPNP02000023.1, on the reverse strand, counting down.
TTTTTAATGTCATTTTTTCTTTTGCCTTATTCCATATGATCGCGATGACTTTCTGTTAGGGACCAACCCCTTGGAACTTGATCAATCACCTGCCGCCATGGCCGCCGTCGCCGTCTAGTCTAGTTATCGGAGTTGCAGCGGATAGCGCCACTTGCGATAGATAAAGGAGGTGGCAGGATAAATTTACTGATAGCGCATGGGTGTAATTGAGAAAAAATAGAATCAGTCATTGGCAGCGATATTTTTTCTTTTTTTCATGCACTGGGGATATTTTTGTCTTTATCAATTTCAAGAAAAAAAATAAAATAAAAAAAGGAAAGTTGCATTGTCGTCTGGCATAACTCCATCACTGGCCTGGCTATTTAAGCACTGCATCCCCGTTCAAAATTGTTATCTTGACTCCCCACATACACACACACCAATTACTTACCGTGGACATGACCGACATTGAGAAAATCGGTGGAGCTTCCACCGCCTCCGGGTATGAGGAGCACTATGGTTCGCCCTCGTCTCCTACCTCTCATCCATTGATGAAGACCAGCCAAACAGAAAAATCCATTGAATACGTCGATGATGCCGATTCCAAAGAAGAATTGCTTGGGGACGTGGCCAATTATGAGGTCAAACGTTCTTTAAAGGCCCGTCATATCTCCATGATTGCTTTGGGGGGTACTATCGGTACTGGTCTTTTCATTTCATCTGGTTCTACCCTTAGTGCTGGACCTGTTTTGGCTTTGATTTCGTATATTTTCATCACCTCCTTGGCCTACTTTGTCACCCAGTCTCTTGGGGAAATGGCCACGTTGATTCCGGTGTCCGGGTCATTCACCCAGTTCATCACTAGATGGTGTTCTCCTGCTTTGGGGGCTGCCAACGGATGGAACTATTGGTTCTCCTGGGCCATTACGTTTGCATTGGAATTGAGTGTTATTGGTGATGTTATTAGTCGTTGGGGTAATGGTGTGCCCAACGCCGGATGGATTTCCATCTTTTTCGTGGTTTTGACCGCTTGTAACATGTTCCCAGTCAAATTCTACGGGGAATTCGAATTCTGGATCGCTTCCATCAAAATTATCGCCGTGGCCGGTTGGTTACTCTACGCTTTCATCATGGTTTGCGGTGCGGGCAAGACCGGACCCGTGGGATTCAGATACTGGAGACACCCGGGTCCATGGGGTGCTGGTGCTGGACTTGTTTCCAACTTGAACACCGACAGATTGTTGGCTTGGGTTGAAACTTTGATTTCTGCTGCCTTCACTTTCCAGGGGGTCGAATTGACTGGTTTATCCTGTGGGGAAGCCAAAAACCCCAGAAAAGCCGTGCCTTCTGCCATCAAAAAGGTTATTTACCGTATTATCATCTTCTACATTCTTTCCATGTTCTTCATGGGTCTTTTGATTCCTTACAATGACCCTAAATTGGCCTCTAACTCAGGTAACTACACTGACGCTTCGCCTTTCATCATTGCCATGGAAAACTCCGGTACCAAGGTGTTACCAGATATCTTCAACGCCGTTATTTTGATTGCCATCATCTCGGCTGGTAACTCCAACGTCTACTGTGGTTCCAGAGTGTTGTACGCTTTGGCCCAAGCCAAGGTTGCCCCCCCATTTTTCACCAGAACCACCAAACACGGGGTTCCTTACGTGGCTGTTCTCTTCACTGCCGCTTTCGGTGCTTTGGGTTACCTTTCCGTGTCTAAGGGAGGTGCTACTGCTTTCGACTGGTTATTGAACATTACTGCTGTGTCTGGTTTGATTGCCTGGGTCAACATTACCTTCGTTCACGTCAGATTCATGAATATCTTGAGATCCAGAGGTATTTCTCGTGACACCTTGCCATTCAAGGCCTGGCTTATGCCTTACGGTGCCATCTACGCCACCGTTTTGGGAGGACTTCTTTGTTTCGTGCAAGGGTTTGAAGCATTCTTTGACTTTGATGCCTCTAAATTCTTTACTGCCTACGTTTCGTTGATTTTCTTTGCTGTTTGTTGGGTCATTGGACACTTCTACTTCAACGGATTCAAGAAGGCTTTCACCTGGAGATCATTATTGATTCCTTTGGATGAGTGTGACATTGACACCGGAGTCAGAGACGTGGATGACTCTGAATGGGAAGAAGAAGCCCCCAAGAACTTGTGGGAAAAATTCTGGACCATGGTATCCTAATATTTATGTACATTTACGGCATTTACTTCATTTCGTTGATTCTTTAATCGTGACCATTTAATAAATATAATAAGATAGAGAGTTGTAGTACGGCATCAGCATGTGATAGACTAGGGAATTGACAATTGGGAACATACGGCAATAGTCTAATATTGGCAGCATACCGGCTTACAATTGAGAATAGACTAAAATTGGCAGCATACCGGCTGTTACAATTGACAGTTTGGCAGCATGGTAGGCAATTGACTAATTGGGAATACTGAAAGGCGATTGACTAAGTGGTATGGTGTAAAGCTATTGACTAATTGGCAACTTGGCGGAAGGCAACTGTCTAATAAATTGGATCTTACAATTGACCAATTCCAACATATGGTGGTTCACTTTGTGCCTCTTGGCACACCAGAGATCGTTCTAATATGGGTAATCTAATGATAGCATAAGGATGATATACTACAATCATTCCTTGGTTGAATATCGTATTATCCAATGAAATCCCGCTATCAAACGATAAAGAGGCTTATGCCATGATATGGAACGATAATCATGGCCTGCCACAACTAAGATATGTTATTTTCTATACTCTAATTCCATCTCTAGCACTGAATCTAAGGCATTACCTAACGATCTCTTCGATAAGAAAGTCGTAAGATCATCTGGTAACGCTTACATCTACGATAAGAAACTCGTAAGTTCATCTGGCAACTCGTACCTCTAAATCAACGCATTATCTTGTCACTCATAAATTACCACGGCAATGGTGACTATCGCTAGATCTATCGCTGAATCTCCGATTACTTATCTGATCTACTATACATTATTATACATCTGGTACATGCTCTCTTTCTCCTTCTCTTCCAGTACTTCTCCTTCTCCTTCTTTTCCGGTACATCTCCTCTCCTCTTCCGGTACCTGAAATCTCCTTCTCTTGCAGCATCTCCTTCTCCTTCCCTACTTCTTTCTCGTACTTCTACGTACCGGTGCCGGCGATTGCTTCGAGCTGATCCCTGACGATCTTGTGGCCCGTCTGGTGACTCGGGGTTCTGGTTCCGGCTCCGGTTCAGGCTCGGCGTCCGCTTCGTCCTCGGCGTCGCTTTCTTCGGCCTCATGGGCCGCTTCTGAACGGGTCCGGCGTCTTGTTGTGGGCGGGGCCGATGTTGGCGTAGATGTAGCACTGGCTCCCGGAGTTGGGGAAGAACCCTTGGTGTTTCTCTTCTTGGAAGCAGGGGTATTGGGAGTATTGTCGAGTTTAGCAATGGAACGAGTGCGTTTTTTGGGTACGGACTCTTCTTCTTCCTTCTTGCGCTTCTCCTCCTCCTCTTCTTGTTTTACTCTAGCAGCTTCTTCCTCTTCTTCTTCTTGTTTTATTCTGGCAGCTTCTTCTTCCTCCTCCTGCTGTTTCTGGAGCTTTTCTTCCTCCTCCTGCTTGATTCTGGCCTCTTCTTGTTCCTGTTTTATTCTGGCTTCTTCCTTTTCTTGCTTGATTCTGGCATCTTCCTTTTCTTTCTTTATTCTGGCCTCTTCCTTTTCCTTGCGGAGTTTCTCCTGTTTGGCCTGTTCCTTTCGTAATCGTTCGTTCTCCTCCTCTTTCTGCTTACGCTCGGCTTCTTGTTTGGCTTGTTGTTGTTTGAGTTCTTCTTCTTGCTGTTTCAACAACTCTTCCTTCTGCTTTTTCAACAACTCTTCTTTCCGTTTTTCTTCCTTCTCCTGTTTCAACAACTCCTCTTTCTGTTTCTTCAACTCTTCCTTTTGTTTCTTCGCTTCTTCCTTCTGTTTTTTCTGCTCCTCTTCTTCTTTCTTCAACTCCTCTTCTCGTTTCTCCTCTCGCTGTCTCTCTTCTCGTTGCTTACGTCTATTCTCCTCTTCTATCATCGCCTTTTCCATCTCCAACTTCGCCAACGTCAATTTGTCTTCCTTCGACTTCTCGTCCGGTTCATCATCGTCATCCTTCTGTTTACGAGCACCTCTCGTCATCCGGCGAGGAGTATCGTCGACTTCTGGCGTTCTTTGCTTCTTATCATCAGACGGAGTCGATTTTCGGGTCCGGAGCCTCGTAATTGGCGTGGTAGCATCCGGACTTTTTGTAGCATCACCGATAGCACCAAATTGGTTATCTTCCATCTCTTTTTCCGTAAGTAGGTCGCCCTCTACGTCACTTAATTCGGACGAATAAGGGTCTTCTGCTGGCCGTAATGGTGATTGGAGCTCGTCCTCGTCTTTAGCGTCGTCGTAGGCCTCGAGCGCATTGATACGGTCCAAATTATACAAGCTGCCGAGCTTGGCCCATACCTGGTCTGCCGTAAAGTAGCGAGACGTATCACTGACGTCCTTGTTGATGTTGTCTATAATACTTACCATGTTCTTGTGTTTGTCCTTGCCCGCGGGCTTGTGGTCGCAAATGAGGTCAAATAGCTTGATCTCGTCCTCCACCGTCCACGTGCGGCCGCCACTGCTGGTGCTGGGGGTCATGATGAGTTGGTGGCTGCCAAAAGATCAAAAATTGGTGGTTTCAGCTTTGAAATGGACTGGCGATATTTCGGCGCGCGCACGACCATGGAGATTTTTCAGATTTCAGATTTTGGCGTAAGCCAAACCAACTAGAACCAACCTGCTAATACCAAATCTGCAACAACCACCCCACGGCTGGTACTACTAGTGGGCCATGTTATTCGTGGTTGTCAAAACCAGTACAGTGTTGTTTCAGGTCTTTTCATATGGTCTGGCGATATTTTGGACCCGCGCACGACCATCATTAGTTTTTCAGAATTTTCAGAATTCATATTTTTACATTAGTAAAAACATCCTGCTACAACTACCCCATTACTGCTGGCATCTTACCTGTTATTGCTTCCGGCACCATACTGTATTCGTGGCTGCCAAAACCAAAAACAGTGTAGTTTCTGCTCTTTCTGTAGACTCTTACGATATTTCGGGCGCGCACACGACCGGCCTAAATTTTTCAGATTTTTCACTTTTCAGTAACCAAAACTCCTACTCCACCACCAACACCCCAAACATGCCCAGGAAGGCCCAGAACTTGAACTCGTTGGCACGTGGACGTGTACGTGCGTCCATGAACAAGTACAACTTGTTCAACTTGTACAAGAAGTCGCCTGTCAGATACACAGGTAAAACCATCTACCAGCAGAAATGGAGTGCTAAGCAAGAAACCCGGTCGTACCACGGGGAGCACTTGACGGAGGGCCGTTGGAAAGAGATATTCAGCCCCAACTTGGAGTCGGTGGCCCAGTTGGATGCCTCGTTGAAGGGGATCAATGTGCAAGAGACCCCATTGCCATTACAAACGTTTGCTAGTTTGGAAAAGAGATTGGAAACTGCAGTGTTCAGATCGTTGTTTGCATCCTCTGTTCGTCAGGCCCGTCAGTTCATCTTGGCCGGACACGTTCAGGTCAACGGCGTGACCATTAAGCACCCATCGTATCCGCTTAAGGCTGGAGACATCTTCAATGTCCAGCCCGAAAAAGTATTGTTGGCCATGGGAAGAAACAAGCCTAGCTTGCAAAATGCCATCAAAATCGATAACAAGCAGATTGCCGTGTGGAACAAGTACGTGGCCACAGCCAAAGCCCATCCAAAGGACGTATGGGACTTGAAACAGGCCAAACCGGCCTCGTTGGACACTTTACACTCTAAATCGGCCCGTTCCGTCAAGAGCTACAACGACAAGCTCGATGAAGAGATGAAACTGCTCCAGAAACAAACCACCAGAGCCTCAGTATTGTCCAAAATCTTGGGTTTTGCTAAGGATAAGACCGATCCTACACCAGAAGTGTTTGAAGCCTTGTACGGTAAGGGAAACTCCAACAGATGCCACACCATCTACACCAAATTGGCCGGGGCCCAGCACGAGTTGTTGGCTCAGCACTCGGCTGAACAATGCGACCAGCACATCTCCAAGAAGTCCAACGAGTACAGCTCGGAAGCAGACTTCAAGGTCATGGCCGGGGTCAAGAAGGCGTTGTCCGAAATCGTGTCCAACCAGCTCGAGTACCTCCGTGTGCAAGCCCAGAACAACAAGTTGCCCGAATCAGCAGCTTCCGTGCCATTCACCCAGTCGTACGCCGAAAACCTCACGGCCCACCATAAACTCGACAAGGACGCCGAAAACGAGTCTGCTCTCTTTGTCAAACTCCCCTGGCAAAGAGGCTTGTTCGGCCGTCAAGACCCTACCAAGCCTTACTTCACTCCATGGGCCCCTAGACCATTCCTCGGGGCGTTTGCCGTGTTGCCCTCACACATCGAGGTCTCGTTCAGCACCTGCCACGCCGTGTACATGAGAGACCCAGTGGCCAGACCGGGATACTCCGAGGTGATCAGTCCTTTCCCAACCCACGTCCACGAAAGGGCCTACATGTACTATGCCAGAAAGGGGTTATAATCTTGTAAATAGCAATATAATGTCCAGAGCGATGGAAATGTAGAGGAGAGGAATAAGAGGAGGAAGAATAGGAAGAAGAAGCCTAGAGAACAAAGCTGAGAGCTTGCTGAGCGTTTGCCGTTGGCAGGACCATTGATTGGTGGCCACCCATGGCTTTTAGATAGGCTCTGTTACGTCGTGACTAAGACGTTTGTAGATCTCTCACATTTCGGTACGGCCTATTGCACGATCTACATGTAATGAACTACCATTTGGGACTGTCTACTTGTTAGGAGCAGCGCATTGGCAACATATGTTTCATTTAGATAAGGCCCATTTGACATTTTGCTCAGTATGGAGGGTGCAGAAAAATTGCAGCAATTTACCCAATTGAGAATTTGACAGAAACCTGCATTATCAGTCAACTGAAGCAATTACAGCTAATTAGAGTAAACTAACACTTGGTGCAAAGCTTAAAGTAAAGGCAGTTAGTCGGAGTATAACTGATAGCTCGAGAACGTATCACATACTCTCAGGCAATGAGTAAACCAATGCATAAAATAGATAGAGGACAATGGCATAATAACATATAGTTGAATACTACTTACGTATTTTTGAATACTCTACCAAGTGCTGGAAAGTCATTAAATGCTTTCTACGTCCTTAATCCTTCGTTTTATAATACCCTTTTCATAGCCACAGTTTCCATGGTGCAGATGCGAGGTGCAATTAAAAAGGGCTAAGTAATTTCACACATAGGTACCTGGGAGAAAATATGCCCATACAAAAGACATTTAAAATCATTCAAATATTCTACTAAAATATACTCTATCTTCGAAAACACAATATTGTTGTATTATAGGCTTTCGTTTTTGACCCTGAGTTAGATAATTGAATAGTTCTGACCTCAGGGTTGACCATGATTTTCTGTAAGTCCTGCTCAATACTTAAGGACCAAATACTATTCACAGAAGTTCTGTTTACTATTTACAAAAGTACCATTTACTATTCACACGAGTCAGACTTTTGTTCAGCTGAGGCAGTACTTTTTACTTAGACCCGATTACTATATGCACCTAAAAAACTCAAGTCTCGGTTACTATACATCACTGGCACTAATACTATTCACACACTTAGCTGTTTATGGTCGATAACTGCTCTTTTTGACCCGAACATCAGGTTTTTGGCAGCACCGCTTTTTTGGGTAAATATCCAACTCACCAACCTCTACTATCAATAATAGGTGATATAAATTTCGGTACTGATGGTAGTCGCCGAATCTACGGAACTATTTTGAATTTGTAGTATAGTAATTGACCGGCGCCATTCTCATTAAATTTTGAGTTCTCATTAAAATCTCCAAAATCTCATTGAACCTCCAGTTTTTCACCACTTTCTCTAATTTTGACTCATGGTACGTATAACCGCAGCGTTGGTGCGACGGGCCCAACAACATTCGAGGCTCCTACCGCCGTTGTTGCGAGCAGTGCCCTCATTAGAGCAGGCTAAACAGGAGTTGACCTGGATTCAGCGAGAGCTTCCTCCAGATAAATGGGTCCAAGCAGTCAAAAGACGAGCCCGATTGGAGCCGTTGCAATATATTTTAGGAACCCAACCATTTGGAGAGTTGGAGATTATCTGTAGAAAGGGCGTGTTGATCCCAAGATGGGAAACAGAGGAATGGGTCACCAAATTGGCCTCTTGTTTGTCGTCAGAAAAGAAGGGTCTTACGGTAATTGATGCTTGTACTGGGAGTGGATGTATTCCTTTGTTGCTACACCACCAGGTGGCACTGAAAGGGGTTCTGGTTGTTGGCTTTGATGTTTCTGACGCTGCTGTTTCGCTTTCAAAAGATAACCTACAAAAGTACCAAAAGATGTATGGACCTCCAGCTGTCAGGTTTGAAAAGGCCAATGTATTTGATGCTGATGTTCTATCCAAGTTAGGAGTTGCTGAGTGTGATGTCGTAGTTTCCAATCCTCCATATATACCGCTAAATGACTATAAGCTGCCAGTTTCTCATAATGGGGTAGAAAAGTCAGTACGTCTTTACGAGCCATCGCTAGCATTGGTGGGCGACTTGGAGTTCTACGAAGCAATTGTAAAGAATGTGATTCTTCCTCTGAAATGCCGGGGATTTGTACTTGAATTGGGGTATATGGAGCAGGTAGAATTCACTTCTTCCCTTGTAAATAGCTTGGACAAAGGATGGGAAACTATGCCATACTATGACTCTGCTGGAAATATCAGGGCAGTTGTGGGGTGGAAGAACATGGCCAGCTTACAGGAATTACGAGGATAGACAAATGGAAAAGTACAATGCTTTGCTACATTATGGACGTTATAACTTATGAAGTTAGTTTTATGAAATAATATACGACAATGAGCTTATATTCTTTATGTACCATTGTCTATGCTGTTATATACATCTATTGCGTTGGTTCTGGGGTCGAGTCTCCACTAGGTGTTTCCTTTCTCTTGATGATTCCTCTTCCAACAGCAGTCACTCCTCCTTCAACAGGGAATACTCTGGTTCCCCAGAGAACGTATCCCCCATATCCCTTCAGGGTCATCATTGGGTGGATTCTTCCGGGAATCGTCTGGTATGTTCTTGCTCTGGATTCGAAAATGGAGGGAGCCAAAACTCTCTTGTCCTGGCTCAAATGATGCTGAGTTTTAAGTAATGACTCCTTGAACTGGCCGTAGATAACTATAGCCCTAGAACCTCCCACTTTTTCGAGAATATGTGGAAGAACAGAAGGCATATCCAAGGTGGTAGCGCAAATAAGCCCGTCAAAGTTTCCCTCAGCTACCAAATCAATGGTGGCATTGGTTTCGAGGGCTCTCTTTCTACGTCTGAAGTACTGGGACTTCTTAGTGGATTTCATTTCTTCAATTTCGTCAGCAGGTGAGTCTTCCCAAATGATCTTTTCGTTTTCTGGCTCCACAACTTGCAACCAGTTGATGGATTTGATCATCTTATCTTGCAACTCCTGAGAGTAATCTGAGTAACGTAGGGCAATGTGATTAGGATGTTCATTTTCGTGGATAGAAACAATTAAACCCTCTCCATTCATTCTTTCCATCATTGCATACAACAATACACCTCCCGTTTCGTCAACCAAAAGGTATCTTCCTCCAGGTCTGACATTTCCGTAGTTCAAGATCAATCCCAAGGCCTCTTGTCCCATATCAAGCACCTTGGGAAGGTCCTTTTCGATGTAGTATTTCAATAATTGAGATCCCCCGAGATATTCTACAGTAAATCTTCTCAAGAACTTCTGCTGCTTTCTTCTGATATACTTCTGCTGCGAGAAAATGGTCTTCTTGTCGAATCCTCCATGTCCAGCAATCATTTGCTCTATGATCTTTTGACCAATGTCACTAGAAGCTCCCGATTTTTTTAGCTTTTCAATGTCATCCATGTCTAATTTCTGGATACTGGACCCTATATTGATGATGTTTTGGTTGCTTTCGGCACTTTCAGAGAACATCTTTGTAAGAATGTCTCTTTCAAGCTCTTCTTCATCACCTTCATCGATTTGCACGGTCATAGACTTGATAGGTCTGACTTGATTATCACCAACAATCTCAAAAGTCTGGCCAAATGGGAATCCCAAGATACCCAGCACCTCAAAAGATCCGAATTTTCCCAAGCCAATGATTCCGCTTTCCCGTAATTGAATAATCTTCAATCCTTCTGATGGTAATCGTATGAATACATGCTGTCCTGGAGTTATAATGGTTCTGCTCTTATCTTTGGGGCTATCAAACCCAACTTTTTGCACAATATCCTCACTGTCTCCTTTTGCAGTGTCTATCTTAACGTCTTCCATCTTTCTGTGCAGATGCCTGGGTAGTTGTAGCTGTTAACTGTTGTTTGTAGTAAAAGTAAGTGATGAGGTCGTGTTGGAACTGAAAAATTTAATTTTTTGAACCTCATCGCAGTTAAGATATCAACTTTTTATAGCTGGTAAAGATCTACTTTCTTAGGCAGCATACTGGATATAGAATGGGTAGAAGGGCTAAAAATAAACAAGGAGTACCACCAACTCTTGAAGAGTTCCAGGCTAAAAAAGATAAAAAAGACTCCAAAAGAAAGAGATCAAATTCGGTAAACGAGAGTGAAAAACCTGCCAAAAAAGCCAAAGACCATACTAAACCAAAGAAGGAGCATAAGAAAACCAAAAAAACCAGAGAAGATGAAGAAGAGTTCCCTGTTGACTTGCCTGAAATCGACGAGGAATTGTCATCTGCTAAAAAAGCGTTGTTTGATGACTCCGAAGATGAACAACTTGATGATGAGTTTGATGTAGAAAACGAAGAGCTCGAAGATGACGAGTTCTACGACTCTGACGAAGACAACCGTGCCAAACCTATGTTCTCAGATGATGACGAGGATGAAGAAGAAATGGAAACCTTAAACGCTGCTAACATGGAAGCCTTTTCTCGTCAGTTAGATGAAGAAGCTGAATTGGAAGCTGAAGAAGCCGAAGCCGAATTAGTAGAAGGAGCTGCCCAACCAAGAGCTAAGGTTTTACCTAGTGCCGAGGAAGAAGCAGAAATGGATAAGGGACCTCAAGATGTCACTATGGTCAGAACCAGAATGATTGAAATTGTTAAGGTTTTGGAAAACTTCAAAGAAATGGCTGAAGAAGGAAAGTCTAGAACTGAATATACCAACAGACTTTTGAAGGATATCAGAGAATACTTTGGATACTCCGAGTTTCTTGCTGAAAAATTATTCAATCTCTTCTCTCCTGCTGAAGCCATGGAATTCTTCGAAGCCAATGAAATCGCAAGACCTATTACCATCAGAACTAATACTTTGAAGACCAGACGTCGTGATTTGGCTCAGCATTTAGTCAACCGTGGGGTCAATTTGCAACCTATTGGATCATGGACTAAAGTTGGACTTCAAATCTTCGACTCCCAAGTGCCTATTGGTGCTACACCAGAGTATTTGGCTGGTCATTACATCTTACAAGCTGCATCTTCTTTCTTACCTGTCATGGCATTAGATCCTCAAGAAAACGAACGTATTTTGGATATGGCTGCTGCTCCTGGGGGTAAAACCACCTACATTTCTTCTCTTATGAAGAATACAGGATGTGTTTTCGCTAATGATGCTAACAAAGCCCGTACCAAATCATTGATTGCTAACATCCACAGATTAGGCTGCAAAAACACCATTGTTTGTAACTACGATGCCAGAGAATTCCCTAAGGTCATCGGTGGTTTCGACAGAATCTTATTGGATGCTCCATGTTCTGGTACTGGGGTTATTGCCAAAGATGAATCGGTGAAGGTCAATCGTACTGAAAAGGATTTTATCCAAATCCCTCATTTACAGAAGCAATTGTTGTTGTCTGCCATTGATTCTGTTGATGCCAATTCTGCTACTGGAGGAGTCATTGTCTACTCCACCTGTTCTATTGCCGTGGATGAAAATGAAGCCGTGGTTGACTATGCATTAAGAAAAAGACCCAATGTTAAGTTGGTAGAAACTGGATTGCAAATCGGTAAAGAAGGATTCACTTCTTTCAGAGGAAAGCATTTTAATCCAAAAATCTCATTAACCAGACGTTATTACCCCCATACTTATAACGTGGATGGTTTCTACGTTGCTAAATTCAAGAAGATTGCTCCTTCTCCTCATGATGTTTCTAAGGCTGGTGCCAAAGAAAAGGAGTCATTGGCTAGAGCTGAAGCCGAAGAAGAAGGTATCATCAATGGAGATTTCGCTGAATTCGACGATGATGAAGATAAGGACCTTATTGACCAATCTATTAAGAGAAGTTTGAAGAGAAAGGGTATCAACCCTGCTATTATGAAAACCAAGAAGTAGTTACGAGCATTAATTGAGTTTTCTTGTATATTATACATTTATATTCGTATCTGACAATCTGTTGTAGAAGTACCAGTAGATGTCCGATAAGGCCTTGTTCATGGTTTATGAATCTATTTACTATGGGGCCTCAGAACAATCTCATTTCTAAGACTTTCGGCCTTTTTATCTAGGCCACTTTATGAGTCCTTCTGATAAGAAAGCTCTAAGTATTAATAGGCTTCTGAAAACAGTTCTAAGTATATTTCTTAGAGCTATGTGCCCATAAGCTTCTTCTGATAACTTTTTTGTATGCAATTCTTCTACTTGAGACACACATTGCCCAAGCCGTGCTCCTTGATGTATTCGGGTCCCATTTCATCGTACTCAGCCCTCGTCACAAGACTTTTCTTGAACGATTCACTTTGAGCCCACATTTGCATTCCTTTCCACGGGTCAAGAAGAGGATCCTGAGCTCTTCTAACCTTCAAAGGAAAACCTACAGGCAAGAAACTGGTGAAGTCGTTTTTTACCCTGGTAGTGAAGTTAGGCAAGAGAGCTAATCCTCCTGTTATGAAGACATCCTTCACGACATTGTAAGATTGTCCAGATGGTGAGAAATCTCCGTCTAGTCTACGATGAACCAAGTCATCCAGCAATTCAGTGATACCTGCCTGGTCAAGTCCGGCAATATTGGGCTGGAACAATACTTCTGGCACCCGTATACGTTCTACGTTCAAGTGGATTTGATGGTTTTTCTTGATGATTTCAGGATGGTTGGCAATTTCTTCTGCATCATGGCCTTCTGCTTGCATAGCTATGGTTACGTTCTGACGGGGTCCGTGAATAAACTTGTGTAAAACCAGATTCTTCCAATCAAAGGTGAGCGATGCAGCGAGAGTGTCTTCGTGATGGAAGTTGGGGTCGAATTTCAAGAGCTGCTCTTCCAATTTCAACACTGCTTGGTTGTCTGTATCCTGTTCTTCTTCCAAACTTACATTGGTAATGTCTCTGTAGGCGTTCCAGTCATCGTCGTTGGCACCAAAGGTATCGTTAGGATCATTATCGATGCTGGCATTGGCATTACGCCGTCTTTTTCTGGCATTGGGGTTGGTAGACCCATTTTCATCATTGGCCAAGTCTGCAATGTTCTTCATACGTTGTTGGGCAGCAGCCGACTTTCTGTCTTTGAAGGAGTCCAATAGTTTTTCTCTTTCTTTGATTCTACCAATTATTTCCGCCAATTCTTGTCTTTTGACATCACACCATCCATTGAGGTCTCGGTCCCTCCATTCTTGCTGTTCCTTCTCGTATTGTGCCTGAAGCTCTTCCTCTTCCTTCTTTGCTTCTTTGGCACGAATCCGGGCTTCGTGGTTGGCCTTCATGAGTCGTTGTTTCCGTTTTTCTTTGATTTCGTCCTCTGTCAACTGGTCATCAGGAATATCGACCAATTTCCAGGCAGTTTCGGGGTCTACGTTCTCATCGGGCTCGGAAATATCTTCGTGGCGGCCCTTTTTGATGGTTTTTTCCAAGTTTGTCACGTACTTTTTGAATTCATTGACATTTTGGAACTCTTCGTTCTCTACTCGAGCTTGGGCCTCTGTGGGCGTCATACCAGCAATCTCTTTCTCCACTGTAGCGTAGTACTCAAGTTCCTGTTCTTTTTGAAGTAATTTTTCAAGCCTTTTCTGCTGGGCTTGTTCCTGGAGTCGTTTTCCTTGTTCTTTCCGTTTGGCAGCCTGTTTGGCCAATTCCTCCTCACTTTTCTTCTTTTCCTGGTTTCCCGACACGTCTACAGCAGCCTGGATCACCACGTCGGTCTTTTCCAATTTGTCCATGGCCAAATAATTGGATAATTCCTCCTGGTACGACTCCAGAATGTAACAATGGTCCTGGAACAAGTAGGAGGTATGAACAGGGGTAATTCTTGATGGGAAGTACGGGTATTTCAATGCTATGAGCTTTTGCAAGAACTGCAGCGATGGGTTACCTCCCCAGTCGATTCTTTTCGTTTGCAGAAGCACTCCTCGGCCATTTACTACAGGAATAACGTGGGTCAGCTCGCCTCCGGCGCCAATAACCAAGCCGCTGGTGGTATCGTTGAAACCGGGGGTGTTGGCGTAGTAAGCGAAGAGATGGTCAATTCCAAATGTCACCAGAGGCACCTGGTAGGCATCGAAAAGAAGCTCATACATGTTTTTTCGTTGATTAAACGGCGTAGCAACGGTTTCTGTCATGATAATTGGGTTGTTGAGTTTGCCGTTGTCACTGGTGACACCTAGATGTTCAAAAGAATAGTCTAGCATGTATTCAATATAGTCCCAGTTGGTGATAAGCGGACCATCAAATGGAGCTTTAATGGAAGACTTGGTGGACGGGTCTCTATGAACGTCATTACCGACCAATGTCAAGGTTTTAAGGGCTTTTCTATCACGATAGCGAGCAACAAGTGAAGGGAACACATTATTAGGAACAGAACTGGAGGTTAAACCGGCTCTAACGAGTGAAGTTCCCAAATCTATGGCTATTGGCACTCCGGCCTGATAATGGTCGTAGAACGGCTCTAGTTGGGCTGGAGGGGGCACCTCGCGGAGCGGGTACACCGTCTGTGGAGGCAATTCGTCGACTAAGGGGGCCTTTACGCCGTGGGGCACCGTCATGATGAGGAGTAGTGGTGGAGTTGGTGAATCTTGCCCAACAGCGAAAAGATATAGAAAGAGCCCGTACCGCGATACATCCCGGTTGTACATCCGTACCGCAATGTCACACCCGTGCATCCCGATCCCACCCGTGCACCACAACCTTCACGCACCTCCTACGTCACACACAACAACATGCTTTAGGGGTATAGGGGCAGCTTTTTTTCTATTTAAAACCCCCAATTCTCGTCAATTGCTCCGTTTAGACCATCCAGCAACCATGTCCAGAGAAGAAAGTCAGTTTAACGTCCAGGGTTACAACATTGTCACCATTTTGAAGCGCTTAGAGGCCGCTACGTCGAGATTGGAAGATATCACCATATTCCAAGACGAATTGAACAAAAGTTTGGGAAAAGATGACGATAGAAGTATTGACGGTGCTGCCGGTGCTACCGGCGGTGCTCCTTCTGCTATCGCTGCCGCTGCTGCTGCTCCTGCTGCTGCTCCTGCTGTTGAAAAGCCAAAATTCATTGGTGAATTCACCAATTTCATCACTGATTCCATCACTCCCTTCGTTTCCAAGTCGGTAGAACTTGATCCATTACTTGGAGAAGCGGCTACTGAGTTTGGTGATGCGTTCAAGGCCCAACTTGAGTTTTTGGACGTTGTTTCCCAAAGTAAAAAACCCGATTACTCTTCTGAAGAATTTGCATCGGCCTTGGCTCCTATCAACAAACGAATTGAACAAATTAATACTATCAAGGATAGTAATCGTAAATCCCTCTTCTTCAACCACTTAAATACCATCAGTGAGGGAGCTCCAGTATTGAGTTGGATCGTAAGTCCTACTCCCGTATCATTGATTCCAGAATTCAAGGATAGTGCTCAATTCTGGTCTAACAGAGTCATGAAGGAGTATAAGGATAAGGATGCAAAGCATGTAGAATGGGTCAAGCAATTCCTTCTGATTTTCGAATCATTGAAGGCCTACGTTAAAGAATTCCACAGTACTGGTCCTTCATGGAACAACAATGGAAAGCCCTTGAAAGAAGTATTGGCTTCTAAAAGTGCTGCTCCAGCTGCTGCTCCAGCTCCAGCTGCTGGAGGTCCACCTCCACCACCACCTCCTCCACCTCCACCACCAGCCTCGGTATTTGAAGACTCCAAGCCTTCAGGAGGTATGAATGCCGTATTTGCTGACTTGAACAAGGGAGAAAACATCACTTCGGGCCTCAAGAAAGTAGACAAATCAGAAATGACCCATAAAAACCCAGCCTTGAGACAACAACCTGCCGTTCCCAAGAAACCAACTCCTCCAAAGAAACCCACCAGTTTATCTACTGCAGTTCCAAAATCGAAGCCTGCTAGATTGGAGTTGATCGATGGCAGCAAGTGGATCGTAGAAAACTTCACTGCTGCGGACGTTTCGGGCAACAAGCCCATCACGGTGCAAGCCGAAATGCACCAGTCCATTTTCATTGGTAACACCAACGGAGTTACTGTCAGAGTTAAGGGTAAAGCCAATGCCATTTCATTGTCCGACACCAAGAACACCGGGGTTGTTGTTGACTCGTTGATTTCGGGAATTGACATCATCAAATCCCATAAATTCCAGTTCCAGGTATTGGAAGTGGCTCCAATGATCAGTATTGATAAATCAGATGAAGGAACCATCTACTTGTCTGAAGCAAGTGTGAAGGCCGATACCCAAATCTTCACCAGTTCCACCACGGCATTGAACGTGAATGTGCCGACCGATGACGATGACTTCAGTGAATTGGCCGTGCCAGAACAATTCAAGCACACGATCAAGAACGGTAAGTTGGTGAGTGAAGTTGTGGAACATGCTGGCTAGACTATATATGAATAAACAGCGTACGAAGCGAATGTAGCAAGGAGAGGGCATTTTATGAGTGTTTCGAGCAACTACTGTAGTTCTTTCTGTGTTGTCTACTATGGTGATATTCTACAACTGTTGGAGCAGCA
This sequence comes from Isabelozyma gotoi, assembly GCA_003708205.2. NCBI lineage: Eukaryota > Fungi > Ascomycota > Pichiomycetes > Serinales > Metschnikowiaceae > Isabelozyma > Isabelozyma gotoi. The sequence goes on along the minus strand of PPNP02000023.1, from coordinate 83,468 downwards.
TTCTAGGCTAAATTCACTGATTTTGTTCCCTGAAGTCCCAGAACCATTCTGATGGATTTGAATATTGTCTCCATTTCCTTAAAACTTGGGAATGGCCTTAGAAATGGGTGTCAGCTTCAGAGTTGCAATGTTGAGGTTTTGCAGTCGCGGAATTGAGTTGCTGTTTTGGGAATCGCACCCGGTTGCAGCCAAAGTAGCGAATAATCTGGCTGACAAAACAGTTAGAATGTATGGTTTATGAAGGGATTGAGCATAGTGAAGTGATGATGGAGAAGAAAGGAGAGTTGTACCATAAGAAATGAAGCTGGGGGATAGAAAGAAAGGCTTCAGGTTGAGAGACCACAGGACCAAAAGGGACTATCTGGGCGAGTGGAGGGACAATGGAATAGCCAATAGGTACAGTAAGAACTAAAAGGACCTACAAGAACGTATTTCTCTCAAAGACCTAATTACCCTGGCCAGGCAAGTATAGTAGCTTTTAAGACCTCGTTGGAGTGTTTACCCGTACACCAAAGTCACGTGCTTATCACGTGTACAATATTTCACATTCACTCCCGTCCTGGCCACACAATTACTTCTCCATTGCCTATGCCCTTTCCCAACCCCCCTACACCCTTTCTTATCCCTTCTACAGACCTCTCTACGCTGTTTGCCCCTCTTTTGTCCTATCCCCTATCGCCCCTATCGGTCACGTGACGGCATCTAGAATCTTCCACAAATTTTCACTGAAAAATCAAAATCGCAGTCGAGAAGAGAAAAAAAAGATATAGGCAAAAATCCGATTACGTTAGTTCTTCAACTTTATCCTTTATAAATTCATTTCTTTCTCGTTCAAACCAGGTTTTTGACAACAAAACATACACCAATAACACGCCATGGTTAAGGATACTAAGTTTTACGACCTTTTAGGGGTTGCACCATCAGCTTCCGATTTGGAGTTGAAGAAAGCGTACAGAAAAGCAGCATTAAAGTACCATCCAGATAAAAACCCATCACCAGAAGCCGCTGAAAAGTTCAAAGAACTCAGCCATGCTTACGAAATTCTTGCTGACGAGCAAAAGAGAGAAATCTACGATTCCTACGGTGAAGAAGGATTGAGTGGAGGTGCTGGAGGCCCAGGAGGTATGGGTGCTGACGATATCTTCTCCCAATTCTTTGGAGGAGGCTTTGGTGGTATGGGAGGAGGTCAATCTCGTGGCCCTACCCGTGGTAAAGATATCAAGCATTCCATCAGTTGTACTTTAGAAGAATTATACAAGGGTAGAACTGCTAAATTGGCTTTGAACAAGACCATTTTATGTAAAACTTGTGAAGGTCGTGGAGGTAAAGAAGGTAAGATTAAACAATGTTCCGGATGTCATGGACAAGGGTTCAAGTTCGTTACCAGACAAATGGGACCAATGATTCAAAGATTCCAAACCGTATGTGACACCTGTAATGGTACTGGGGATATCTGTGATGCTAAAGACAGATGTACCACCTGTAAAGGTAAGAAAACCCAATCTGAACGTAAGATCTTGCAAGTTCATATTGATCCTGGTATGAAGGATGGTCAACGTATTGTTTTCTCTGGTGAAGGGGACCAAGAACCTAATGTTACTCCAGGAGATGTTGTTTTCGTGGTTGATGAAAAACCTCACGATAAATTCACCAGAAAGGCCAATGATTTATACTACGAAGCCGAAGTCGATTTATTGACTGCTTTGGCTGGAGGAGAAATTGCATTCAAACATGTTTCTGATGATTTCATCAAGGCCACCATCCTTCCTGGGGAAGTTATAAGTCCTGGACTTACCAAGGTCATTGAAGGCCAAGGTATGCCTATTTACAGATCTGGGGGTAAGGGTAACTTGTTCATTAAGTTCAACGTCAAGTTCCCTAAGGATCACTTTGCTGATGAAGAAAAACTCAAGCAATTGGAATCCATTTTACCTGCCAGAACCACCGTGGAAATTCCAAAGGGTTCTGAAGTTGACGAATGTGATTTGGTTGATATCGATCCTTACAGACACCAGTCCACCAACAGACGTGATGCCTACGATAGTGACGAAGAAGAAGGTGGAGCTGGAGGTCCTGGGGTTCAATGTGCTTCTCAATAGATTTTTGTCAACTATTTATACATAACTTATTTACTATCCATAGTTTTAATTGCCATATAGTCTAGCAGCGAGTGTAGGTGGAGAGGACTGAGAACAGAGAAAGGACAGAGAAGAGCAGAGAAAAGACAGAGAAGGAGTCATAAGCGATACAAGAGTTCATTACTTCTTCATTTTTTCAGTCCTTTCTAAGTTTGTTCAGCTCCATATTCTGTCATTACCCTCTTGTTTCTTAGTAGATGCCTTTAGTTCAGTTCTTCTTTTCAGTTCTCCTTATAAATACCTTTATCTTTTTTTACTTCACCCCATTTCTTCAGTTCATCTCTCCATTTCTCCTCTTCTCTCACGCTATTCTTTTGATGGCCATGAAGTAATTACCACAATCAGCATTGTCTGTGAACTTCCACCCGTAAGCTGGCAAGTACAAACACCCTTTCGTGTCCACCACCTTGAAGTTGTTTCTGACGTCCGAGTCAAACCATTCTTTGATCTCTGATTGGTTGATATACTTCTCAAGTGTATGGGTTCCTACCGGAACAATTCTAAGTACATGTTCTCCCATAAATATAGTAGTGAACCAGCTGACGAAGTCCCTGTTAATGGTGGAAATGAAAATGTAGCCTCCAACATTGACTCTCTTGAGAATTTCATTTAATACTTCCGAAGGGTACGTCACATGCTCCAACATCTCAAAAGCAGTAACTATGTCGTAAGTTTCGGCTTCTGGCAAGTCTTCGACGGCACTCAACTCGTACGATAACTTCCCAAGGGTCGGGTCTTTCATTTGGTGTAATTTGGCTGCTTCGAGCACATCGGTCGACAAATCTATGCCTTTAACCGACTTTATGAATCTTAAACGGGCCAAAGATTCAGAAAGAATGCCTCCGCCACAGCCCACGTCCAAAGCCTTCAATTTGGACGAGTCCAATATGCTATCTCTCTTCAATTCTTGCTCCAAGGTGATCTGATGTCTGATGGGCTTGGGCAAGAGATTGATGTTGTAGGGGGGCACGTAGATTTGTTCTTCGGCCGGAGTGTTAGCGTCATTGAGCTTCAAATTACTCCGGATAGTATCGTAGACAAAATCCATCCGGAGAAGGTTCATCTTGTGGAGAATTCTCTGGGGTCCATTAACGTCCCACCAGGATGACGCCAATGCGTTGAAATGGGCCATTTCGTCGGCGGTGGCGCCGGTAGCTTGGTGCCGCAGCGGCCGGGAGGAGCTTAGCCAGCGTCTGCCAGTGAATCGGAGCGTTCTGTTGATCATGGCTGGGGAAAAGTGGAGGAGAAGTTGGTGAAAAGTTGGTTGAAAAATTCACATCCGTACCTACTGAAAGGCCCGTACATCTGAAAAACAAAACATCCGTACATTTAAGGATTTTTTCAGTCCGTGCACCTTTTCATTTTAGAGCGTACAACAAACCTCCATTTCATCTTTCACCACTCTTTTACCAGCAAAAATGGAGGATAGTATGGTGGCGACAAGGGCCCGTCGTGCCAACGCCGGGTCGCGGTTGAAGCAATTGCTTGAGCTCGAAGAACAGGCCGCAGACGCCCAGAATTCTGTTGCCCAAATCATTACTGAAGATGACGAAAACGTCAATTTGCTATTCCAAGAAGACGCCGATGATCAGGAGTTTTTGGAGCTGCTGCTGGAAGACGAGGATCAAGAAGAAGATGAAGATGAGGAGGAAAGAGACGGAGAAGAAGGAGAAGGGACTCCAACTCCAGCACAAGAAGTTAACGAGCTAGTCTCTGAAGACGAAGCCAAAGTCAATTCTGATGATGTTTTGTCTGATTCCGACATCTCTCTTTCAGATACCGACGAGGACGAAGGAGAAAAAGAGCTTCAGGAACAGGAAAAGATGAAAAAACGGAAGTTAAAGAAGCTGCTGAGCATTATTCCTGCGATTAAGAAGGTCAAAGTTGCTCCTACAGACAAACCAAAGGAGAAACCGGTAAAGAAACGGAAGTCGGACATATTAGGGTCCGATTCGATGCTTCTGTCGTTGCGTAGATCCTCTTCTCGTGCTTCGGCCGTAGAAAACAAACAGGCATTGATTGAGAGACTTAAAGAGAGTGAAAAGAGAAGAGCAGCTCAAGCACCTGTTATTCGGGTCAAAGAACGAGAACTAACCCAAGAAGAACGTTTAGCAGAAGCAGTTGAGACAGAAAAAGCCAATGTACTATCACTTAATCAGTTTCGAGAACAAGAAATCGTGAAAAATGAGTATAGAAAGCAGTTGCTATTGCTGAAGCGAGTGAAACTACGAAATGTTATACGATTCATCACCAAAGAGTCCTTGGTCACACCGTTGGATGAAATAGACCAGGCCCGTATTGTGTATGAGCTCAATAATCCCAAGAGCAAGTCAGGAAGAAGAAAGAAGGGGACCTTTAGTTTTGATGCTGACCCAAATCCTAGACTTCCAGGGAAGATAGATCCCGAATTGCCTTACTATAAGCAAGAAATGGAAGAGAAAAGAAAATTAGAAGAACAAGAGAAGGAAGCTGAGAAAGAAGCTGAGAACAAAGAAGGTGAACCAGAAAATGGCCTGAGTATGGATGAAAGCAAAGAGAAAGAAAATGAAGAAAAGGAGGAAGCTCCGGTGAAAGAAAACGAAGAAAAAGAAGAGGAGCCCGTGAAAGAAACTGACGAAAAGTTGGAAGAAAAGAAAGAGAAAGAAGATACAAATGAAAATGATATTGAAATCGACAAGGAAGAGAAACAGGATGAAGAGAAAAATTCATTGGATGCAAAAGAAGAAGAAAAGGAAGAGCTCGAACCTCAAGAGACAAAGGATGTTGACATAGAAATGAATGAAACTGAAGGTCAACTGCAAGAAAATGCTGACATCGACATGGGTGAGTCTGGGGCAGATAAGGAGCCAGAAGTGAAAGAACCAGAAGTGAAAGAACCAGAAGTAAAAGAACCAGAAGAGAAGGACGAGAATGAAGAGAAGAAAGAGAAGGAAGAAAAGGAAGAGAAGGAAGAGAATGAAAATAAAGAGGAAACACCAGTCAAACAAGAAAATGAGGTCAAGACTGAACCAAAAAGAGTGACTTTTGATCTAGATGAACCAGAGGAGACTCCAGATATCTCATCTTCGAAACAAGGTAGCGTAGAAGTGGAGGAAACCAAACAAAGCAACAAGATATTGTTCGAAGGACCGCCACAGAAGGTTGCCAGAAACACCATATACCTCATTGATTTTGATGAGGACGATAAAAACATGAGACTTTCCGACCACAACGTGAAAGCCATTCTCTTTGGAGAACAGGCCACTCTTCCTGCCTCTCGTTTCTTGAAGGAAACCACCACTATTTTGCGTATAGGTAATGTAGAAAACCCGTATGCTGTGGTGAAAGAAGAGAAGGACGAGATGTTTGAGTCCATTGATGATATCACTGAGGAGAACCCAATGTTTGATGAGTTGAAACGGTTGCCTCGACTTGGAGTTGCTGAAGAGTTCATTGAAGAAGAAGAGGAAGATACCAAAGAAGAAGAAACGGTCATCAACATCAAAACCGAGGCTCCCACTGGACTCTACTTGCCTAATGGGAACAAGAAGAACTGTCTTATTACGGGAGCTGAAGTCAAGTATTTTGATCCTTCCAATGGGATCCCTTACAGTAGTGTGGAAACATACAAGGTTCTTAAGGCCATAGAACAGGGGAATATTCCATGGTACAACGTTTCGAGCGACTTTAATAGCTGGGGAGGTGCTGAGGTTTATTTGGGGTCTCGAGATGGTTCTGTCAGACACGCCAAAGGAGTTCCGGAGGGCTTTGATGCCTGATAAAGACAATCAGAGTCCGTTCAATGCCGGAAGAAAGTCCTTTGTTTTAAAAGATGATTTTACATTTACGGATCTCGGTTCTGATACGCTGTATATATAAGTGTACTATACATATGTAATGATATTTAATGACTACTTCGTGTAATAAATACTGGTCCTAGCTGGTAGCATGCTGAACGTCCTTTTCGTGGGCTTTGATCAAATCGTCCTGGAACTTCATCAACTTTGTCTTCAACACAGGAACAAACACCTTTCTGATCTCAGCCTTATGATCATCAGCATCGATTTCAAACACATATTCGTCTTCTTCCTGATCATGAACAAACTCAGGAATGCTGATTTTGGCAACTATGCTCTTGTCGTCGTCTTTGGTAGCTACGTCTACAGCAAAAGTCAACTTCATGTCGTAAATACACAACACTTTACCTTTTCTCTGGGTCACATCGCAATCCCCCGTCACTGAGTCCACCTTGGTGACCACAAACGTCAAGGTATCGGATTCGGTAACAAGATTGATGATTTCGCTTTCAAAGTAGTCTTTCGACCAGGGCAAGCAATTTTTGTCTACCCAATGCCTATATTGTTAGTGCTGCTTCTATTCAGACTCCCCGTGAGCATTGCTACGTACCAGTTGTTAGGATTGTGAACCACCATGATGTCTTACTGTTATCTGGAGATGTTGGAAAGTGAAAAATTCCTGATGATGTAATCAGATTTCGACCTCGTCGGTCGTGCGCAGACCGAGATATGGCTTAAGTTTAAGTTTTGCAGTCAACTCTATAATGTCTATTTGGAGATATCGTGTATGTTTGGAATCTACAAGAGAGAGGAAGTCATCGATTGTTCTTGTTTATGGGATTGTTGAGATTGTTTTAGGCATTCTGCTTATAAGCATATACTCGGTCTAATTTTTGCAGTTGAATCTATTAGTCTATTTGCAGCTATCTGTCTATATATTGGAGGTTTTTTGTAAATGATAGTGGCAATTATGGCCTTTTGATATCCCCTAAATACGCTTTCTGTTCTAAAAGCATCTATTGTTTCTGTAACAGTTTTGGTTCTGTCCTTACTACGACCAGGCATAAGAACTTCTTCTCCGGATGGCAGCTCCATACTTATAGAAAAGGAAGGGCACTGGAATCAAGACAAGAGCAAAAAATGCAAGCAACGACGTCGCCCAATGGATTCCCATACCCTTATACATCTGGAGACCAAACAAAACGAATCCTCCGGCCAAAAGTGACCGGACCAACGAGTTGGTGGACATGGCAGAAGCAGCATACGTCCTATAGGCAGTGATTTGGTAGGAGAAAATCCCCGAAAACACCAAAATCGTTCCTCCAGCGTAGATTCCACTTCCAATAATGGGAACAATCCAGTGGATAGAAGAATACGATGTCCATGCCATTATGAAGAGCCCAATGGGAACGATAAATACTCCAATCATCAAGGCAATGAGATTGAGTTCGGGTGTTTCTTCGCCCGATTTTCGGATCAAACGGTGCCGGATTCTCTCCACGATCAACGGGGTCGAAAGCGACGTCAAAGCAAACCCCACGATGAGTCCAATGAACGACATACCTACTTCACGGGGATTGAAGTGGTATACGGTGGTGAAGATATAGGGAAAGGCAACGAAAAACATGTATACAATGGATAAGGTGAAGGCAGTGTAGAAACACAATGCTAAGGTCATTTGGTCTCTGAAAATCAAGAGCATTGGCCGTTTTGACGAAGTAAGCACACTGTCGTAAAGAGTAATCTTGGTTATCTCTATAGGAGCGTAGTACCGGGTATCGCCGGTCTCCTTTCTGATTCTTTTGGCCTTTCTCTTGAGGAGTTCTGGCTCATAAGTCTCAGGAATGAAAAAGAACACGATGATACACATAATACTGGACCAGATAATCAACACAATGAACGTCCAACGAAAGGAAATATCCTGGTTGGCAATAGCTCCCAGAATACAGGGTCCAAGTCCGGGTCCAATGAATGGACTTACACTGTAAAGCACCAAAGCCCGGGCCAATTCTTTATCCTGGTCTACAGGATCATCAACGTTTCTGTCCGTATTACGAAACAAGTCAGAAAACGATCCAGAAGCTACGGACATGAAAGCAGAAGCAAAGAAACCAGCAGCAAATCTACCAAATAGCATCCCACCAATATTACGACAAAACGCAGTCAAAAACTCAAAGCAAATAGTCAACAAGAGTCCGCTTACATAAACCACCTTTCTTCCATGAAATTCACTAATTGGAGAGAGAAATATCCCTCCAATGCCTAGGCCCCAAATGTACAACGCTATTCCGAGAGAGCTGATCTCGTGAGAGATACCGAACTCCTTCATTATTTTCGCCGATGCGAGCGACCATACCGAGGATATACAAGTAACACACAAGGAGGTCATAGAAACGATAATGACAATACCCCATTTTTGGTAGTTCGGAAGTGTAATCACGTCTTCCTTATCGTCTACCCCATCAAAAGTCACGAGATACGGGTCTGACGCTTCTTCATGTGTGCTGATACTCAAGCCATCTCCCTCGGGCTTTGATTTGGGGGTATCTTCAGGAGTTTCCGACATTATGGAGAAGGAAGAAGAGAAAGCAGGACCAGATACTATGACTCTTTTATAGCCGTGCGATTGAATTTTTGCGATAAAAAAAACCCCGGCCGCATTAGACAGGTCCCGACAGATATGGGGTGCGGATTCGGCTGACGGAGTACCAATGGGGGTGCCGGGAAAGTCGCCAGAACCCCGAACGACACCATGGAACGTGATTAAGTGGCAGACTATGACATGGAATTGGGGCCTAAGCTGAGCACCAAGTGCCGGAGTCCAGACAACGGTGCTAGGGTCGAAGCTGACGGCAGACCGATCCACACCAATACACCCGTGCACCACATCACTTCCCCTCTGTGCACCCGTGCACCTCGCAGCTGCACCAAAACACGAAAACCGCTCGTTTTGCAGCGTTGTCAAAAGTGTTGATGAACTGAAACACTCCGTGAATGCCCCCATATCTTGTCCTCGGAGTCCAACACGTGCTATTCTCCTGTGCCAATGCCTGATATCGAACTAACTAATCTTCCGGCAGACCTCCATGCCGCCAACATCAGCTCCTCTTCCTCAGCCAATGCCAATAACACCAACAAAGCACTAGAAGACGGGGCCATACCTCTTTACCACGACCTTGAAAAGTCCTCTTCAGGCCCCGACTATCATCCTGCTCCCAAGTTCATCCAACGTAAGCTAATTGTCTACTTGCTAGTCGAATCTCTCGTTACTCTCGTGTTATACTGGAATTACACTGCCATAAGTGCTAATGTTTCTCCTTTGGTTGCACCCACTTTACTAGGAGCTTGCACTGCATCATTGGCCCAGTCCATTAACCAATATCTCCGCAAAAAATTCAGTCTAAACCGTATCTTAAAGTTCCTTGTATGGGGTTCTATAAATGGATGTTTTACCGCATTATGGATCGATATATTGATCTACCGAATCGACAATTTGATCTACCGAATCATGGTGGATCAAATAATTGGAGCTCCTGCTTTCCAGATGATCTTTAGCATACTAAGCAGCTTGTGGGATTCGGGAGAAATCTCCGCAACAATTAGACAATCGTATGTAAAAGCCTTGAAGTATAGCTACTGTTACTGGCCCTTCTTTTCGGTGTTTTCGTTCGTTTTCATTCCACAGTCCATGATGTTTCCTGCCAATTGCTTGGCCAATTTGGTGTGGAATGTGATATTAAGTAAAATAAACTGAGCAGGTTGACTGCAAATTATTGACTTTATTAATCAAGACACCAAAACAGTTTATTGCACACTATTTAGACAGTTTCCTGCTAATTACAAATTTGATACCCAATGGTTACAGCCTAATTGATACCACCTACAAATTGGATACCCAATTAAATGGTTACAGCCTAAATGATACCAGTACACGATTTATTAAACGTATTAATGTATGTATCTCTAATTTCTTGGTTTGAAGCTCTTCAATGGATCCTTCTTACCTCCCTTCTTATGGACTCTTCTCTTGTGGCTCTTCTTGGTGAATGGCACAAATCCCAAATTCTTCACTTCACCTCTTGCACTTTCGGGCAATAAATAGTCCGGTATTCTTTTCAAATGACTTTGAATTCTCGATGGATGCAATTCCTTATCGTGTCTCAAACTAGCCAAATCCTGGGGATTTTCTTCAAAGTATCTCTTCAATTTCTCAGAATTGACCAATTCAGTCTTTAATTCCTTAATTCTTGCTTCTCTCACAGCAGTACCAGTAACTGCTCTGAAAGCGTCTTCAGCTCTATAACGGAACCCTTCCACTTGCTTCATATCAAATTGGTAAGGTTTGATTTCAAAACCTCCTCTTTCTTGTTGCTTCAACACTCTCTTTAATACTCGTTCATCCTTCTTGGAAGAAGCTAATGATGCGGTTTTATGCTTTCCAACTTCACTGGTTGGTATTATAAACGATAATGCAATTCCCTTCTTTCCGGCTCTGGCAGTTCTACCGATTCTATGGATGTATGCTCTGGATGTGGTGGGTAAATCAAAGTTTAAAACACAGGCAACGTTTTGGAAGTCAACCCCTCTGGAAACCCCGTACTCTTTGTCATTTTTAGATACCTTTTTCGACTTTTTGGACTCGGTTTTCTCTTCATGTTCTTCTTCTTCATCTTCGTTATCAACAAAGGTATCATTAGTTTCGTCAGTAGCAATAAGCAAATTGTAAACATTCTTGTTGAAAGCATCGACAATATGCAAACGAGAGTTGATGGGCAATTCACTGTTTAAAATACAACTTTTGATACCGAATTGTTCCAAGAATAACTTGAGTCTATAACCTCTTTCGATGTTGTTGACAAATATCAAACTCTTTCCTTTGATCAAGTTTAATTTGAAGATAACGTATGCAAGTAAAAATTTGTCAAATTCCGTGGTTTTGGCATAGTACTGAATTAAGTTTTCGTTATTCAAGTTTTCATCATTCAATTTTAATATGGCTGGTTTGGTGCAGAACTTGCTTTTAATTTGTTCGATATCCTTGTTGATGGTGGCAGACATTAAAAATGTTTGTAAGTTCTTCTTGATGGGTAAAACTTCTTCCAACTTGGCCAAATCGTCCAAATAGCCGTAGGACAAGATCAAATCGACTTCATCAATGGTTAAGTTGGTAACGGAAGATAAGTTAATTTCATTTTGATTGGTTTCAAGCATGGTAATCAATTTTGCGGGAGTCGAAACGATGATTTCTGGCTTATTTATTAATAATGATTGCAATACTTGATCGGATAAGTTGGAAGAGAGGTTGATAATACCCACATTTGTACCGCAATATACCAATAATTTTTCAAGGAATTGGTATACTTGATTAGACAATTCTCTGGTAGGAACCAATATGATACTTTTAATCTCATGGCTATCTTTGTTTTCTCTATTACTGATGTCGGTTAAGATATTTTGGATGATAGGAATGGCATAGGCTGCGGTTTTACCCGAACCAGTAGAAGCTTTGGCAATGATATCTCTCTTTTCTTCTAATGCTAATGGAATAGAGCTGGATTGAATCAAGGTTGGATTGTCGAATCCCAACTTGTCGATGGCCTGGAGCAATCTTGGGTCTAAGTTGAACGATTCCCAGGTGGTACTTTCATCTACATAGGCAGCCGAAGCAGCTTTGGTGGAACTCATGTCGTTATGGTGTAGATAAAGTGGGTTCAGATGGCTGAACTAGTATGAAAATTTGAGATGAGCTTCGATTTTTTTGGCTGAAAAATTGGCTTTGTGTCATTATGTCTCCGGACCATCAAAAGAAGTCAGACCCAGAACAAAATAAGGAAGACACGGGTTTGGAGAAGTAAAGGTGGGAGTTTGGGTAACAGGGTGTAACTGTGAGGATATTTGATAGTAATTGGGATCGAAATGGTGGAAAACTAGGAGATTATGGACTGTTTGTAGAGATTCTGTAAGCACCAAATGAGAGAATGGATAGCCGTAGCCTGCAAAAACAGCTCAGAGGACTATGGTGAGTAATTTGATAGTGTTTGGGGTTGCTGATTTGGTGAATTATGACATTACTATGTGGATAATATGACAACAGTTTGTATCTTGTTGAAGTCCATTCGTTTCAACCGTAAATGCACCATTTTTTTAATTATTTTCATATTTTTGCAAATTACATAAAACTGACAATTATTCTATTATTTATATCACCCTAACCATACTGTATTAATACTTCTAAACCTCTACTTTATTGGTCTGTTTCTTTACCCCTTGATTTTGTATGAAGCTGCAAAATTTGGTTCTAATTTATGCGCAGTTTGAAATCCAAAAAAACTATTGCTACTTCTTTTCCTAACGCTATGCAACCGTATATAGAACAAATATTTGAGCCGCTGAGACAGTATTTAACGTCGTACCATGACGAGAGAGAGACAGTTATACGATTGTGCCGAGACATTACCTCAATTTCGAAAAAGGTAATCTTTACAACTCATCGAGTAGCAAATGAGGTAAGTCCAGAGATTAGAACCCAGTTAACTACCCACTTTACTAAGTTAAGCGTAGCCATCTCGCAGGTGTACCTGATTTATCGTGATTCGGAGCATTTCGGATCATACAAATCCAGTATTTCCAATGCAGTGGAGGAAATGGTGGAGGCATTCACTTTCCTCTACTTCATCACTACGGGAGAAGTATTAAGCTATGAAACTTTTCTAGGTGCTACGGAAATGATAGTAAAGTCCAATGTTGAGCCAGCACTCAATATTTTGATGGGGGACATGGAAATAGAAGGTGTGAATGACGTCAGCAAGTTCATCACGAAGGCAGACTTTTGTATGGGGCTTTTTGACCTTACTGGTGAGATTATGAGATATACTATTGTAAAAATCTCCAATTCAAAAGACGGTATCGACAATCGTATTGTGATGAATCTACAAGTAATGCGAGCAATCTACAACTGCTTTGACGAACTAATGATAAAGTATCCTAATCTTCTGATTAACCAAGGAGCTTTTTCAACAGAAAGGTCAGGAAAGAACTTAGAAAACATGAAAAAGAAGTTACAGGTGCTAAAACAGTCTATTAGTAAGGTGGAGGATGCTATTTGTCAGGTAGTAATTAAAGGAAATGAGCTGATTGATTTCGAAATATAGGACCTACAATATTCGACAAATTGTTGGAATGGTTCCAGTATTTATTTGAATGCACTATACAAGGTTTTTACAAGTTAAATTCTTGGAACGGCTCCACCAGGAGAAGTTTCGGTTCTGGCGGTCAATCTTTCCACACCGTCTTCAGTAACCAACAACATTTCCTCGAACTGAGCAGAACGCTTTCCATCAGCAGTAACCGAAGTCCAGTTATCAGGCCAGGTTTTGTCTCTCCAGGTTCCCAAATTGATCATTGGTTCAATGGTGAACACCATTCCTGGTTTAGCAATACCAATAGCCTTGTTCTTTGCATAATGAGGAATGTTAGGTTGACAATGGAAGAGCAGATTAATCCCGTGACCACAGTAAGTTCTGACCACAGAACAATTATGTTCCGAAGCGTACTTTTCAATGACATTACCAATTTCTCTGAATGGTAAACCAGGTTTGACCAATTCAATAGCCTTATCAAGAGCTTCTCTACAGGTTTCAACAAGATTGACGGTTTCAGGGTCTGCTTTAGCTTTGTCTCCCACGTAGTAGGTTTCGTTCAAGTCAGCATGGAATCCAAGGTAATAGATGGAAACATCCAAATTGACAATATCACCATCTTTCAACACGGTTTTATCGGGTATTCCGTGGCAAATAACTTCATTAACGGAGGTACAGAACGATTTGGGGAAGTTGTAATAGTTAAGAGGAGAGGGATAGGCGTTTCTCTTGACACATTCACGATGAAGTATTTCATCCAACTCATCGGTAGTGATGCCTGGCTGGACGTGCTTGGCGGTTTCGTCCAATATTTCACGAGAAACCTTAGCACATTTTCTGATTTTGGTGATTTCCTTAGGAGTCAAAATGGTGATTCTACCCAATCTATCGTTTTTGATCTCACTAATGGGTTTCCCGTTCTGGGCATGGTCAGGTAACTTGATGTGCTTAGGAATGGTCCGTTTAGGAGTCAAAGGGTAGTGAGGTCTTAATTCTCCAGTATAATCGAAGGTTGGCCATGGATTGTAGGGCTCATCGCTTCCATCATCATTCTTGTGAATAGATTTATGAATAGGCCAACTGCTACGGAAGCAATTTTGGTCGCAAAAAACGTTGGTAACCCCTGATTTAAGACATACAGGGCACTTTAAAGCACTTCCGGTTTCTTTCCCGCAAGTAGGAGCGGCACAAACGGTGGTCATGGTTGGTAAGTGGTGATATCGTAAGCAATTTTCCAGAGTTTTTTTTCTTATATGGCATCATATCTGGGAGTGCAGATAAGCCGCCTATGATGTAACGTTACATCTGTGCCATAGAGAGTAGAGAAGAGTTGAATTATATGTATACGAAGGAATAAATGGAACAGATAGTATGTTAGAATGGTAGACAGAATGGTAGAAAACATGGTAGAACATTGAAATCTGGAGATTTTTAACGATATGGTGGAGATGGCGGAGGGTTAGCTGAAGTGAGAATGGCTGCTAATTTGCACCTACAATGAGCCAGAGCAGCTGAGTTTAAAAGCAGGCTCTAAGGAAGAGTTTTAATTGAATGGTTCTGCTGTATGTTGAGTACTTAGTGTATTTATTTGAATTATATAGAGGGGTTTGGTTGTGTGCTGGTCTACTGTGCTCAGAAAAGAAGATAAGAAGTAACGAAGACAGAGTGCTCAGATAAGAATACAAGAATGCAAGACTATGGACATAGAGTGCTAAATGAAGAAGATAGAAATATCTATGTAGATAGAATGCTAACATAAGAAGAACTCAAAATCTAAGTAGACAGAGTGCTCAGATAAGAAGGTTAGACCTCTACGTAGTGATATTCAGAACGAAGGCACAAGGCCAATTCAGATTCATCTACAGACTCTCTTACTCTATGCTCATTTATTGATATGTACATTTATGGAGTAATTCCCAAATTTTCAGGCCCAAAGCTCAATGGCAACAAGTCGTTTAAATACACTTTGATAAAGTTCGCTCCTGTCTTATCAAACATGAAAATAGGAATCTTAGGACTGAATTCTCGTATAAACTGACGACAGATCCCACAGGGACTAATTGGTTCTTCCGAGTCGCTGGAAATGGCAATTGCAATGAATTTCTTGCTACCCTCGGTCTAATTAGGTTAGTAGCTACGCATTTGGAGCACAATTCTGGTAACTTACAATGGCCTTGGAGATGGTGGTTCTTTCGGCACACACCCCGGCTCCGTACGAGGCATTTTCAACATTGGCCCCCGAGACGTACTGGCGGTCCTCGGTTAGGAGAGTACACCCAACCCTGCGTTGTTAGTAAAGAGATACGGGCGGTCAAAACGGCACGTACCTGAAGTTGGAATATGGAGAGTACGAAACATCACGAGCTAGAAGTTAGTAAAACGTCGGGGAAAACACACCATTTTGCTGCATACCTTTGAGGCACAAGTCCCTGAGCTGACCGAACTCGTCATCGGTCAATTCCAGGTGGTCTTTATGAACGAAACCCATGGCTTTTGGGGGAAGAGATAAGTGAAAAATAGCACGTCGAAGCTCTTATCTTTTATCTCGAGGCCGTCGTGCGCACCCCAGATCGAGAGCGCGCCAGCAGAAAAACAACTTCGGAATTGACGGCGCGCGCGTGTCCAGCCACAACCTTAATCTCATACAAAGAGACAGCAACTACACCATCGGGTGATGGCCTCTCTGCTATTGTCAATTGTGAAGACAACATTTTGCCACGACATGTAGATGCCGGTTACGGGATGTCGTCTGGTGAGATTCCCAGGCACCCACCTCCCACGCACCACAATTAACCCCTTTCCTTCTCGGGAAGGGATATGGGTGGTGTACGGATGTCGGACAATCTGTTCGATGACATCATTACGGCCAAACTGGTAGTCCTAACATTCAATCCGGCGACGAGAGACCTTTATTGTATTTCGGAAAGTATAATTTTGCTACTACTGCTTAAACAGGCTCTTCTCGTCATTTTCCGTCGGTAATCACTACACCACCTTCTGCCCCAATATTGTACTGGGCCCAATCTACTAACTTAAGAAGGCCTGCCTCCTTTCCATTCTTTTTTTTGTTAAACTTTGCTTTGTCATATGCCCATACAATAATCTTTGTCGTATCTCACTGCTTCCTATAGTTCCTCTCCTTCACCACCATGAGTGAGCTCTACTTCTTACGACACGGGAGTAGAATCGACCATGCTTTATTGCTGGATGTCAATGCTCAACCTTTGACGTCGTCAGAACCATACGATCCTTCTATTGCCATCTCAGCCCTTGACCAAATCGACCAGGCTGGAACCGAGATCCTTGAGCTGACCCAGGTGTTTGATAAAGAGTCTACAGAAACCATCAGAAAGAATATCTTCATTCATTTTTCACCCTATTTAAGATGCTGTCAATCCGCTGATGTTCTCGTCACCAATTTGAAGCTGAAGTTGGGTGAAAAGTTTCCTAACTACAAGATAAGATTCCAGTTGTTGGGGGATTTTGCTCTATCCGAGTGGATTCATGATAAGATGAAGAATAAACCTCCGTTTCTTGATTCCAACGATGCTTATCAGATGTACACTCCCAACATCAAATCGTTGGTTAACAAGAACCTTGTCTCCAGTTTTCGTCCTACCAATAGCTTGGGGCCATTCAACGGACCGGATTTGAGCTACAAGGACTACCAGTCCAACTGTAAAAACTATTTCCAGAAGCTATTGGCCACGTACGATAAGCCCAACTACATTAAGAACAAAGATATCGTTATAGTCATTAGCCATGGCTACGTCATCAATAACTTCATTTCATACTTCATAAACCATCCCATTTTTGACGAGATACCCGAAGCCAAAATCAACTATGCTTCTCGAGTATTGAAGAAGAAAATCGACGAAAACAATGAAGAGTACAACAAACCCGAAAACTACAACTGGAAACTCTTCAAGGATGCTTTAAATTTGGTTGAAACAGAATCAGTGGACTCGTTCTTGAATCTCGAAACCGATATCGTGTACTACAAGACCAACTTCATCAAAAGAGACGAATTCAATGAAACTCCTAACCCCAATGCCAATCATTCCTTCCTTGGTAAACCTCATCTTCTCGAAAAGCCTCGACCCTCATTCAAAATCGAATCCCACAAGACAGAAGTCAGTCCCCAGACACCCAAGGGTACCAAAGACAACCATAATAATCCCAAGATCATAAAGAATTATAATCCTATTTGCCCAGCAGCCAGAGATTGGACTCCACAATTGGAAAACCAGTTTAAGATCAGATCCGAGTTTCTGTTGAAAGTAATGCACGATGAA
Source organism: Isabelozyma gotoi (assembly GCA_003708205.2). Taxonomy (NCBI): domain Eukaryota; kingdom Fungi; phylum Ascomycota; class Pichiomycetes; order Serinales; family Metschnikowiaceae; genus Isabelozyma; species Isabelozyma gotoi. The sequence goes on along the minus strand of PPNP02000023.1, from coordinate 66,120 downwards.
GACTTTAGAAAGAATTACTCTATAACCAATCATCCCCTCAAACCCATTTCTCCCGATGTTTCTCCTAATTCCAAACCCACAAGAAACAACTCGGTAATTGATTTGAGTAAATTGCTCGACAATGATGATATTTACAAACCCATGAAATTGAAGTACTCCACCACCTCTGAAATTCCTATACACAAGTTGAACTCCAAGGTCAATTCACAAGTAAATCTTGCTGCCTTTCAACGGGCTGCAGCTGCTAGTTCGGGCAGCTCCAACAACTCTTCTAACGAGCCTTCATACACCGATTTACCAGGATACCTTAATCTGTTACAACTGAGAAAGAGATCATTATCCAACCCTCTCCATGTGACTGTTTCGCATAATGCCAAAGATTCTTACTTTCCTTCAAATATCATATCTAAGGTTAACTCTTCTCCAGCAAAATCCAGTGAAGAATCTGCATTAAACATAAGTTCTCCTACTGGAAGTGAGCATGCCCAAACTGATGCTGATTTGGATATCATTAAAGAGTTCCGTGATGCCAATGGACCTCCTACTCCTGGAGCGTTTGACATGCCCAATTTCGACTTTGGATCTTTTGGTAATTCTGGCGCCTACTCCATCTTATCTCCCAACTCCAATTCAGGAGCTTCACTTCTGAATCAAGATGCTAGTAGAAGAGCCACTAGTACTGGTCCTCAGCAACACGGTAACCCATTGTTAAATAGAGCTACGTCATTGAAGTATAAAAGGAACTTCACGGGTCCAGGAGGAAAATCATTATTGGCTAAGTACCAACAGCAACAACAGCAACAGGGAAATGCAGACAAAAATGAATCATCTGGTGACAATACAGAAGACGGTTCACAGAGCCCCTCTCAACAGCATCAGCATCATCATCATCACTACCATCACCACGATTCTGATGTTAACCAGCGAATGTTCTCACTTTCGTTTAATTCCTCAGGTCCTAAATCTAATAGTAAGCCTAGGCCCAGAGTTACCTCTGTTACAGAGACTACAGTTACGGCTTCAGATACTAAAACTGTTACTGAAGAAGATGGAAGTAAGCATCACCATCACCATCATCACCACTACCACAGACCAAGCCAGGGAACAAGTGATTTTTCTTCCTCAGATTCGTTATCGAACGAAAATACCAGACCCAAGTTGTTTAACCAAAAGAAACCACAGTCGATTTTCTACAGTATTAATCCTGATGATGGAGAATCGGATAATGAGACCGACCATAATGCTGTGAGTAACCAGGACTCCTCGGAAAGTGATAGTGATGAATCTATTAGTTCTGAGGTATCTGACGACAAGCCCAAAAAGCAGGGAGCTAACAAATCGCAATTTATATGGTTCGGTAACAATAGGTCGTGATATCTGAGGACTGATAAGGAAGAAATTCCCAAACAAAAGGTAAAATGAATGAAGGAGGAGTATAAATAAAACGAAAAAAAAAAGGATAGAGAAACAAACGAAAAATGGAAAGAGAGAAAGCAAATGTGATTTATAAATAACATCTAATTGAAGCTTTGCTATAGACTGCTCCCAATAATCATCTAATAACTACAAGTTCCACCAATTTCATTAATTAATAGTACATGACATCTAGAGAATCTACGGTAGGAGTCCCAGCTTTTTGTAGGGCACCCAAATCTCTCTGCTTACTGTAGTAAATACCAAGTTTTTGTAAGGGAAACCTCTTTTCTGTCTCCCAATCACTTACCAGCAGCAATCAATGTCTTAGACAAATTGCAAGAGCATCTTTATACCTACTAAACTTTATGGCATCATTGCCAAATGTCGCATTTGGTTGCAGCTGCAATGTCGCGCTCATAAAATCTCTACCTCCTCCAACTCCTCTTATCACCACGTTATTCCCTACAATGTATGGTCCTGAGGCTGGAACCGGGGCCAAACCGGGCAGAAACCCTCATGGAAACAGCAGCCATCAACCAGATATGTCATTGACTTCTAATACCACCACCATCGGCCTTTCAAAGGACCTTATCGTGCCCGTTATTGTCAAAATCTGTTATCTACAACCCTCCAAACATTCCATCCCCAAGTTGATTAATTCATTGATTCTTAGCAGCGAGAAGTACTCTGATCTGGAAATATTTAAACGACTTCTGAAAATCAATCTAAATTCCGACTTGTTCATAAAAATTGAGGTGTTTGATGGTAAGAACAATGCTCTTGCTAATCCAGTACAAACCAACTACCAGAGCTTCAATAATAACAGAAGAATATGGAACAAAGCTTACAAATTACCCATGAATTTTCATCAACTATCCATCGATGCCTATTTCAAGTTTACTGTGTACGAAATCGTGGACTCCAAGCCTGTTGAGTTTGGGGTAGGTTTCCTCTCTGTTTTCAATAGAAAGAACTCCACGCTACGTAAGGGATCCTGTAAAATTACAATCCATACCAATCTAAAGAAATTGCACAACTCCAGCAAGCAAAATGGCCAAACTAACCCGTTTGTAGACTACGGAAATATTCCAGGAATCACCGTTTTAGAACAACGGTTGATAAATTACGAAAATGGTGACTATCCTCGGTCCCTGTGGCTCGACAAATGGGCCCTTGCCAACATCGAAAAGCAGCGTAATCTCAACTTGAAGAATGCTCTCTCTGTTGATAGCTACAAGTACCAACGGGATGATAATAGTGAGATTATAAGCGAAAACGACAACGAGAATGAAGATGAGGATGCTGGCATCGAAGACTCTGATGAAATCCTTTATTTCTTATACCTTGAGCTCCCTAACTTTGATCTTCCTATTGTTTTTTCCGATTCAACCTACCATACTCCTAGTGCCTTAAATTTTACCCATACAACCGATAATAGTTTGACTGCCACTGACTCTGCAGCCAACTCGAATTCAATTGTAAACTCCATTGAAATCCCCATGACCAAAAATAAGGGTTCTGGCCTCAAAGTATACGATCCTGACTTTGAAATCTCGAACTTGCAAAGTCTTCAGACGCAAAACATCACTTCTGGCACCGATTTAAACACCAGTACCAATGGAGGGCATATCCACAGCAATAATCTTGATCCAATTGAACTAAAGTTTCATAGGTTAGAAAGAAACATCAATAATAATTCAATTCTCGATAAGGAGCTAAAGCCAACTCCACAACTAAGAGACGAACTTTTGAAGATATTGACAAAACCTTCAAACATCGAGCTTACTGACATGGAAAAGAATTTGATTTGGAAGTTCCGTTACTATTTCTCCAAGAATAATGCCATCACCACCGTATTTGTTGAAGATGTGAACAATGATGTGACCCCAGCTCCTACTGCCGGTAGTAGAACTGCCAAACTGTTCTTGCCAAAGTTTTTAAAGTCAATAAATTGGGATAATGACTATGAATTGGACCATGCATTCAACGAAATTATTCCTAATTACTGGACAGTAGATAAGATCCAAATTGGGGATGCTTTGGAACTTTTGAGCAACTACTTTAATCCTTACACCTTAACATCAGAATTACGAAGAAAGGCCGCTGCAGCTAACTCTGGCAATGGTTCTGGGCCTCTTAATAAAGACCAAATTGCTACGACTGAAGCAAAACTCCAAAAGATATTCAAAAATGTGGTGTTCTTAAGAAAGTTTGCTGTTGACCGGCTAAAACTTGCCAGTGGAGAGGAGTTATTGCTTTATTTATTACAGTTGGTTCAGGCATTGAAGTATGAATCGATTATATTTGAAAAGACCTCGAACTCTATGTCAATTAATTCATTTGATGGCTTCTCTCCAGAATCATCTACTTCATCTTCGTCCAGTTCCAATTTGGAGGACCAGGATTCTATTATGAAGTCACCATTAGCTACTTTTCTCATAGAGAAGTCAATAGAGAATAGCAAGCTAGGCAATTTCTTCTACTGGTATGTGAAGGTAGAAAATGAAGACCAGATTAACAATCCTAGCAAGCACCCCATCAAGATATACTCTTTGGTTTTGAACAAGTATATTGAGAACTTGAAGAAATACTGTGTTGTTAATAAAACCCCTACATATGAGTATCTTAAACGCCAGATTTGGTTCATCAAAAAACTCACAGGTCTTGTTGAGCTATTAAGAACCACGTTCAAGAAGAACGAAGCCACTGCCAAAAAAATCAAATTCTTACGAGACCACCTTGCAGATTCTTCCAATGAATTGCTAAAGTTTCCTGAACCTTTTCCATTACCATTAGATCCGTCGATTATAATTTGTGGATGTTATCCTAATGAATCATCTGTGTTCAAGAGTTCATTGGCACCATTAAAGATTACTTTCAAGACTATTCTTAACTACAAAGAAGCTTCACATCTGCATTCCTCACAAATATTTGGAGGAAAGAAGAACTATAAGTATGGAAAATATCCACTTATGTTCAAGATTGGTGATGACTTGAGACAGGATCAATTGGTGATTCAAATCATCAACTTAATGGACCAGTTATTGAAGAACGAGAACCTTGATTTGAGATTAACTCCCTATAAGATTCTTGCTACTAGTCCAGTAGCAGGACTTATACAATTTGTAGCTAACGAAACACTTGATCATGTACTTGCCCAGCCATATCCAGTTTCACTTACCCACTTGGGAGACGCATCAGCAGGTAATGGACCAACTCCTAGTGGCCGAAAACCTCCAGAGAATGAAGAGACCATGGTTTCCAATAATGGAATCTTAAGTTATTTGAGGCTTCACAGTCGAGAATTCCAAACGGTAGAGCCCAGGGCCAAAAGTGTGTTGAGCAGTATTATTTCATCAGGGAATGACCACCAGGAAAGCCCTAAGCACGCAATTACCTCTGATTTAGGTGTTTCTACACTTGTTATGGATAACTACGTTAAGTCATGTGCTGGATACTGTGTTATAACATATTTACTAGGAGTTGGAGACAGACATTTGGATAATTTGTTATTGTCTCCAAATGGTAAATTCTGGCATGCTGATTTTGGGTACATTCTAGGACGAGACCCGAAACCATTCCCTCCACTCATGAAGTTGCCCATTCAGGTAATTGACGGTATGGGGGGCTTGAGCCACGAGAATTTCAGTATCTTCAAGAGTTATTGTTTCATCACGTATACGACCTTGAGAAAGAACAGCAACTTGATCTTGAGTTTGTTCCAGTTGATGTCGTATGCCAATATTCCAGACATCAAGATAGACCCTAAGAGGTCGGTGGAAAAGGTGCAAGAGAAGTTCTGTCTTGAGATGACGGAAGAAGAGGCGATATTGCACTTCCAGAACTTGATCAATGATAGTGTGAATGCGTTCTTGCCAGTGGTGATTGACAGATTGCACAGTTTGGCCCAGTACTGGAGGGCCTAGGCAGAAGATAGTATAATTGATAGCCACAGTACTGAAGTGATTCTCTGTAAATATTACATCTATTTGAAGGTTCCTCGTTCTGTAAACCATAGACGTTCTATAAGATGTTTATAAGTCATAGACTACTTGGACGTTTCTAAATCATGGACGTTCTACAAGACGTTTACTAATCTTAGACGTTACTTCATCGAACTCTCCTATACATAACTTCATTCTACAAACCTAGTCCGACTTCTTGGTCCCCTTGTAGAAATCTCTCATTTGTCTTACGGCAAAAGTGTAGACTGCTGAAAGTATACCCAAAGGAGGTAAGTAGTCTAGCACAGTAAAGAGTTTCCAGGGTCTGATTTCTGCTACAACAGAGCCAACTGCAGACTTTAGCTCGTTCAACGATTTTCCATTGTCTATCACGATGTCAGCACGGTAATTACGTTCTTCATTAGACATCTGACTATCAATTCTGTTATTAGCATCCTCCTCCGTCAACTCCGGGTTCCTTATCATGAGCCTTTCGACCTGGAGAGGTCTTTCACAAGAAACCGTCACTACCACTCCACAGAATCGGTGCAACCCAGACTCGAATAACAAAGGCACGTCCAAAATCACCAACTCCTTGAATGAAATGTAGGCCTTGAATACTTGCCAAAAGATTTCCCTCCGTACCGCAGGGTGGACTATGGAGTTTAACTTCCGTAACCTGTCCTTATGGCCAAATACGGCTCTTCCCAAAGCGGCTCGGTTCAATGACAAGTCGGCATTGATGAGATCAGGAACGTCCTGGCTGAAAGCCTCTAGTATCTTGCCGTAGGCCCTGGTTCCTGGATCCACAACTTGTCTTGCTATAACGTCAGCATCGACCACTGTTAAGTTGTACTTTTCCCTCAATGTCACCGATACTGTTGACTTACCCGTGGCAATGCCACCAGTCAATCCCACTATCAACATTAGCGAAAACTCGTGGAAAATGGGGGAAAAAGCCTGATATCTGGGGTTCGAAATGCTCACTATGAAATTCTCACTATGTGAAAAATAGACTACGCAAAAAAAAGATAATAATAAAAAAAGGATGTGAAAAATCCTGAAAAATCCATCAAAAAGTCCCAAATCTCAGTATAACAGCACGAAATGTCCGCAAAAAACGCAGCTGTGCACGTGTTGGGTGCTGGAGCCATGGGGTCGCTTGTCGCACACGAGCTAGTTAGTACCTACCCCGAGATCCAGGTGACTTTGTTGTTGAGGAACAAGAAACGATTACGGGACTTCCTCCAACGGAATCGTGAGATAACGATGGTTAGACAACAGGACGAGAACGAGGTGATATCCAAATCGCAGGTGATGGCCAAAACTGCCAATTCTACCCACCTGCACATCGATAATTTGGTGATTTCCACCAAAACCTACGGGGTCAGAGCAGCTTTGGAACCCTATGTAGCCAACTTGACCGCAAAATCCAACATCTTATTCCTCCAAAATGGTATGGGGGTCACGGACCAGGTGTGCAAGCAGTTCTGGTCTGATGTTCATGAGAGGCCGAGGTTGTTTCAGGCCATAAGCACCCATGGAGCCTACAAATCACTGATGAACCAGGTGCACCATGTCGGTTTAGGTAGTATTTCCATAGCAAAACTACCGGGGGGAAGCAGTAGTGACGATGAGATACCTGATTTCATCAAGATGCTAACAGGAATCCCCATTTTAAACGCAGAGGTGATTCCGTACGAGCAATTTATTCTCGTGCAAATTGAAAAATTGATTATAAATGCCTGTATCAACCCCACCACGGCCATTTTTGATTGCTTGAACGGGGACTTGCTCTACGGAAGCAAAATGACGTCGTTGTTTAAGAAAATCATCACCGAAAGTGTGCCGGTATTGAAAAAAGAGTTCCCTATCCTCAAGACCATACCTGAAGCGGGAGCATTTCTAGCTAAGGAAAGATTGCTTAATAAAGTGTTTGAAGTGTGCCAGCTAACAGCAAAGAACAGCTCTTCCATGAGAGAGGATATCAAACACGGGAACATCACCGAAATCGACTCCATCAATGGGTACATTACAAAGTTGGCTGAGAAACATAAGATGGGATGTTCAGCCAATAGACTCTTGTTGACCATGGTCAAGGATAAGCACAGTATTAACCACTCCATTGATCAGATAGGCACCGAGTCCATCATCAACGCCCAGTTGTAGCTGGGGCTACATATGACTTACGACTGTATATACTTAATGGCTAGAGGTGAGCGATGTACGGCTCTAAGAACGTAAAAGGATTAATGTAGAGGGACGATATCATGTGTTGATGTCTTGGTCTCCAGTTGATAATTCTACAATGTCGAATTCCGTTTGCTATCTATTGTTTTATCTTGACCTTCTAATATGCTTCTTGGTGGATTTACCTCAATTTCTTCTGGTATCTCCATTAACTATGTTTTGATATCCCCATAGGCCAGTAGATCTACTAACTTTGCATGTCATCTAGCGTTTTCGTGGCTATCGTCTTCATGTCTCGGTACAACCGGCCTATGATCCTTTTGTATGTGTTGGCCACCGTTCCATCATCATCAGCATACTCCAACAACGTCTGGTTATCACATTTCTGCACTATTTTCTCCAATATCTTCTTGAGAAGGATCCTGGTGTTTTTCATGTAGAACTTCCCGTCGTTATGTCCCTCAATCAACGACTTGAGCTTGGTGGATTCCAGTGGAGACGATTCTTGCAACACCGCAAATGCTACCTCGGTCCTGAACGATATTCCGCTGCCTTCGCTGATGGTGTAATCATCATAGTAGCCGATTTCCTTCAAAAAGTCCACCTGTTTGGGCTTAAGCAATGGTAAGACGTACTCTGAGATGTTCAAGTAGTTCCATTTGTTGGCTGCAAGCATAAAACCGTACTCACACAAGAGAAACTCGTTAGAATGGGGCCCGTACGAGAAGAATAGTTGGGAGTCAGCAGCGTACTTGGACGTGGTGTGAACTCGAAAGCCATTATTGTCGATTTTGATGCCACATTGGTCATCACAGGAGTGATTCAAGAAATCAACGTACGGAGCAAGGGTGAAGTTATCGGCCGAGGATTTGGCCTGGGGCATGTCCATATACAAGCAACGAGAATTGATACACATCCAGGCCCAGAGGAATAACGGCAATGGCAAATAAGCAGCTGCCACTTCTTCAGATGAAAGATGCAATTTGGACCCAAGAAGCTCCGTTACAACGGCGTAATCGGTGGTAAACCGTTTGTAGATGTCGGCAGTGTGTTTTTTCGTGGAGTTGGGAAGCAAATCAAGAAGATCAGCTTCAATATCTAGCACTTTCCACACTAATGGCGACATCGAAAGGTCTTCGAGCTGGGGAAGGAAACTGATGAACGGATTCCACCATGAATCGCTTCCTCGTTGTTTCTCTAGCGTCAAGTACATGGAAATCAACTGGAACGACGTCAATTCTACAAGCTCCAGCAACTCCAACAAAGCATATACAGCAGTGTACTTATCTTGTGGGCCCAAAGGTACTGGAGGAAGGCCCAAATAATGGGGTTCCACGAGCCGAATCGACTCGTTGAAAGCAGCAATATGGCGAACTGCTGTGGTGAAGTTCAAGAGAAACTGGGGAGAGACCTTTACGAGGGTTTCATGGGTATTTATACTGGCCACAGCGTAAAGACCTCTACCACTATCTAGCTGTTCCCGGACCTGGATTTTGGGGCTGATGTAGGGCCGAGACGGAGCCAACGCATTGTTCTTACCATGAATGTCATCGTGCGGACACAACCAGCGCACCAAATTGGCAAGTTTTTCGTCCACCGTACCCAGTGGAGCCTCGAACCCGTTCATTGAAGGAGGAGATGAGTTGATTTTTTTTTGGTGATGTTGCAACATAAATTTATTTAAGTCACGTCCACGTCACGTCCATTTATACAAGTCACGTCCACCACACGTCCACCACACGTCTACTTACACGTCTACGTCCACAACACGTCAATGAAGCTACTATGTGTTGCTGAAAAACCGTCCATTGCCAAAGAAGTCAGCCAGATCCTCTCGGGAGGCTCGTATTCCACACGAAATAGCAACAACAAGTACGTTAAGTACTTCGATTTCCAGTTTAATGTGCCCAACCATGGCATATGTGATATCACCATGACCTCAGTATTGGGCCATGTCACCAACTACGAGTTTGGGGCCGAGTATTCGTGGAATCGATGCCCTCCAGGCCGACTTTTCACTGCCCCGATATCCACGCTCGTGAGCCAGCAAGAAGTCCACAAGAATCTCTCACTGGAAGGCCGAAATGCTTCCAAGTTAATGATCTGGACCGATTGTGATCGAGAGGGAGAATACATAGGATTTGAGATCTTGGAGGCGGCCCAGAAGTTTAATCGAAATCTCACCATCGACAACACATGGAGAGCCCAATTCTCTCATCTTGAACGTAATCATATACTCCAGGCCATGAGAAACCCCGTAAAATTGGATATGAAGTCTGTCAATGCCGTAGAGTGCCGTATGGAGATCGACTTGCGGTGTGGAATCTCGTTTACCAGGTATTTAACTGATTTATTCAAGGCAGAGGGCCTAGTAGACCCCAAAGATGTGATTTCGTACGGAACATGCCAGTTTCCGACACTTGGGTTCATAGTGGATCGTTACAACCGGGTGAAAAACTTCATTCCCGAGCCGTTCTGGTACATAATCGTGGATATCAAGAAAAATGGGGAAAAAGTGTCATTTCAATGGTCCAAAAACCACTTTTTTGACCGTCTTTACACCACGCTCTTGTACCAGAAGTGTTTGCAGAGTCCCAATGGCCGCATAGTCAAGCTTGTCAAGAAACCCACCAGTAATTGGCGTCCTCTACCGTTGACCACGGTGGAATTGCAAAAAGATTGCTCCAAGTTCTTTCGTATGAGTGCCAAGAAGGCATTGGATGTGGCAGAGAAGCTTTACAATAAAGGGTGGATTTCGTATCCCAGAACGGAAACAGACAGGTTCCCTGCAGCAATGGACTTAAAGGTAATAATAGAAAAACAAAAGCAGAGTCCTAAATGGGGCTCCTATTGTGAAAAACTCCTCAATCAAGACTTCAGAACCCCAAGAGCAGGAAACCATGATGACAAGGCCCATCCTCCCATCCATCCTGTCAATTTTGTCGATCTTAGCAAGTTGACAAGTGATGAAAAGACAGTTTACGAATATGTGGTACGACGATTCTTGGCCTGTTGTTCCGATGATGCCAGAGGAGAACAAACCACCATCACACTTCAATGGGGGGACGAGCTTTTCACCACCAACGGGTTGATGGTATTGGCAAAGAATTATCTTGAGATCTACACCTACCACAAGTGGGAGTCTTCCAAGACACTTCCTGCGTTTGAAGAAGGAGAAACGGTTAATATTACCAATGGGAAAATGAAAGAGGGTAAAACTACAGGGCCCCAGCACATGACGGAACCGGAGCTAATTGCGCTAATGGATCTAAATGGAATTGGAACCGATGCAACAATGGCTGATCACATCGAAAAGATATTTAATAGAAAATATGTAACCAAGGCTAATCAGGGCAGCAAGGAATTTATTGTGCCCACGGTGTTGGGCATGGGCCTAATACAGGGCTTTGATGAAATAAAGTTTGATGACAATATCTCCTTATCGAAGCCATTTATCAGAAAGAGCCTAGAGATGTCCTTGCAGGAGATAGTTGAAGGTAGAAAGAATAAGCAGGATATTGTTAGCGAGATGGTGATGTTATACAAGAATGCATTCATTAAGTGCAATCTGAACTCCAGAAACATTATTAACAAGTACCAGCAAGTAAAGAACTCGTTTCTGAGCTAGACTCGCAAATGGGCTTTAGGCTGATACCGGCACAACATACTCAGAACCATAATCAAAGAATTTAATGTATCCTGTGTAATTGGCAACAAGCATGAGGCATTACTGTAATTCGCTCATAATGTACATATTAATTAAATGCATTAACGATTGTATTAAGATATTATAAATAAGAAATGAAAAAATAGTTACCGAATAATATTGTACGATCACCCTACTGTTTTAAGTCAGAGTCGTAGGATTCGGAAGCAGGAACATAAGCTTCTCTGGCTAACTTAGTAGCATCAACTTCACCGTGGTACAATTCACAAATTTCTTCCAAAGTCTTTCTCTTGGTTTCTGGAAGTAAGAAGGAAAGGAGGAAACCAAGCAACATGAAAAGGGCAAAGATTTCCATAACATGAGGTAAGAAACAGTTATCTTTAGCTTTACAACCGTGGTTGATTAAAGTACCAATACAGGTTTGGGCAATAATGGCACCAACCTTACCGGAAGCAGCAGAGATACCGTGAGCAGTAGATCTGTATCTGGTTGGGAAAATTTCACCAGGAATAATGAAAGTAGTGGTGTTTGGACCGAAATTTTGGAATAATTGACAGATAATGTATAAACCCAATAAACCATGACTGGTTAACTTGTGGTAACCGAAACCAATACCACAGAACAACACAGTCAAGATGAAGAAACCACCAACTTGGATTGGTTTTCTACCAAGAGTATCAATAGTAGCAATAGAAATCCAGTAACCTGGTAAAGCACCGGCACAAATCAAAATCAAGTTACCGGCAGCGGCATTGTATAAACCTTTGTAAACATTTGGAGAAGAAGCGTAACCAATAGTCTTTAAAATGACAGCAGTGTTCAAGTTCAAACCGTAGTAAGCAACATCCAACATGAACCAACAACCAGCAGTACCAAGTAAAATCTTACCGTATCTCCATTGTCCGAAATGGCTCCAGAAATCTTTCAAAGAGGCCTTTGGAGGAGTGATTTCTTTGGCAGCTTCATCAATAGCAGCTTCGGCATCGGCAACCTTTTGCATATCTTCTTGTTCATCGATATCAAGAGAGTATCTTGGGGATTCAGCAATGGTCAATCTGTAGTATAAAGCAATACAACCAGGAACACAACCGAAACCAACTAAAACTCTCCACATTTGATCACAGGCTTTGATACAACGTTCAGTACATTCAGCAGAGGAGTTGGCGTAGATCAAGTCATCTTTGTAACCAGCAACAAGGATCATGGCGACAATACCAGCAAATAATTGACCCAAACCTTGATTGGAGAAAACGGCAGCCATGATAGCACCTCTCCATTTGGTGGTAGAGAATTCAGAGGAGATAATGGAGGATAATGGATAATCACCACCGATACCAATACCCATGATAATTCTCAAGAATGCAAAAAGAGCTGCGAAGTTAATAGCAGGAGATTGACCAATAGTACATTGGATGATACAAGCACAGATCATGACAATTAATTCCAAACCATAAATCTTCTTACGACCAACGATATCAGCGAAAGCACCGAAAGAAACTTGACCGATAACAGTACCGACGGAAGTAGAAACTTTAAGTAAAGTGGTGGTAGATTCAGGAATAGTACCTTTCCAGTAGACATGGGCCAACATAGAAATACCCAAGTTAATGGCGAAAATATCGTAAGAATCGGTCATGAAACCAACCCCAGCAATCATAATCATCTTGATTTGGGTCCATCCGAATCCAGCATTATCAATTTCTTCCAAAGCCAATCTTCTTCTTTCTAAAGGATCCTCAATATGAGCGAATTTTTCAACATAATCTTTGAAAGCGGTCTTACCACCTCTGGCAGAAGCACTTTTAATTTCGATTTGATCTTGAATACTAGCCATTGTAACTTATTATATCTATGATAAAACCAGTAGTAGTAGTAATTGAAGAATGAAAACTTTTTTTTACCCATTCCTAGGATATCTCTGCTAATTTATAAGGTTTCCCAATTTAAGTCCATCTGACACAAAGCAAAACGGAATTGAGCCAAAAAAGAAATTGCAGCGGTATCTGTCTCCTTTGGGATAATCAAAGGCATTTCACTTACAACGTGAGTCGTCGGGTGTATCGTTTGCAGTATCATATGGCTTCGGCACTAGGGCTGCAATTAAGGTGATCTCGTGGGCAGGTCCAAAACCATTACGTTCCCTGTCAATGCCTAGAACCTCTGCGTGTCAAGATGCAACTTCTATGTCAGTGATGTCTTGACATCGACTAAATCTACACTCTAAGTCTTGGATGTCTTGGTTTTATCTACCAAGACCTTCGCTAGCAGACCATCGATCGTTTGAAGTCTTGGGAGGGGCTAGTGCTAAAAAAGCTTGTTCTGTCGCTGCAGTGGTGATAAACGTGCTATAGTTTACACGGCAGCAGGCAGGAAAAAAAAAAAAGTAACGATAATTATTACCTGGTGGCAGATGGGGCCCACGTGTAGCCCTTTTCTTTTTTTTTTGCAGTTACTTCATGGGGTGCAGCGATAGCACACGTGGGGGTGTAGCGGTCGTGTGCGGAAAAACTGCAAAAAAAATACTTGGCTCTGGCACGGGGTACAAAAATGCACACAACTTTATGATGGACAATCAAGCAAGTAATTACGACGGAAGGGACAATAGCCTTACGGAAAGTGGCAGGAGTGAAGATGTAAATTAGTCTCGTGGTCGTCCAATAAAAGTCTAAAATGATTAAACATCGCCCTCCTTGTATTGTCCCGGCCGTATTCAGCCACGTTTGATCTAGCTGGATCCGCCCTTCCTATTGCCCGTTCTCCTTCTCCTTCTCCTTCTGCCTTTTTCGCTATTTTCTCTCGTTTAAGCTATCTACGTCTGTCCGCTGTCTTGGTTCCGTCTTCTTGTGCTCTCATCTCTGCTGATTATGCACTGTAATCTGTCAACCCTGTCAATCGTGCTCTACATCGCCAAGGCCCAAGCACTGTGCCATTGCACCCAACCAAGACTTTCTGGTGGCAGGCCCTTGGCACTATAACCTGTCACACGAGTTTTTACTTAATCAGTCCGTTGCTTGAAAGTAACTGGCAAATCAGGTAACTGGTAGTACGATAGTTAGTCCGTGGGAAAAACCCGTACATATGTCGATAATGTAGATCCACCCTATCTAGTCTCCCAATCCTGGCCCTATATTTTCTATACTACCCTCAGCAGATTCAACCAAGTCGCTTCTCCGTAGCTGAAGCATCAGGTTGTTTGCAGCATTAAAATATTATTCTGTAACATGTACCGTTGTTCCGGACTTGCATAACGCTCGAGCTCATTCCTAATGGGGAACTGGAATTGCACCCCCAGTCAAATTCCCAAGACATACCTCAATTCTCCCTATATTATCCATCTGGATTGTCCTCCTATACTATATCCTTCATATAGTTTAGCTCACCCCTAAAAAAAGCATGCTCTTGGTAGTTAACTTGCGAATCCGTGGCTAACAAATTAGCCACACATGGTGATTGGAGCCTAATGCGACCCATTCAATGAAGTGGATCAAATCGGTCTCGGACTACCCTGTAGTTTATCCACGAGCTTTTATTGGTCTCGGCTCTTATAATTGCCGATTATATTTTGCAATCGACGAATCTAGCATGGTTTTGGACGGCTCGTCAGTCGCTTATTCTTGAATATACTCTACTGTCTCTCCAGTATTAGCTGCCGTCTGCTTCTTCATTGTACATCTTACTATCCTACACTTCTTCTTCTAGGTACTTTCATTAATATATCTACTTAATTATAATCCCAATTGCTCCCTCAATCTAAGATTTTCTTGCTCAATTACTAACATCGACTCATTCATTTGGTCAATCTTCCTCTCATTGGCCCTGATAATCAAATCCTTTTCTTCATTTTCGTGGGACAAAATATCAATGTTACTCTTATAATGACCGACCTGGTTCTGATAGTTGAAGTTTTCATCGTTATATTTCTTGGTTAATTGTGATTCGTTGTTGATTCTAATCTCAAGGTTCTTGATGGTTCTCTCCAAATTATTAATCTTCTTCTGCTGTTGATGACTAGTTCCTTGGTTTTCATCCAATTCCTTAGTTAAACTATTAACTTTCTCTTCCCAGTACTTCAATTGCTCATTTCCATACAACTTTTCTTCCAAAGAATTCACCTTTGTTGTCAATTCAGTGTTGATCTTCTTGAGGGAATCATTTTCTTGCTTGATAACAAGTTTCTCCTTCAATAACTTGGAGTAATCTTCCACCTCAGTCTTGGTGTGTATCTTAGACTGGTTCAATTCTTGTTGAATTTCCTGACTTTCAAGTCTTTGGTTATCAAGATGTTGTCTTAACAAATTACACGTTGACTCCACATCCAGTAACTTGTGAGATAAGGTTTCACACTCATGAGTTTTCTCTTCCAAATTCTTCTCAATTGTCAATTTTGTCTCGATCAACTCCTCCTTTTGCTTCAACAATTCTTCATTGAAATTTTTCAATGATGAAATTTGTTTGGTGAAGGATGATACCTTTCTTTCACTTATTTTAAGTTCTCCCTCCACAAAATTCAATTTATTAAGCAATTGTTCATTTTCTTCAGTTAAGTGGTCGTTCTTAGTCAATAACTCTTCATTTTGATCACGAACATTACGTTCATTCTCAATAAGCTCTTCGTAGTCCAATTGCAATTGTTTGTTTTCTTTGATCAATTGATTTTCAGTTTCTAATTTGAAATCCAATTCCTTATTCAATTGAACAATATCAGTCTTGAATTTATCTTCTAGTTCTTTATTATCACCGTAATTTTTGTTGATATATGATAATTTGTCCTCCAAGTTCTTAATTTGAATATTGAGCTGTTGAATTTCAAACTTTTTATCATTAACCATTTCTTCTTTCTGGTGGATTTTTTGTCTCAAATCTTTAACCAAGATGGTGGATGTTTTTAGTTCCTCTTTAATTAAGTTGAATTCATTCTTGAATTTAATCAACTCATTAGTTGCTTGCTCTTCGTGTCTCTTTGAAATGGTGACGGCTGATTCAGCCATTTCCAACTTCTTAAAGTATTCATCAGATCTTCTCTTATATAATTCAATGGTTTTTATCAGGTCCTTATTCTTCACGTGTAAAGTATCATATTTCACTTTGATTTGAGCTAATTCGTCTTCATAGTCATTAATTGAAACTTTGAAGTTGTTTCGTTTAACTTCATAAAGCTCGTCTTCACTTTCTCTCAATAATGATTTCAATCTCAAGATTTCAGACTTTGATGAATTCAATTCTTCCCTGGTAGCTTTTAAAGTCTTGGTTATATCCTGATAGATCTTAATGAAATCTTGACTACCTCCATTTAGCATGCTAGAACTTCCAAAACTATCACTTCTAGAGATTGGTCTTATCTCAGAGCTGCCGCTACTGCCGAAATCATTATCAGATAATAATTTCTCATATCTTAATTCCAACTCACTGATTCTAGATTGACTCTCCTTAAACTTTTGTTCATAGTCAGTGTAGCTATTCAATCCACGAGTAGATTGCAATTTATTCAATTTCTTTTGTAAGTCGATAGCATAATTCTCAGCTCTGATAGCATTTGCTTCTTCTTGCTCTAATTTCATTTTCAATGATTCAATTTCATTGAAGCTGTTCTTAATGGCAACTTCTTCTCCGAGAGCAACTGATCTTCTACTATCTTTAGTCGGACTTGAGTTGACACTAGAATTCAAATTATTTCTCATCAATCTTTTCTTTAAGATACTGACTTCCTCTGCCAACTTCTTATTTTCAAACTTCTCCTTACGAATCACAGTACTTTGTTCATTGAGTTTCAACTTAATCATTGCAAATTCTTCCATTAAGCTAGGATTTGGTGGTAAATTCTCTTTATCTTTCTCCTTTTGCTGAAGAGTCGTTCTTAGTTCATTGATCTCGTTATTAGATTCGAAGTTTTTCTTGGAAATAATATCAAAATCATGCTTCAATTTATTATAATTTTGCACGATTCTATTGTTCTCATCTAATTGAGTAGATATCTGAGCTTTATCTTCTTGCAACTGGCTGATTTCTCTCTTTCTGTTTTGAGCATCCTCTTCATACTGTTTGACTAATGTATCCAGCTTTGCTAGTTTTTCGGTTATAGTCTTCAGTTCTCTCTTAATGGTCTCATTTTCAGATACTAACTGTTGCAATTTCACATTTAAGGCTTTTAACTCTTTCTCATATCCTTCGGATTTCTTTCTTAAAGAGTCATGCTGTTTGATTACAGACTGATGCTCATTGACTTGTGATGTTAACGATTTGTTTAATTCTCTTAATTTGACTGATTCATTGGTAGTCGTAGCTTTAGACGTTTCAAATTCTTTCTTCAAATTAGTAACTGCGGTATCGTGCTCTAATTTGATTTGTTCTAACTCCTTGAGGCTAGATTTAAGGCTCTTAATTTGACTTAAACTAGATTGATACTGTTGATCCAACTCACTGAATTCACTTTGGTGCTTTGTTATTTTATCATTGGATTTATTCAACTTGTCATCAATGTCAACCTTTTCTTTAGCTAACTTATCATTTACTATCTTAATTTCATTCAATTGTCTCTGCAATTCATCAAGCTTCTTACTGCTAGTTTTCTCTTCTGATATGATCTTCTCTAACTTAGTGGTCTTTTCCTTCATCAAATTATTAGTAGAAATGACTTCATCTTCCAACTTGCTAATCGAACTCTTCAAAGTCTCATTTTCTTTTTCTAGTAAGGATTTCAAATTTTCAGCATCCTTCAATTTACCATTGATCTTCTTCAAGTTTTCGTTTACTTCTTTGGAATCTAAGACCTTTACAGAGTCTTCGAGCAACGGCTTGATGTTAATGAATAAGTCGAACCACAAGTTCTTTTTGGAATTGTTCAATTGATTCAAGTTTTTACTAATTAATTGACTTGCATGAATCTCTTTGATCTTTTGTTTCAAGTCATTTCTGGAGTTATTACCTCTAACAATACTCTGAAATTGAATGAATATTTGCTGTAAGTAGTTTTCTCTCAACTCCTCTAACTGACCCAATATACCATTCTTGAAAAAAATCTTTGTAATACCAACTTTATAACTGTCCTTCTCCAAATCTAAATTCTTTAGGATTATTTCACTGTTGGTTTTCATGTTCTTGGTGAATACTAAATCTTTGTTTAAGATTGAGTACCTGCCAAAAAACTCTTCAAATGGCAACTTATTTGGATATCCTGCTCTGGTGATTCTGATCCCTTCCAAGACCCCATTGCACCTTAACTGATGCAATACCAAATTTTTATCAAATCTGTTGGACTTCTTAAACAAGTTTGGCAATATACATCTAACGAAATGAGGTTCTGTAGAACCCAACTGTTCCATCAAATTATTCAATTGTTCCTTATGTTTCACTGATGCAGTTTTCACCCTACCACCTTTCTTAGCTTGCTGAGGGCGAGAAGCTTCGTCTTCATCATTACTGAAGAGCTCTCTGATGAAATCATTACTAGAATCAGGTAACATATTAAGTAAATGTTCACTTATAGGATCGGTATTCTTTTGTAGCCAGTTATCCACATTGTATTCAACAACCCCGGCATAATGATTAATGATAAAACCAGTTTTATACTTATTCTGCTTGAATTTCTTTGATTTATCATTACCCCAACTTTCTGCTAATTTGTCAACGAACGTTTTGTCGGTACTTTTTGGTATCATACATTCTTCATTCAAGATTTCCAAAATACCCATTGGCTTTTTCGTTTCAATTAAATCAATTGTTGGCTGTAAATCCTGACCAAAGTCGATAAATTCCCATTGAATGTTTTCTTTCAAATATTCACTTTGTTCCAAGATGAAAGAATGATGATTAAAGAATTGTTGCAACTTCTCATTAGTATAGTTAATACATAACTGTTCAAACGAATTTACATCAAAGATTTCAAACCCAGCGATATCCAACACACCTATCGAGTTCAATGATTCGTCTATAGAATCATTTTTCAAATTATCATTAATTTTTTTGATGATGTATTGGAAAACCTTTTCGTACAAGTATTTAGCGAATGCATCAATGACGTATTTAACCTCGGCTGGTTTTCTTGATTTTGAGACAAATTCTCTTCCAGCCTTAACCTTAGGTTTCAATAAATTAGTCGATAAAGTATTGTTGTCAACCCCTAACAAGTCAGCAATTATTTTTATTGGAGAATCAGATGTGAAGTTAGCTTGCTCGGCAGTCTGGGATAGGAATTCTAAGTTACCTAAATGCAAAATGATGGCTAATATTTGGAAGATGTTGTCAATTTCAAATTTACTAAAACCCATGATATTAAACGATTCGATTAAACCCTGGAACTCCTTAGTGTCATCCACATTAGGAATATCAAATTTGGAAGAGCTCAAATACTTATAGTCCTTGAGGGAATTCTTCAAATGCCAATTCTTCAAATCGGATGAACCTTTCAAAAATTGATAAAATATATGATAGTTTCTTTCTTGGGATGACTGGTGGACTACCCTACTCTTTTCCAACAAATAATAGTCGATGGTAGCTCCATCTATAGTTCCTTGGTGAGTGAAGTAGATTTTAATGAACTTCCCAAAACGAGAACTGTTGTTATTCTTTATGGTTTTAGCATTACCAAAACTTTCTAGAATAGGGTTTGCTTGTAGGATCTTGGTATCTATGTTATTGTTCGAGACTTTTACGTCAAGAGGGGTTATCAGAGACAAATACTGGATGATTTTCTTAGTGTTTTCGGTTTTACCAGCACCACTTTCCCCAGTCACCAATATCGATTGGTTCTTTTTGTTAAGTAGTAAATTTCTATAGGTTCCTTCGGCAATAGCAAAAATATGTGGTGGGGGTTTATCGTAGTCATGACCATGATACTTCTTCAATGTTGTATTATCATAAATTGGTAAGGATTTGTAGGGATTAATGGCAACAAGGAAAAGTCCCGAATATGTATAGATCAAATCATCATTATATCTCAATTCCAAATTGTAGATAACTGAAGGCTCATTCAAATGAGTTAATTCTGCCATATCATTGCATTTATTGAACTTTGTTGGATTACATAGTTCAATGTCTTTTTTGGTATATGATTGATGACTTTCTTGATTGTTTTCTGTAACAATAACATCAACTTCGTCATCTTCTTTTAATGCATTAATATCCTGGTCTTCGGGTATATAACCCTTAACGAATACTTGATCCAGGTCAGGTACCCATACCCAATTCTTGGAATTGAATCCTTGATCTTTCATTGAGGCGTCTATGTAATGAAGGTATTAGGCAAGGGATAATAACGAATGTATTAATCTAATCAAATATTATGTTTTCTTCAATAATCGTCAATTTTAATTCTAATTAACTAATGAAACTAAATCTCACAGTGAAAACTTTGGCCCACTTTAGCCCATGTTGGTATGGTAATGTTGATGTTGTTTTTTTTGGTGAGCAAACTAGCCCGATTGGGACAAAATCTGCAACCCACCCAAATTAGTAAACAACACGTCTCAGTACGGATAAATGATGAGATAGAGCATGCAGATAAGACGTTACAAAACTTATAGTTGACTATTCACAAGGTTCTACATTGATGAGGACATGTATACTTGGACATGTATTCTTAGACATGAAGAGGCATCCTAAGGGGATAGTCACTATTGTATATTTGTGTAGGTATACAGAACGCAAATGTTAGTGAGAATTTAACAAAGAGTGAGGCACAATACCAAAAACGCTAAACCGAGGTTTTCTACTATTGTATAGACGACATATATATTTGAATTTAAAACAGATAAAGGACGTTCTAAGAAAACGCCAAAGGAAGAAGTGAAAATGACAAAAGCAAGCTATTAACAAAATATGTACGAGTCGTAGGGGTATATACGAGTCGGCAAGGGGAATTGCCACAAACAGAAATTAGAATTTAATCAATAAATGGGCAAAGGAGGGTTCTAAGTTAAGGGAAAAACTTTATTATATTTTCCTAAAACATACATGAAAATAATTTTTCCCCTGGTTTAACATAGCCAAATCATTTAATCCTTATGCTTGGACCCTCCTTAAGTTTCTGTTTACCAACCCGATAACTTTGTGAAATTTCAAGATTCATTACGTGATCGATCATAACCAGTGATTTTATCACGGATTTCTCAACCAAAGTGTCAGAACACGTAAACTGACAAAAAAACAGCTGCAACAAAAAAAAATTTTAAGACAATTAGCTAAAAAATGGAAACAAGGTGAAAAAAAATTGATGCAAAAAGGGTAAGCAATGCATTTCGTGATCATAAAAGCAAATAACCCGAAACTTGGCGTTTCTTAACACAAGAAGTGATAATGATTCGATGTAATCATACATTCATTCTTGGTGACAACCATACATTATCACTTCTAGACTCATTTTGACCAGTTATACTGTTTGTACTCACATTAAACCCTGGGTTGGTGTGGAAAGATTTCACATCTACTGGACTGAAACCATTGATGGCATCAGAACTTTGCAGAAATCCATTACCAACGGTAAGCCCATTATGTTGAATTGGAGTAGCACAAACTGAGGATAAGGTATGGTTTGAATGAGAAAATATAGAGTATTGAGATGTAGCTGATGGGGGAGTTAATGGAATATGAGTGGATGATGAATTATGGAAAGGAACTGATGGTGGTAAGTGGCTAAGTTGTTGTTTCTGTTGTTGTTTGTATTGTTGTTCAATCTCGTCAACTTGAGGTAATTGCAATAAGATATCTGCTAAATGGTTCAATTTAGAATTATTATTCAAGTTTTCTTCATTGGATACAATCAGTTGCGAATTATCAAGAATTGTAGAAATAATGAAACAATAACGAGTATTAAAATTCTTAACCACTTGAATAACTCCCAAACTTTCGTATTTCTTAGTTAAAACATCGGTGATCTTATTTAATTGCAAGATTAACATTAAACCAATTTTTCTAATTTGATCAACGGAAGTATGAGGATCAAAACCGCTTAAAAATGATGCATGGACAAATGGTTGCTTATTTTCAGCATTGGAAATGTCTTCATCATCGCTATCAACATCAGTGAAGAATTCTTCATATTCGCTATCGTTATCATGAGAAATATTGATATGAGGAGATTGTGGGGGTTTTTTGAAACTTTGTGGAGTCAGTAAAAATTGTAAATCATTTTGTTGACCATTTGGTTTATACTTCTTCTCAAAGTGATTCTTGATCAAGGATTCCAACAGAGTAGAAGAACTGTTAATTTGTAACATAGAGTAAGCTAACAAATTAGCAGAGATGGCAACTAATGAAGTTGGAACTGAGAGGAAGAATCTGTCATACAAAGACAATTCACATAAGAATCTAGCCACTGCAGTAACAGCAGAGATTTTTGAGTTGGAAGGAGTGGAAATATAATTGCCATTATATTTACATGGGGTGATTTGTAAATGGTTGGACAAACAAGATTGAATTGATAATTGCAAACAATCTTCCAAATTTGGGTGACTTAAGCTCCATTCTAAGGTGGATAATATATGCATTTCCATTTGAATGAACATTTCCTCATCATAAGCGTTTCTACACATGATGGATAATTCTTTTAATGTTGGAACTCTGGATTTTTTATCTTCATATTTACCGGCAATCCATAATGCGGTACAACCTACCAATTGATAGTGTCTCTTGAACACAATTCTCTTAGCACAATAACGATCAATGATATTGAAACATAAGAATAAAGTAGCTGGTTGTAATTTGAAGCTGGAATGCAATTCGATCAAGAAATCAAGTAAGAAAGGTCTCATGAACCATTGGATTTCCGGTTGTAAGTCAATCATGGCAGGATTAACAGACAGGTTTGCTTCCAATGTGGATAACCATTGTTTTATATCTTGGTTGTACTCATGAGTTAATTTCTTATTGGCTTGGGTTTCAAGCAATTCTAACATGACATTGTAAGGTCTTGGTTTGACGTAGGAAGGAGGGCCATATTTTTTTCCATTGTTACTATTGTGATGGTGGTGATGTTGGTGATGGTAGTCTTCCATTTGGGAGGAGGAGGACTTCATTGTAGTAGAGTTATATTAGAAGAAAGGGGAGGAGTGGGTATTAAAAAAGAATGAATAGGTGGGTATAATTTAAACGAATGTAAAAGTTGGAATAGAGTAGAGTTTAGTTAGAGAAGAGTAACAGTACTTGGCCAGGATGATAATATCAAGGGAGTTGGAAACAAAATGATTAATGAAAGAATGAACGAAGGAATAGTAATCAATGGAAGAACACAACTTGAAGAAAAATAAATGGGAAAGATAGAAATAGAGGCAGATGTTTGCAATTAAATATATGGACGCGGGCAATGAACGTGAAGTAGCCTCTTATTTCTTTTGAATAAGTATGAAGTTTAAAATACGTATCCAAGGGAATAAAAATAAACGGGAAATTTTTTATCTATGGATAATGGGAGTTTATATTGAAATTCAATTGGAAAGGTAAAGGTTATGAAAATGCTAAAAAGTAAAAAAAAAAAAGCCAAAGTCAGCCTTAAAATAAAATTAAATAAAGAATTTGGTGATGGTGTTAGTAGTAGATCTCAGAAAAAACCGAACTTGATTGTATAAGGAACAAGACAGGTACCCTCCGGTTGAAATTTTTTTTAACGTGAAGCTTCTTAGTATTGCAACAACGCGTAATAAATCCACGTATTTTTTTTTTTTGTTCCTTCTAATGTGACACTTAGACAAAGAATTTAGGGACAAAGACACCAAAACTCGAGTGTCAGATTTTTAACGAGATTAATTCTGGTGTATTAGAGTTAGGGTACAAATCGGCAGCAATCGATAAAATGGAGCCGGACACAGACACCCCCACTAAGCGAGTAAGGAGGGTAGTAGACGTAGAGGCAGGAATGGGCCGGTAGCTGCTGTTAGGTTGCTGAAGTTAGTAGCAGAAATGTAGGGGCTGTACAGGGGGGAACACAGGTAGTGCAAATGGTTCAAAGAAGTAGGGGGTACAGCGTAGAGTAAAGGGTATAGAGGAGGTTTTTAGTATAATAGAAGGTATCACTATAATAGTCTATAGTGAGCAACTAACGGTTTGCAGAGAGGGTTCAAACGTGATACTTAGGACACCTAGTGAGGTATAAAGTACTAAAAATACACTGTTCCACGTCAAGAAGTGTCAGGAAAAATGGTGAAGTTTGAAGGAGTTAAAATTGCATAAAACGAAGAATAGTCGTAACAGGGGGTTATGTGTAACATTTTTAAGATTTGGCGGCAATTGTGCAGCAGGAGCGCAGTATATACAGGATTATCACGAAAAGTTTGGAGTTTAAATTTCGCGTCTCGTTTTCGTATTTCTCAGCGCTGCGAAAGTGGTCCATTTGAGTTTAGAGGGGGATTGACGATTTGCGACCGGCTGGAGATTTCCGAGAAAGGACGAGGAGCGAACGATTTGTGACAGATGATACGCTTTTGTAGAAAAGCCTTATGGTGAACCGGAGACGATGCGTAAAAAGCCCTAGCAATGATGCTTAATTTAGGTTGGGCAGGTTAGAGAACAGGGCGCTAGGCTTAGCGTTGGCAGAGAAACTGGGTGTAAATTTAGGTATGGCTGCGGAATTTGTTCCGCCGATGTACGCCATTTTTCGGGGTGTTGTTTTAGCGATATCTATTTTCTGTTGTCGTCTTTTTCTTTTTTTTGCAGTCAGCCGAGGCTGAAATTTAGACAATAGGTTTGGATAAACTCTGTAAGACGGTGGCTGGTACAATAGAATCATGTCCTTGACGGCTGCCCAGTGCATATGACCATGTAGAAGAAGGACACGAGCCTCAGATGGTCATCTTCATTGTCTAGACCATTAGACTCGGCCATTAATTCTGGTTCTAATGGCGTCTTTAGTAAACTTCCTGTGCAGTAGACCCTTTGTTCTTAGTACGCCATTCTGGTGTGTACAGTTCGTAACAGACCTCTTGTGTGTACAGTTCGTAACATTCTCTGTTGTGTTGTGTACTAGAGTGTTTATTTTGATATCGATCGAGGTACTAGACCCTTTGTTCTCTACAGTCTCATTGGTCTATAATAGGCAGCAGAGTCTCTGTTGTGTTGAGTACGATAGTGTTTATTTTGATATCGATCAAACTAACACACCCTTTGTTCTCTACGTCTTATTGGTCTCTATAGTAGGCAGCAGAGCCACCGGTGTATTAGGGTACTATGGTATATACATTAGTAGGCAGCTCTTCCTCTACCCCCTTGTTGTTGTTGACTATCTTCATCATTTCTGATGGTTTCATCCACTGACAACAATAAGGTGGCAGCTTCAGTGGCCGATTGTAAAGCATTTATCTTGACTAATGATGGTTCCCAGATGAAATTCTTCATGTTATTACTGACTCCCTCTTTTTGGAAATCAATTCCGAACCATGTTTCTCCCTTGGCATGACTACTTCTTAACAAGTTTAACAATTCGATTCCGTCCAACCCGGCGTTATCACATAATTGTCTTGGAATCACTTCTAAAGCTTTGGCAAAGGCTGCAATTATTAATTGTTGTTTACCTGCTATCGTCTTTGCATAATCACGTAAATATTTAGAAATTTCCATTTCAATCGCACCACCTCCAGCAACAATGGATGAATGGCTGACAGCCCTCTTAACAATCATAATGGCATCATGTAATGATCTCTCAACTTCAGCAATCACTTGCTCTGCTCCTCCTCTCAAAATTAATGTACAGGTTTTAGTTTGAGGGCATCCTTTAAATAAATTGTATCTTTCAGAACCAATTTGAACTTCTTCAAAGCTTTCACAGGTTCCCAAATTTTTATCGGTGATGTTGGTGGTGGTGGATTGAATTGATCCTCCAACTGCTTGGATCACACGATCCATATCTTCACTGGCAACTCTACCAGCACAGAATATATTTCTATCGGCGAAATATTGCGTGGCCAAGTCACCAATTGGTAATTTGGATAAAACAATATTGGCTCCAGTTTCTTCGATTAATTTCAACTTGTTGAAGATAATTTGCCATTCAGCATCAACGATTTCTTGATATTCTTCCACTTTTTCAATTCTGACTTCTGCATTATCCTTTTCTGCCTTTAATTCTAATTCAACATTTAAGTTTAAAATCTTTGGATTCAGGAATTTTTTGGGTTGTTGTTCAAAACCAGCATAACTGAAGGTTTTCTTGAAGGCTACACCATCAATAAATAATGAATCTTCCATTCCTCCACCAGGAACTTTCTTAATACCAATCAATTTTTCATCCAAACTTTCAGAATCCAAGGTTAATACGGCATCAACCACCATTTTGGTGAAAAAATCACTATTATTACTGATTAACTTACTGGACATGGCAGTTTTGGCACATCTTTCTAACAAAGATCTGAATTCTGGTGAATTATCCTTCTTAATTTCGATGGCCAATTCTTCAATCTTCTTGACGGCCAATTCACAGGCTTTTCTGTAACCTTTGGTGATCAAGTTGGAAGAAATTCCATCTTCAATAAAGTTTTTACTTTCTTTCAACAATTCACCAGCTAAAATGGTGACAGACGTGGTACCATCACCAACTTCAGCATCTTGAGCTCTGGAAATATCCACCAACATTTTGGCAGCAGGATGAACGATATCAAGCAATTTTAAGATAGTGGCACCATCATTGGAAATGGTAGTTTTACCATTCGAAGATACAATCAAAATGTCCGAACCAAATGGTCCCAACGTTGGTTTCAACGTTTCCTGGATGGCAAGACACGCATTGATATTATTGATGATCTGACCACGTCCTTGCGACGAGTCGGTTCCTTCTTTTAAAACCACAATGGTGGGGGTCTGAGTAGAAAACGACATCTTCTATGTAATCAATGTAGTAGTATGGATAGAATCGCCAAATCGAATCAAAATCAGGAATGAAATATTGTTCGTCGTTTTTTTGGCGAAAATGGACGGCGCACGACCAGGGCAAGAAGAGCTGCAAATGTCGTTGCAAAGACGAGGGAGTTGACGAAAGCGAAACGGGAGTGGATGGTGGAGTGGAGAGAGCAGGATTATGTGATAGGAGGGTATGGGGGAAGAGAAACATATAATTTGTAAAAAAATCGAAGCAAAACTGAGATAGTAGTGTTGTTGAGAGAGGAAAGTTCATATTTGCAGTGCTGACGGCAACGTGTTGGTGTCAATATGGATATATGTCATCATTTGAGAAGTATGTAAGAAGGGCTGGGAAGAAAGGAAGAGGTGGGATCTGAATATGGACTTTTGTCTTAAGAAATTGGAGTAACTTCTAGTGTCAAAGCCTGACTAGAAGATGACCTACAAAATCTCAGTAAAACATTGTATTCTTCCCTAACTTTTCAATTTCCGAACTAGTTCATGCTATTAGACTCAATATCTTCAGCTTACTCCTCTATCTTTCTTTCTTTCTTTCATTCTTATCTTTAACTTCCTAGACGAATTGCTGCTAAATGGTATATTCTCGTTTCGCGCACGACCTTTTGTTTTCTGCCCGCACACGACAAGTGAAAAATTATAGCAGAAAATTTCAACAGCTATAACCAGTTCTCTCCACATACTTACAGTAGCAGTACACCATGTTTAAGAGTAGCGTCAAACAGCTCGCTGGAGTGAACAGGGAGTTCACCAGAAACGTGGCCATGAAAGGTGACGTGCATCTTTCGTCCAGAAGAGTCATGAGAAAGATCAAGTTGGGTAAAGCCAGACCAACCATTTTCCATCAGTTTGAGACTTTGGTGGAATTAAGTGACGGTTCTGTGATCAAAAGAAGATCCCAGGCTCCTAAGGATGAAATCAGAATGATTAATGATCAAAGAAACAGTTCATTATGGAATCCTAACCGTTCTGACATCAGTACCTCTGATCCAAATGCTACTGGTAAAGTTAACAAGTTCAAACAGAGATTCTCTGCTTTCGAATCGGAACCTTCTCCTGAAGTTAAATCTGAAACTCAATCTCCAAATACTCCTAACGAAAACGATCACTTCATTGAATTAATGGGCCATAATGTTAAAGAAGTCACCGGAGGTCAATTATTCAACAAGAAGGCCAAAAAGGGTAAGAAGAAGTAATCCCATCGTCATTAAATCTTGTATATACAACCTGTACCATAGTAATCTTATATCTACATACTAAAGCAAGTGTAGTGATTTCTGATGTTCATTAAGCTGAAAATCTCATTATAGTAGTTTGTGAATCTATTTACAGTTGTTTAAGTATGTCAAGGACCTCGTCCTTTAGCAAAGACTCCATGAATTGGGGGTCTTGCTGGTTGAAAAATGCCAAAATATCAGGTAGAGTTCCCCCCACCGTTCTCATCTCTTCTATAGTCCATTTGAGTAATTGCAAGTCCTGCTCCATTACTGCTCTCTTCCCAATGATTTTCAAACAGAGAAGCCTATTGTTTCCATTGATTCTAATAAGAGAGTTCATCTCGTCAGGAATAAGGAACCTCTGGAATGAAAATTGTTCGCTTGTAGCCCGCTTTTCGTATACCGAATCAGACGAATGAATCTCATAGAGACGTCTGCTTAGTCTGTTATTGATATTATTCAGTAAGTATCTCATCAAAACTCTCGTAAGTTCACCAAGAGTATCATCTGATAGACTAAGACGTTTGAATTGTTTGATTAGTTTGTTCATAAAATCCGATTTCACCTTTCCATCTACATTCTCGTGGTGTAAAACGTACTTAAGGACACTCACATATGCTTTCTTTGCAACGTGAACTTCTGTTTTGTTGATCATGCTAATGCTGGACTCGAGATTTCCCTGGCTCAAAAGCTTGTTGATGATGGCATTGAAATCTTTGTGAGTGACCCCATGTTTGGAGTTAAGGATGGTTTCAAGAAACCTGTCAGCAGCTACCTCGTTGTTCTGGATCAAGAATGACTCAAATAAGACGGAGAGAGTCAGCCGGTCTAGTGGGGGTTGCAACTCTTTTACTAGATGCTCAAACTTTCTCACATTTTGCTTGATAGTGCCATAGTACTTCAAGCTCTGGTCTACAAGTTCAGGATTGGCGAGGACTTGTTCAGGTAGCAAGCCCATAAGTTTTGATAATAGTTCTCTCTCGTCAACCTCAATAAGGGCCTGAATCAAAGTCTTCAACAATTCTGGACTCACTTCATCGATTCTTTCGGGAAAAGCGTACTTTTGCAATAATGCAATTGCGTGCTCAAAATTCATACACTCAACATTCTTTTCTGCCACTTTTAGTACTATTTCTAGAAACTTGGGGTTGCTTTCAAACTGAGCTGCAAGTTTATTAAATGTGACATTCACAAAGTATGCTGATTCCTTTTCTTTCAACATAAAGTCTAGAACAAGAGCTAGCTGGTCGAATGTCGTAATGAACTTCCCTTCATATGCCTGTGTTAGCTTGAGGATAGTGTAAGAATTGTATGCAACCCTCTGATTGTTTTCAACACATAAGGTACGCAATAGTATTGTGGCCAGCTGCTCCGAAAGGGAGATTTTCATATCATCTAGCGTAAGTGCTAGCGACGCTGCGAGTAACGGTTCTCCTGAGGCTGCTGTGTGGGTTATAAAGGCACTTCCGGCAGCAGATTTGAACTCAGAACTTGAGAGAGTCTTGTAGTTATTCAATAGTTTGTCAAAGTCGTTGACTATAATTGGAGAGAGAAGATTGTTCTTCCTTAGAGTCCACAATATACCCATAGTTACCTGGTCGTTTCCGTCTACGATTATTCTCATAAGACTCGTTAATACTAGCACTCGGACAGTACGTGATTTTGGGTAGCACTCCATAAGAAAGTTGAGGAACTGCTGATTACTACGTAGATGCAGCATGATGTCTAGAAGGAGGTTCTTATCTTTATCTTTGTAGTATTTGTAGCACGCATTAGCACCTCTTCGGAGCGGAACGTCTACCTCGAAGTAGGAATGGGCTTTGGAGAGCCTTTCAAATGCTTCTCCCATCAATTCGGCATCTGCTTGTCTCAACTGCTGGGGTCTTTTTATGAACTTGTAGTTCTTGTTTCGGGAGGGGATAAATACCAACCCTTGGAGTTTTTTGATTGGCTGCTGTAGAAAGCGGCAAGCCGGTTGGCTATATCGTATTATCATCGATGCTGGTGGGTATGTGTGAGATTTCCATGTATTCGTAGTGTTTTAAAAACCTCATCTCCAGCATTATCATTAGAAAAAATGAGACTTGAAAAGTGAAAAATGTACAACTTTTTGCAGTCTTCTCACCAAAGTTAGCAAAATGCCAGAAAGTGAGAGCAAAAAACTTACAGACGAATGGTAATGTGTATGTTCTAAGATTCTACTAGAAATTCTATATTGAATCCAGTGCTATCTATAGTGACAAATATATACTATGATTTCATCTAAGTACAATATTTTCATCTAAGTACTATACTGTCATCTAAGTAACTATATTGTCAACTAGAGTAATGACTTTTAGGTAAAGTAGCTTGATTGCCTACACAATGGAACAGTCTCCGAGACTCAATCCGTACATCACCTTCTCCACGTCTCGTTTAATCAACGGCCAGTCTTCTCGTCTTTGCACGAACTCATAGATCTCCTCCTGGCCAAATATACCATTGAACTTGGACAAATCACTCACCAACTTCCCCAAAGCCTTCGACTCGTTACCTCCAATGATGTAGATACTTCCAAGCTTCTTGAGGGCCTGGAATAACGGAATCACGAGCCTCTTGTTGGTTTTGATGTGGTCAAATATGAAGTCATAGTAGAGATTCAAGTCCGAAATCAAATTCATGGCTCCGGCCACGGAAATGGTGCTTTTCTTCAACGTCTTGACGATAATTTGGAAGAATCTTTCGGCAATTTCCTGCTGGAACACCTCTACAATCGATTTATCTGCACTGCCCACAAGTAAATCGATGTTATCCTCCAAAATCTTCACTGCTCTGGTAGCAGCTTCTGTAGGCCCATCAAACACCATGGAAGAGTTGGAGGGAGGATTGTAATCGGCCTCTTTGAGGTAGGTGGTGTAGGTAGCTTCGATTTCGTTCATCAAAAGATCAATTCCCACATTCAACCCGTCTGCCACAAACTTATCCACCAATCCTTCCAATTTGTTCTTGCTCTGTAATGAAGGATTAAGGATGGAGTTTTCGTGCTTGACCACCTTCTTGTGAATCATCTCCTCCTTGTAGAAAATGTCAATCATCTGAATCATCAAATCAGCCATGTTGATCAAGTCAAAGAAGAGCACCAAAGGTTCAATAAATGACTTCGACTTGGAGTTGATGTAGGTCAAATCGTTGGGACGGTAGTCCTTCAAGTATTTGATGGCCTTGTTGAATCCAGGCCGCAAATGTGCCTCTCCAACAGTGTCAATAAGGTCCATGAACACCTCCTGGATTGAGCTGAAGATGTCGTTTCGAAGAGCAGCAATGGAGAAATCCTTAAACTTCATCAACCGGTTGAGACTGATCTTGGCTTCGTTCAAAATGTCGAGGGTTAGCTGGGGACTGAGGATTTGGTTTAAGGACTTGATATTCTCCAGCAAGATTTTGGCTTTGGCTTGCATTTCCGAGTAGTTTTCGATGTTTTCGTCGTCTGCACTCTTCTCATCTTTGCTGGTTGAAGTGTTAATGGTGAAAACCTTCTTGAAGGATGTCAAAAAGTCATTTTTGGTCTCGACCTTGACGTATTTCAAGATATTTTCACTGGTCTCGGCTTCTCTTCGAGAGATTTTATCGTTCCAGACGGATATCTTCTCATTGGAGTAGTTTTTGAAGTTCAACACTTCCTCTCTCATGTATTCTGCCGCAAAGGATTCGTACAGCATATCAATAAGTTCCTGTAATAATCGCAAGTAACTGTCACCAACGTTGATGCTGGGGTTCAATTGGGGGAGAAACCCTCGACTAAGCTTGTCATATAAGTATGGGACGGTTTTAAGATATGCTCCTCTTGATTTAGATGCATCCACAAGAACCATTACGAGTTCCATGAGCTGGTTGGATATGAGCTCTTCACTCACCTTGTACATCATAGGAATGGTGACTGGGAAAATCAAGTCAATGATTCGGGCTTCTTCATTGAAGATAGCGGCCAAATCTTCGACAAACTTGTCGAACCGTTCAGGATTGAGTCCGTATCGTATGTGCTTATCTGGCTCTTCAATATTGAGTATTTGTTCTGGATTCTCTTTATCCTCCAACACCTTGAAAAAGTTGTCGACATCAAGTTCTTCTACATTGAAAAAGGTACTCTCTTCATTGTCAAAGATACTTTTCTGGAGGAAAAAGTCAATTAAAGTCTGCTGGTTCCTGAGTTCAATCAAGATTCTGACGAAACGGTTGGTTTTCTCGTAGTCCTGGATATCGTAGTGGATTTCTAGCTCTCGCAATAGCGCATTCTCGAAGATTTCGAGAATTCCGTTGATTTTGTCTCGGGTTGACTCTTGGGTGCTTTCGTTCAAGTCGATGGTGTTGTATCGCAAGAGATTTCGCAAGATCTGGCTCTGTTCCTCAGGAGTTTGGAAATCCTTGAATATTAGGAGCTGGTTATATGACTTGTTGCTCTGGAGATCATTATAGTAGGGCGACAATGCCTTATAGATCTCCAAAACTTGGAACTTGGCGCCTTTAGGGCTACGAATGATGTTTTTGAAGCACAGCAACGGGCTGGAAAGCCCTTTCATATCGAATTTGACAGGCTGGTTTGGTGCCGGATCCACTCCCAGCTTCCATACGTCCATATCCTTCAATTTCTGCACCCAAATGTTGGGGTCATTGACGGTTTTGTAGGTGTTTCTCGACAATAGGGCAAACGTGAGTAGCTCCTCCACATTCAAGTACTTGGAGATATTCTTCGCCACCAGCACGGGAATGATCTTGGGATCGTAGACATCAATGTCTGAGTTCCATATCACCTGTGCCATTTTCCATGCATATGCTTGCTCAAAAAAAAAATGTGCTGTCAAAAGCTTAAAATGTCAAAATAGAGTTGATTTTGTTTAAGTTGTCAAAAAGAGCGAAAGATGGAGGTGAAAAAAAAAAAATCTATGATATGAAAAATAAGACTGCAACAAGCTAACAGTTTCAGTTCATGGGCCCAAAAAAGAGGTAACAGCATAGTAGCATAGCATAAGCACATAGTCAGCATGCTCCGAATACGGCAGTCGTGGCGACATCTCCCGAAAGCGCTACGACAAAGCATAAGGCTCCAGCATACCATAAAGGACCGAGGGAACGATAGCAGCCTAGAAGTGAAAATGGGCAATACGGGTCCAGAAATAGGCCAGAAACAGATACCACACGATATAGAGAGGACAACGACGGAATTTGGTGTACATAGCACTGGGTTTCCAGGCAAGTTATCGTCGTTTGTCCTCAACTTTCTCAAACAAGAGTCTCAGCTCTTGAAACAGTACATCCAGGAACCAGAGGACCCCGGAGTATCCACGAACGTCTCGAGTCTCGACCCGGCGATCAAGAAGAAACTAGACCAGATTGCGGACACCCAAGCCCGGTTTAACCATCTATTATCGTACAATCCGCTCCTTGTACCACCTTCCATCTACAGAAAGTACTACGAAAGCATAGATTCCGTCGATCCCAGCACCAAGATTTTGTATATTAGAAGACTAGCATTCCACTCATGGTTCGACGAGTGCTGGAAGGTAGTACTAGAGACCAATTTGACGTCGTTGAGCGATATCGAAGAGTTTTTGGACATAGTGACCGAGGAGCTTGACAAGAATCAGAACGTAAAACTCGGTTTCTACCAGTTTCTTTTAGCATCCGAGGATCATATCCCTAACCAGAGCATCCAGCATGCGGTTTTGGAGTCGATGGCGTACCGATTTAAGATGAGTTTGGCCGAAATCAGCGAGTTTTCGGACTTTTACCACCGACTCGAGGGCACAGAAGCGTCCGAAATGGCCAATTTCATGGACTCAGAGCACAAAATACTCCAAACAAACGTGGTGTACCGAATATTTGCTTATAGAAAGCTCAGAGAGATCGATAGTCCTCTAGTTGGGACGATAAAGGAGGATACGGAAGTGTATTCCGTGCTGGGATTTCTTTCGTTTTTCCTTTCCGTGCCAATACCTTGCATGTACCTTAGCCCAAGTCCATCGAACGTAACAGCCCGAGCCGCTCCGAAGGGAGTGGCCAAGGGGATGGGTGACCATAGTCAAAAAACGGATGAAAATAGAGATAGAATGGGTGAAAATACCCAGAAAACAATTGAAAGCATAGAGAAAAGAGGTGAATATACAGAACTGGCCCGAAATATAGAGAAATTCGACAGAAATAGCCAGGAACTGGCCCGAAGCATAGACATATTCACCAGAAACGATCAGAAACAGGCAAACAGCATACAGAAAACAGCCAATACTCCCACCAAAAGCAACATAAACAGAAGCATAGACAGAACCCCAAACAAAGAACCAACTTCAGCCAATAGTGGCCGGATCCTGGGCCTCGTGTTTGGCGGCCGCAAATTTGCAGCCAACGACGCCGACATGCTCGCCGTGTGCCAGCTCCCCGTCGCTAGTTACCCCTTGTACATATTCTTCCATCGTAACTACCGGGGCACCAGAAATGCCGGCTTTGTCACCAACTACGTGGCCTCAATGGTGGTGGACGACGTGGACACTGTCGCTATGCTCGCCATCAAGCACTGCAAACTTCTCAACACCGAAACCCTCGAGCACATTCTCCCGCTATTATTCCACCAGGCACCAGCCCAGTTTGGCAAGGTGATGAAGCGGCTCAGGCACAACAGTCCCGTTAAAAACAGCATCGTCGTGGGCCGGCTCATCGACAGCTTGGCTCCCCTCGACCCAGAGCTGGCGTACCGGCTCGTGGCCACGCTCGGCCGGTGCGGATTCGGCAGCCATATCGACGCCGTGGTGCGGGACCAGGTATGGACCCAGGACTTCTACGAGCGCGTGCTCGCCGAGCGGGTACCGCGGCCGGTGGTCCTCGAGATCGGGCGGGCAGCCATTTTGCAGCTAGGGGCCCCATTGGCGTTGGTGGACCAGGTGTTCGAGAGAATTTTACAGTCGTGCTGGAACGTGGCCCGCATAACCGCCCGCCTGGACAGTGATGGTGCCAGCGGCGGCGGTCCCCTGGTGGACCCGTTCCACGAGCTCTACCGCAAGACCACGGCGGCCGAGAAGGCAGCGTTCCACAACGGCCTCCGTGCGTTCGCGCAGACCCTCTCGCTCGTGGACCCGCCGCGGGCCTGTCTGGTACTCAATTCGCTCCATCGGTTGGTCCACTCGGCCCAATTCGCGTTCCTTCCCGCGCCATCGCCCGTGGGCCGGCGCTACCTTATGGACAACCTTGTGGGGGAGGTGATGCGGTTTGCCCAGCACTCGGGCATCATGGCCATGCGGGACATTCTACACGGGCTTGAGTTTACGTCGTCGGTTGCAGAAGAGGCAGTATACAAGAAGCTTATCCAAGATACACCGGCGCTTTCGCTCGAGATTCTCGAGTTGTACCGGGACAAAAAGGCGCAACTCGGCCGGGGGCTCGTGCTGGGGGTGATGGCGGGGATTCTCACTACGCCCCAGCTCGGTCCAACCCAGAGGTTGCAGTTGTTCGAGTCATTCCGCAAGCAGCACGCCAAACTTGGGTACAGGGGCACCTTGAAGGTGGGCACGGTGACGCAGTTGGTCAACTTGTTGATTTCAGTCACCGAAAACGACCCGGCCCGCTCGCTCGACTCCCTTAGTTGGGTCCTCCCCTACGCCCGCGATAAAAACGTCCCTAAGCACATCATCGCCGTGTGGGAGAAGAAAATTCTATAAAATTTCGAAGTAATATCATGTATTTATTCAAGTTAGGTATGAGCAAGTAGTGTAGTCATCACTTTCGATTTGTGCGCAACAAATCCGTATTGATCTGTACAATTGCCTGAAAAATATAATATGAGTACTCTTTCTTTTCACTATCAATGAGTGGGAAAGTATATGGGGTGACCCCTCCTATATCAACTTCAAATCCGACTCCAAGAGAGAATAATCTCAATGACTTGTTGATTACTGAATTGAAAAATCGTGGCTCATTTGAGAGCGAACAGGCAACCAAGAAAAGAGTCGAGGTACTAGGTCTCTTTCAAAAGATGGTGCAAGACTTTGTTTATACTGTGTCCAAAAGTAAAAATATGAGTGATGGTATGGCTAAGGATGCAGGTGGGAAAATCTTCACCTTTGGTTCTTACCGTTTGGGAGTTTACGGACCAGGGTCGGATATTGATACTCTTGTTGTCGTACCAAAACATGTTTCTCGTGAAGATTTCTTTACTGTATTTGAACAAATCATAAGAAAAAGGCCAGAACTAGAAGAAATTACGTCAGTTCCAGATTCATTTGTTCCAATTATAAAGTTAGAGTTTGGAGGAATATCTATAGATCTAATCTTTGCTAGATTAAATGTCTCCAGAGTACCTGTTGATATGACACTCGATGATAAAAACCTTTTGAAAAATATTGACGAAAAAGATTTAAGATCTCTTAATGGTACCAGAGTAACTGATGAAATCTTGCAACTCGTTCCAAAACCTACTGTTTTCAAACATGCTCTAAGATGTATCAAAATGTGGGCTCAACAGCGAGCTGTATATGCGAACGTCTTCGGTTTCCCTGGTGGTGTTGCATGGGCAATGTTGGTTGCAAGAATATGTCAATTATATCCAAATGCAGTCAGTGCTGTTATTGTAGAGAAGTTTTTCCATATTTATACTAAATGGAATTGGCCCGAACCAGTTTTATTAAAGCCAATTGAGGATGGTCCTTTACAAGTTCGTGTGTGGAATCCTAGATTATACCCATATGATAGATTGCATAAAATGCCTGTGATTACTCCAGCTTATCCGTCAATGTGTGCTACTCATAATATTACAGCTTCAACTCAGAAAATAATTCTTTCTGAGCTTGAAAGGGGGGCAGAAATTATGAACCAAATTAGCGTTGGAAAGAAAACATGGTCAGACTTACTCGAAAGGCATGATTTTTTTCACAAATACAAATTTTATCTATGCATAGTTGCTGCATCAGAGTCTAATGACGAGGAACATGGTAAATGGAGCGGAATGATAGAGAGTAAAGTAAGACTTTTGGTCCAGAAGTTGGAAGTAACGGAAGGCATTGCATTAGCTCATCCATATGTGAAAGATTTTTCAGACTCCTATCTAATTGGAGACAAGAAAGTTGAGGATGTTATTGGAGCATACGGAACTTTACAAGGAGAAGAGTTCCTCCGTCAATTGAAGAGTCCCTCTGCAGAAACAGAAGGCGAAAAACAGATACATCTCACTAAACTTTTTATAGGTTTAGACATCGACCTTTCCAAATCTGCAGGTCAAAATGAAGGAGTCAAGAAATTGGATATCCAATATCCGTGCTCAGAATTTTATAATATATGCAAAGGATGGACACTGTATGATGAGTCGATTCACCAAATCCAAATCAAAAATGTGAAATTGTACGACTTACCCAATGATGTTTATATTGAAGGTGAATCGAGACCAGTTAAAGTTAGCAAGAAAAGAAAGAAGGACGGGAAATCCGAAAAACAAAAAAGACCAAAAAGTACCATATCTTCAACAGCTTAGATACTTACACTTGTAAATTTTATCTGTATATTCATAATTATATATATATATCTTTTTTCATTGATTAGAAGGAAGGTAAATATCTTCAATTTTATTCAAAAGGCCGTCTCTAGGAGTTAATCGAATGAATGTAGCATAGTCTGGCTGTAACCCACTCAAATCAATCCCTAAATTCGAGCATAACCATTCAAAAAAGCCTTGATCTTGGTTGCAACTATTGAACCCATAAGCATATGTTTTCCAAACATCTTTGCTAGGTTCGTCATACCATAATTTAGCTAAAAGGGATGATAATTGTTTCTGGTGTTCCAGGCTGAAAACAAACTTACAATAAAAAGTACGGAATGCAATAAAGCCATTGATATTGGGTCTTTTTTGTTTCTTATCATCACTGCTAGGTTTTAAGACAGGTTTTCTTGTTTTTGGTTTAATTGTTTTTCTTGACTTAGAAGTCGAACTTTCGTTCACTTCAATTAAGGAGTTAAACTTGAGTAATACCTCTTTCAAAGATGATGAGGGAATGGGCAAGTTGGGGAAGATTGAGAGTCCTAAGTTCATACAGCTGGTCGATCGATCCTGGTTCTCTTTTACAGAATTTCTTGAATTTAATTTGAATTTGTTAATGCGTTGTATATAATCGCCTTTATTGACAGGTTTTTCTATCCTGAATTTAAGGCATTTCTTTTTCTTTTTCATCATTCTTCTTGCTTCTATGGACCCTGTTTCATGATAATGATAATTAACACATCTTAATTTAAATTGCGAAAGACGCAAGTATCCAAATTAGGTAGGAGGTACGCATTGTGCGAAATGACTATATGATTATCTTAACTATAAATACCCTGAGTAACCATTTGAAACTGATCATATAATCTTGTATACATGCTCCCAAGACTTTTACCAATAAGTGCATTTTCAACAAATATGTCAGACTCTTCATCACTCAAGTGTAGCTGCAATCTTTGTTTCAAAAGAACACTAGTGTTCTCACCATTTTTAAAGCAAGGAAGAGTAGAATCCTTTTGCATCATTTCGACTATACTGACAATTTGATCACCATTCTTTCTTAACAGATTGAAGCATTCTCTACAGACTTGCTTGAATTTTTGATAAGTCTTGCTTTCCACGCCACCCATCAAATCGACGTATTCACTAGTGAGCTTGAATGGAGCAGCTTCGAAACCAACACTTCCTGGTGAATTGGAGAGAAGGAATCCAAAGTCAATATGAATTATATGGCCCTCATTATCCAACATTATATTCCCATTATGTCTATCTTTTATTTGTAAAACATAACAGATTATGGAGTAAGATGCTAAACTTCTTGCAAAGTTATCTTGAGCCTTTTTGTACTTGGAAGTATCTGCTTTACCATATACTTTCGAAAAATAGTCCTGAAGAGTAAATATCTGGCCCTTGATATTTTCACCTCTAGATATGGAATTCTCTGTGAAAGACTTTTTAATGGAGTGGATAGAAATAGCATTAGTAATAGTTTCAACAAGCCCAGCGTTTGCGCTTGTAATCAAGATCTTCATTCTTTTAGTCCAAGCAGGAACTCCATTTTGCTTCCATATATTGGAAATCATAGAGATTAATTGACAAGCAAAAGCTTCTTGTGGTAAGTCATCACCA
Organism: Isabelozyma gotoi; assembly: GCA_003708205.2. Lineage (NCBI taxonomy): Eukaryota > Fungi > Ascomycota > Pichiomycetes > Serinales > Metschnikowiaceae > Isabelozyma > Isabelozyma gotoi. Next base: position 26,730 of record PPNP02000023.1, on the reverse strand, counting down.
TTTTTAGCAATTACTGAACATAGATCCCAATTTTTTAAATGGCCATAAATGCTAGACTGTTTGATTCTCATTTTTTTAGTCAACCAATCTTCACCAAGTTTAAAATCATTCTCTAATTTTCTTTCTCCAGCATCTTGGTCGTGGCTTCTAAGTTGGTTTAGCTTATCATAGTTGATTGAATCAAACTGATCTTGTAACGAAATCATAGATTCAACTATACGTGCACGAATTGCAGCAGATTGTTCAGACGTTGCCTGCCCAGAGTTTTCAAGTTGTTGCAACATAACAGCTGCAATTCTCATTTGATCAGCTAATACCTTAGTAGACATATCTGGGTTATTTTTGCTTGACAATATTGCCTCACTTCTCAATCCATCAATGCTGCTATCAAGCAACTTGAGCTTCTGAAGATCATGTCCTGAGGAATTGGGCTTCAAAATATTCATGTCTCCTAAGTCTGCTTCTACACTTTCAATATCGTCTAAAATTGGGTCAACTGTTTGGTCTAAAGTTTCAGATGGTCCATCAGGTGTCTTTGCGGCAGACAAAATTTCTCTTGAAATTTCTCTTGGTTTCAAATCTCCAAAAGACGTCCTTTTCGAAAGGATTTTCTGGTTCTGCTCTGTAAATGGATTAAAATCTATTTCATCACTGAGATACTCAACAAATAATAAAAATGGCACTCTCTCAGCAGAATTTAGCACACACGCCTCATTAACACTTAATCTTAAAATCTTATGGTACTTTTTGTTCTTATTACTTGTGATAGGGAGCAATTGAGGAATGTCAATTTCAGACGGAAGAATATTTTCATTGATTATAGACAATTCCGCTCTCAATGCTGATAACCGAGCTTCTTTAGGCACTTGAGACAATCTCAAGGAAATATTCTGAAGGGACATCATAAAATCTGTAACCTTTCTGGAATAGTTAACTTGCAATACTTTGATCAATTGATTATAAGTTGGTCGACTGTTAACAGTGTTTCTCCGCTTTAGTTGTACACTTTGCTTATTCTTGTTCAAGGTTAAAGATGATTCTGATTCAGTAGGATATAACCCAGGCTTTTCATTAGCGTTTTTCATATGACTTAAGTCGGGCATCGAATGGGAGTTAGTGGTCAGCAGACCTATATACACTTTGGATAATTCCTTTCTTTTATCACCTCTCAGCTTGATTGTTTTCTTTGATTTGATGGTTGTATTAATTCTTAGATTATCCTCCACATCACTCATAACCTCCCTAGAGAATGTAGATGATGTTTTCCTTAAATCTAAAGATCTATGCTTTCTGATAGAAATAGTTTCAAACTTTGACTCAATATCTTCATCAGTAGTGTTTGCTTCTGAGTCGTCCGATAAAAAATTGGCGCTTCTTCTAGGGGACCTTGGTGCTGAATTTGGGACCAGATGAAAATCACCATGCCTAGAGGGTGGAGAGCTCATGTTTGCAATCAAAGTGCCATCATCGTCGTTGTCGGTCATATCTGATGATATTCTTTGATTTTTCATTGTGAGGTTCCTTGTAAGTGCTTTTTGAAAATTAGCCAATTTAAAAACGAACGATTTTTGTTGTTTTGCCTGTGTTTTGATTAAAGGTAAAGCATATTCATTTATACTAGGGATAGAGAGACTAGCAGCAAGAGCTCCGCACAATACTAATGAAGGTTGTAAGTTCTCCCTGAACTCCACCTGCTTTGAATCACTAACATCGGTATTAAATAGGATATCCTGTAGTTTATTGATGAATCTTCTAACTGTCTGGAAGGAATATGAGTCGGGATCATTCCTCAACTCAAAAATATAGGCCTGTAAATTCCAAAACACAATCAAACTAAAGTGAGGGTACTTACTTGAATACTCCAATAAAAATTCTTCTAATGCTACGGAGTCTGTTTCAAATGAAACTACGAGCTGAATCAATTGAGGAATAAAAAATTCCAACTCATCATAAGTAAATGAATACAACTTTCGAACCAAGTAATGATGCACACCTATATTACCAACATATAGTCTCAAAAAATCAATGCATTGAAAAGCACTAAATTCAGGAGAGTTTATTGCTTTAAATAGCTCTCCATCGGGGTCCAGCATCTTTTCATTGACATCAAATGGTAAAAGAAAGAATGTGTCGGGTTACTTTGTATGATGTCAAATTTAGACTAAGAATCCACGCTGTCTTTCTTATATGCAGGAATTAACGCACTACAAAATATTCTGCGTTATAAACATATTCACGTATTTAAAATAATTAGTATAAAGTGACAAACTGATAAAACCAAACAAAAAGAAGAAATGAAAAAAAAAATTTAAGTGAACAGTTCTGTATGTGAACAGTTCTGTATCTATTGTTTCTCTGGAACTATAGGAAATAACGCAAGTATTTTTTTCTTTATCTCATCAGGGGTCTCATTCAAATCAATATTTTCCTTGATGATAAAAGGTACTACTCCTTGGTCAGATTTCGTGAAATACTTTGGTTCAAATTCCTCTCCATTTTCTTGTCTTTCTTTAGCTAAAACTCTTTGTTCCTCTTCTACTTTGAATTTCTCCTCAGTAGCAGTTGTATGGTCACGAGCATCTAATGCTTTGATTGTCTTGTTCCATAAGCTTCTTGATTCATATTTGTCTTGCTCATCTAATGGTTTGACTTTAGGTTTGAAAGTCACAGCATTTGAAGTATCATAGAATTGGACTTTATTTTGGGATGTTTCAAGATGCATGACTTCATTCCACTTCCCAGAAATTGTGTACAATACCTCTGACGTTTTCAAGTTCTTGACAACACCCTCGATAACATCATAATTACCACTAATAAAACCCTTAGTCTTAAATTCAATATCAGCCTCAAGGTTATTCTTTTCACATTTGATAACCATATGATCACCTAACTCATATCTTAATTTCCCAAATAAAATTCCTCTACAATACATATTTGGTTGAGTCAAGGTGTAAGTTTCATCCTCTCTTTCACCTAAAGTAAGTCTAGCAATTCCTTCCATAATTGCCGCTGAAGAGTTTCCCAAGAACTTAGATCTAGGAATAACGACACCATCAACTCTGATTTTTCTTTCAGGAATTATGTAAAAGTAAGAAGATTCTGGAGGGTGGTGGGATGTCTGTTCGGATAAATAATATGACGAGTTTCCATCTGGAAGATCATCCCAGTAGCAACCAAACACTTCCCCTAAAACTGGATTCAATGGTTTCTTAACTGCCTTGGGTGCAATGTGCCAACAAGATAAATACCATTTGACGATAAGTAAAAACCTTTCAACCTCATCATCTGTATCATTGGCTTCCAATACAATCTGAGGAGTGAAAAATGCATTTGTTATCCTTTCTAACATTGACTTCTTTTCTAAGACAAATGTTGGTAAGGTGATTTTGGTGAGGTCACAACCTGGTCTTAATTGAGATATAATGCCTAGTAAAATGGATTGGTTCTCCGAGTCGATTTCATCCACATTATCAGTGTTAGAACTAGTTCCTTCCTCTTCCTTGAGGCGCTCCTCACTAGTATTCATCTTGAATTTCAATCTATTCAATGTACCTAAAACCATGTCTTCTATATCTCGTTACTATTTATCAATGGCTTCCGTTCCGTGCTAAGCTTTTTTATTTAAATTCTGAGTAGTCTGTTATCAACATTGCTTGCTTGCGAGAACTTATTTTTTTTTTTTTGCTTGTATGCACGACTTTAAAACCCATTTTTGGAACTCTCCTCCCTATTCTGTGTTGCCACCAAAATATACAGGAATACGTGGGGTTTCATGATTGTTATATGTGTGTTTTGTACACACTATAGCTTTAACGTATATTTATTGAAACTTTGTTCCCAAAAAGGATTTATAGATTCATTGGTGCTGGAGGTGTCTTCTTTCTCCTTCAATGAAATTAAGTGACATGAAGAGTTGTATTCGTGTCAATGGTTCACACCATGATGAATTGTCCCTGGAGCTCAACTCTATTATAACACACCTTAAAATCTATATGACTACTTTGTGTGCCTTAAGCGATATAGATGCTCAAATTATACATCAGGATGTCCTCTATTACATTCAGTTCATACAGACTCTTTCTGAGGATTCGGAACTTGGGTGCAAATACCGAGAAAGCCTCGTAATAATCAACAAGATGGCATTAATACTCGTAAAAATGGTAAAGGAAAGATTGTATCTATTGAACTTTCAAAAGCCACCATATTGTGAAAGCACAATAACCGCCAAGGATATGAGCCTCAGCACAAGTAAACCAAGCACTAACTACAAATTTAAGCTACCATCGGACAGAGCAGATCATGGTAGTCAACATGTCCAACGACGCAGGCTTAAAAATGAAGAGCTTATGGTTATGGACAAATGGTTCACAGATCATATAAAGAGACCATATATCAATTCAGAAGAATTATCTGTTCTAAAAGAGCAGACTGGGCTAACTGCCTCTCAAATTCGGACATGGTATGTATAAACAGCATCTGTTAACAGTTGAAGAATTAGTACTAACAATATTTAGGCTAGCAAACAAACGAAGGAAATACAAAGTGCAAGTAGTATCTACAGACATATTGGATGTTCTTACGGAAGTCTGATCGAATTTCGAAATGATTCTAGTTGCGCTCAATGTACTATATACAAGTCATTATCAATATTTCGTTGTAGCCACTAAAACCACTTACCAAACTTCTTTGGTTTTGCAATTTCGGAGTAGTCCCTTGGTTCGGTAAGGGTTGTGTCGAAGCGGCCGAGGCCAAAGTACTGCAAAATGAACTCAACATCTCCGAACGCATGGCGGTCTCCCTGCATCACCACCGTAGGCCGGCCCGAGCTGGACCCAGAAGTGACCACGGACCCCGTCAACACCTTCTCAGCCACCGCCCGCAAGTCAGCCACCGTCAAGGCCTCGATTTTGGCAATCATCTCGTCCACCGTAGTCAATTTGCCCTGGCACTGGATCTGGCGGCCCAAATCCTCGAGCGCTGCCAATTTACTCTCCACGTTCATGAGAAGCGACGAGATGAGCTGGTTCTTGGCCCGCTTAACCTCCTTCTCGGTCAACCCGCCATTCGCCGGGTCCGGTTCCAACAACTTCGATAACTCGAAGCAGATGATCTGGGACATCACGTGCGCGGCGTTGGGCAGGCACGAGATGGTAATGCCAAAGAGCCCGGAATCGAGGTACGAATGGTTGAAGCTCATACAGTTTTCAACGAAAGCATACTGGTTCAATACTCGGGTGTACAACCGTGAGAACATACCCTTTCCTGGACCCCCGGCACTGAATGACGACCCACCACCAAGCAACTTCTGGAGGGCGGCCAATGCGTATAAATCATCATTAAGCAAACCAGTGGTCTCGAACCCAATTTGCATGTGGTACAACTGGGGCAAGTTGGCGTACACTGGAGGCTGGTACGGGAGCGCAAGCTCGCCGCCCGTGTAGTGGACCCGGCCCAAGTCGGGGCGCGCGCTGGGTCCATCACCGGCCCAGTCGCCTAGCTGGCTCCGCGCCATGGCCACCGCCTGTTCGTGCTCTACTCCCACCATGGCCACCACGACATTCTGTGGCTGGTAGAACCGTTGGTGGTATGCCTGCAATTCGGCCCGCGTCACCGACGCTATACGCTCGGGCGGACAGAACAAAGGCAACCCGAGGGTGTTGTTGGCGTAGGCTGCTTCGTGCAATACTTCGGGCAAGAACAATTCGTGCTTGGTCGAGATCTCACTAACCTCATACTCTGCCGTGAGCAACGTTTCTTGCACTTCCTGCTCACTGATAAGTGGCTGCCGGATAGTCTCGCAAATGAGCCCAAACATCCGGTCCACATCCTTGTTAAAAACCGAGGCCTGGTATAACATCAGCTCTCTCTGGGCCGAGCACATATAATTGCCTCCAAGTTTCGACAAGTTCTCCATCATTTCCACTCCACTGTAGTTCTTGGTGGACTTCCACGCTAGCCGGTCGAAGAGATGGGACAACCCGGGCTTCTGCGGGTCCTCATACCGGGACCCAGCATCAACATACGCTCCCAAGGCACTGAAATGGCCTGGTGTCACATCGGTCACCACCCTCAACCCGTTATCCAACGTGGTCATTTGCACGTTGGGATTGGCGAGCGTGGTGGTGGTGGCGTACTGACGGATGGACCGACAGAGTCCACGCCGCAGCACGATCTTGGTGTTCAACATGTCTGGGGAGCAATGGAGGAGATGGTGAAAAGTTGGAGTTTTCGCTCAGTCTTGCGGAATCAAGCCCGTACCGCAGCTGCACTTTCAGCCATTACGCCCGTACACCGGTTGCTACAAAATAAAACGCCCGTACACCGGTTCCTACAATGCACCCGTACATCCGTCTATTGCTGCAAAACTAGTATTCGATGAACTTGATCTCTGGATGGTAGTACACCGGACACGACCAGTACGACCGCTTGACGTCCTCCCACACACTCTTATCGTTCTTCTTCAACGTGGCCTCTGGAAGTGTCACTGCCGTGAACTTGCACTCCAACCCGTAGTTGTTCAAGTCAATGGTCACCAACTTCTTGTACACTTCGTAAATCACCTGTCTGTCGGCCCCCAATCCATTGAAGAACGAAAACACCCCATGCGGCTTCAACAACCCCACCACGAAATCAAATAACTCGAGCATGTCGGAATAGTGCTCCGAAAATGTGTCGTAGTAGATTCCGTTGAAAAATACATTTCCCTGGCTTAAAAGCTCGTTCAAAGTATCCTGCCATCTACCCGATAGTATGGTGACATTTTTCTTTTCGAACCACCCGTCTTCCGATAATTTCTTCAACACATCGGGATGGGCCTCGCAAATGTAGTGGTGGGTTGGTTCTTTGGCCTGGATCATACTATCGATAATCCCCATTCCAAACCCAATGTTAAGTATATTGATCTCCAGATCCTCCTCGTTCCCCTCCAAATATTTACCCTTATCGACAATGGTATCACACCCGATTCTCATGAGCTCCGTCTCCCACGACATCATTACCCCGTCTTTTGCATCCTTTGTAATTAGGGAGTCATCGGTATATTCCAACTTAGCCAGCAAATAGTCGGCTTGATTGCCGGCAGTGTCAGGAATCACAGGCTCAGACTCGGAACATTCAGCCTCAGGCACATGACTTTCGGGTGGGTTGATTTCAGAGTTATCCGGTTGATCTTCGGGTGCATCATCAATGAATTCCACGTCATATTCACTAACTTTCCGTAACAATAGCTCGGCTCTAACTCCGGCATCCACTATTTGGTCGTATATGGAAGTAGTTTTCAAGTTCCGCTTGATTAGAATGCATCCAGGAGTATCATTATTGATATCTGTTAAGCACCAACCTGCCCCATACTCAAATAAGGTAGAGACCATATCGTTGGCAATGACCAATTCGTCTTGGCTCAAATCCTGGGGCAAATGTGTACATATCAAATGCAATGGAGTCGTGAAAGTGGTGGGTTCGTCTTCTATATTGTTGTTGAAGTTGTAAGCCTCTTCCACGGTATACGTGGAAGGAATGCCCGATTTTAGGTAAAACCTTAAGTTTTCGACATATGTCGCGGTTACAGGACGAACTCCAAACTTACAGAGGTCGTGAAGATCCGTCATTATTTTGCGGAAGGAAAAGGGTGTGGAGAAAACGGGACCGTTAAGCAGGTTGGACTTTTTCACCTAGTATATGGCTCCTGTACATAGTCCACCAACCTCATCTCCCAGCCTAAAAAAAACCGTGAGGTTGAATCACGTGAAGACCGTTTCCGAATGCGGTAGGCAGAGAACCTTCTGTCCATGTACGATAGCATTATTTTGTATGCTGCCACCTGCACCACCTCGATTATTCCGATAAAATCCGGCGCACTCACGTGTGCGGACTCCTTTCCGGTCAGCAGTTGTCCCCCTGTCTCCCCCAATTCCGGGAGTATCTGGTTGCACTGCTTAAAATAAACAGCAGCAAAAAAACCTAAAACTACCACAAAGAAGAAAAGGGCAGGATGCGAATGCTAAAATCATACGATCAGACAATTAACATTCAACCACCATAAAGTGGAGTGATTGTTACTTCACCGTTAATAACACAGGTAGGCGAGAATGACTTCATAACCACCGCTAAGATCCAATCATCACCCGGGTTTTCGACTTTTTGTTTCCTTCTTTTTCCTTTCTTTCTTATGAAATGACTCTTCCCTTTTGATCTGCCTGTTACTGGACATATATTATTGACATTTTTTTTATTTTTCTTCTCTGTCTGGCACTTTCTTCTCCCTTATATTCTGATGATAATTTAAAACATCTCCCCCTCCTCCAGCCAATTTCATATTTAAGTTACTTCACATAAAAGAGGTAGTTTTCAAATCCATAATTAAAAAGAAAAAAGGAACAAAGGTTCAGAGTCTTTATCTCTCTTCTTTTTTCTTAAAATTATTTATTCAAATAGCATGTCTTTTAAGCTAAATGACTATAACGCCTTTCTAACTTCCCTATTTGACAAGAACAACTCCAGTACTGCCACCACGCCAGCGACTAAAATTCAGATGGACTCCAATCAATCTCCCTTCAGCCAGAAGCAAGGGACGTTCCCTGTGGACTTTGATTTTGGTTTAATAGCTAATTCCTATGGGAAAACCAACCAATACTCACCTAAATTAGACGACGAACTAGAAGAAACTACCACACTTACCACCAGTAACGACAACTCCACCAATAATACCAATAATACTACTAATAACTTTATGATTAATGATTTATCCCAGCCAGGTCCAAATTCCAATTCCAATATGAACTCAGTGTCTCCCATAATATTAGAATCAGACTTGTCGATACCTGACCAGCAGTTTGATTTGTACAATGTAAACTTCAACCCTCAACCTATGGACTCCCTCAACAATAACACTTCTTTCAAAAACCAGCCTTTGTCTCCCCTTTCCAATATATATGAAGAATTTGACCCTTCAGTCAATCCCACCACTAAGAAGGTTTTATTGAAAAAGATTAAATCCAATGATGCTGCATTCGTCAAACAAGAATTCGACTCGTTTGATCTCAACAAAGAAGGGCCTGCTGGTGCAAAAAATCGACCAAGAGTCAAGTCGGCCCATAACATCATTGAACAAAGATACAGAAACAAAATCAACGATAAATTCACCGCATTGCAAATGTCGGTGCCTAGTTTAAGAGTAGCAACAAGACGGAAAAAGAAGTCATTAACTGATGGTGACGACGATGACGATGACGAATCGATTTTTGAGTTTTCCCCTAATTCCAAACTAGACTCTGCGGAGGATTTAGAAGGCTTAGAACCGGCCAGAAAGTTAAATAAGGGTACCATCTTAACCAAGTCAATCGAGTACATCAAGTTTCTTGAATTGAAAAACTCCAAAATGAAGCAAGAACACGAAGAGTTGGTGATGAAGGCCAAGTTATTGGGTATAGAAATCGATAGCGACCTTCTTGATAACTGAACTTCCTACTGAGCTTCTTTAAATATTTTTTTTCTTTCTTTGGCACCTCTAATATATTTATTGCCCTCCACCCGTTGTCTGTAGCTTATCGTAGTTTTTTGCAGTCTTCTTCGACGTGACTCGGTAATCCCGGTGCACGGGTGTATTCTCATCGGAGTTCAATGCGCGCCCCCGTACCTCTCGTTTTTGTCGTTTCTGTCGTATAAAAAATTACAGCCAATTTTTCTCAGACGCCAAATCTGAAAAGTGATAAACTCTGCTTTTTTACCACCATTCATTCGTTTAACCAAAAAAAACTTATCATTTGATTATGGCAGTTAGCGATCTCTTACTCTCAGCCTATCAGGGATTTTTATCCCTTAGTTTAGGGGCACAAATTACTATTGTTTTGATGGTACCTTTTGTTTATAATATTTTATGGCAATTGGGTTACAGTTTAAGAAGAGATAGGGTCCCCTTGGTATTTCATTGGATTCCATGGTTTGGTTCAGCTATTCCTTATGGTATGCAACCTTACGAATTCTTCGAAAGTTGTCGTAAGAAGTACGGTGATGTCTTTGCATTCGTTTTATTAGGAAAAGTTATGACAGTTTATTTGGGTCCAAAGGGACATGAGTTTGTTTTAAACGCCAAATTAGCTGATGTCAGTGCTGAAGAAGCATATAAGCATTTAACTACTCCAGTCTTTGGTAAAGGAGTTATCTATGATTGTCCAAACTCTCGTTTAATGGAGCAAAAGAAGTTTTCCAAGTCTGCCTTAACCAAGGATTCTTTCAGAAGTTACGTTCCTAAAATCAGAGAAGAAGTATTAGATTATTTTAAAACTTCTCCAAACTTTGAAATGACGAAAAACTCCAGTGGTGTGGCTAACGTGATGCACACTCAGCCCGAGATCACTATTTTCACTGCTTCTAGATCGTTGATGGGAGATGAAATGAGAAAGAAATTTGATGCTTCTTTCGCCCAATTGTATTCTGATTTGGATAAAGGATTCACCCCGGTCAATTTCGTGTTTCCTAACTTACCATTGCCCCAATATAAAAAGAGAGACTTGGCTCAACAAAAGATTTCTGCTACTTACATGTCTTTAATCACTAAAAGAAGAGAAAGCGGAGATGTCGTTCCTGATAGAGATTTGATTGATTCATTAATGGCCACTTCTACTTACAAGGATGGTGTGAAGATGACCGATCAGGAGATTGCCAACTTACTTATTGGAGTTTTGATGGGAGGTCAACATACTAGTGCTGCTACCCTGGCTTGGTTCTTATTGCATTTAGCAGAAAAACCAGAGTTACAAGAAGAAATATATGAGGAAATTAAGGGTGTTTTGGACTCCGTTGGAGGTAAAGATATCAATGACTTGACTTATGATGATTTGCAAAAATTACCTTTGGTCAACAACGTCATCAAGGAAACTCTCAGAATGCATATGCCATTGCACTCAATTTTCAGAAAAGTCATGAACCCATTGTTGGTTCCTAATACTAATTACGTTGTTCCTAAAGGTCACCACGTCTTAGTTGCTCCTGGATACGCCATGACCAGCGAAAGGTGGTTCCCAGCTGCTTCAGAATTCAATCCTCACAGATGGGACATTCCAAAAGATGATGGTAATAAGGATGAAGGAACTGTTGATTATGGATTTGGTGCTATTTCTAAAGGGGTTTCATCTCCATACTTACCATTTGGTGGTGGAAGACATCGTTGTGTGGGAGAGCAATTTGCTTATTGTCAATTGGGAACCATCTTATGCAGTTACGTGTTCAACGTGAAATGGTCTTTCAAAGATGGAGGCAAATTACCTGATGTTGACTACGCATCAATGGTTACATTACCTATGGAACCAGCTGAAATCAAATGGGAAAAGAGAGATACTTGTATGCTTTAAGAGTTTAATAGACAATAGCATCCTGATCTCCAATATTTATTGAAATGCACTTCTTCAAGAAATACTGTAAGTAATAGATAACTAGCTAACAATCAAAGAGGTGTGTAGGAAATCGAAGAGAAACAGAAGTGGGGTATATATCACACATCAGAGTCTATTGCAGAGAGGAGTGTAGACGTTCACTGTACACAGAAGAGGGCAGTATGGGCAAAGAAGAGAATTTACAAATAGTGCAAGTACTCAGGTAGTTCTCAGATAGTATATTCACAAACAACTGGTTTCAAAATGATAGTTTGCAAATGTTAAGTTTACAGAATTAGAGATAACAAATGACTAGTTTACAGATGGAAGTTTACAGACAGGAAGTTTACAGATAGACGTCTACAGATACAAGTTTACAGATAGACGTTTACAGATAGAAGTTCACAGATAGAAGTTTACAAATGGAAGTTTACAAATGGAAGTTTACAAATGGAAGTTTACAAATGGAAAATCTATGGATCATTAGTTTACAAATGGTAAGTTTACAAACAGCTGGTTTACAAATGGAAAATCTATAAATCACTAGTTTACAGATAGAAAGTTTACAGATAGAAGTTTACAGATGGAAGTTTACAGATAGGAAGTTTACAAATGGAGAGTTTACAAATGGAAGTTTACAAATGGAAAATCTATGGATCACTAGTTTACAAATGGAAAATCTATAAATCACTAGTTTACAGATAGAAGTTTACAGATAGAAGTTTACAGATAGGAAGTTTACAGATAGGAAGTTTACAGATAGAAGTTTACAGATAGGAAGTTTACAAATGGAAGTTTACAAATGGAAAATCTATGGATCATTAGTTTACAAATGGTAAGTTTACAGACGAGAAAATGTAAGAAAAGGTTGAAAATTCACAATTCAGAGAACAGAGGGGACCGTACTATGGAAGAAGTTCAAAAGAAGTGATAACCAAAAGAAAACGACAAATAGAAGAGATTGAACTATGTAGAGATTAGATGTAGTAAGCCTACAGAAGAGAGTCCTGGGATATAGATGAAGTTAGTAGCAGATAAGATTTATTTTGTGGAGATGAAAGAAGAGAGTGTGATCTGTGTCTTTAGTTACAGATAAGAGTTCGGTCTATATTACAGGCGAGTGGAAGATGAGAGGCCAATCCATAATCATCAGATGATAATCACAGAGTTTGTAGAGAGAATCTAGCAAATTCCCAGGTAAGAGATTACACTAAGAATACTACAAAATACAAGTCCACTCAGTGGACATCCTAAAAGAAACCGTAGAGTTCACAGAAGAATGGACAAGAAAGAAGGAAAAGAATGAGAATAAACTGAATTTGCAGTGGAACAAAGATATTGGTAAAATTGAAAAGTGCAATGCACTACACACCCATACACCGGGTCCGACTTCCATCTCCTACACCATCATATGATCTGTCGCTGCCAAATTCACTGGTATGACTTTTGGTGCCTCGCTAGTGGCTCATTGTGGGAGCAAATATGGTGTGGTTTTTTGGGCCATTTTTGTGGTGCTGTTTTGACATCGTATAACCTTGCACGACAACGTCTTGTACGATATCATCCGAATTGTCGTATACGATGATATCTGACTTGGGGTGATGCTGTAGTTAAATTCTCGTCCTTATACCTTCTAATCGTCACTTCTTCTCTTCTCCTGTAGATCTGTCGGCATGATTACAATTCTCTCTCAGCTATTGGCTCACTTCCAGGCTCTTAGTGTTGCATCCCAGGTTGCATTGCTAGTACTTATTCCATTCATCTACAATCTCCTCTGGCAGTTGTATGTCAGTATCAGAAAAGACCGGGCCCCGTTGGTTTTTCATTGGGTCCCCTGGGTCGGCTCTGCGGTGTCTTACGGTATGAAGCCATACGAATTCTTCGAATCCTGTCGCCAGACTCATGGCGATGTTTTCTCCTTTGTATTGCTAGGCAAGGTCATGACGGTATACTTGGGGCCCAAGGGCCATGAGTTTGTGTTGAATGCTAAATTGAAAGATGTCAGTGCTGAAGAGGCATACAAGCATCTCACTACTCCCGCTTTCGGTAAAGGGGTGCTATACGATGGCCCCAACTCCCTTTTGATGCAACAGAAGAAGTTCTGTAAGGATGCTTTAACTCCAGATGCGTTCAGAAAGTATGTTCCACTTATCAGAGACGAGATTTTGGCCTACTTCAAAACCTCATCCAACTTTCAAATGGCTGCAAAACTGGCCGGGGTTATCGACGTGATGAAAACCCAGCCCGAGATTACCATTTTTACTGCCTCCAGATCTTTACTTGGAGAGCAGATAAGAAGAAAATTTGATACCTCATTTGCTCAGTTGTATGTGGATTTAGATAAGGCATTTACACCCATAAACTTTGTGTTTCCCAACTTACCATTACCTCACTACTGGAGAAGAGATAATGCCCAAAGAAAAATTTCAGGCACCTATCTTGAGTTAATAAACCATCGGAGAAAAACTGGCGATATTGTTAGAGGAAGAGACTTGATAGACACTTTAATGTTGGACTCAACTTACAAAGATGGAGTCAAGATGACAGACCAGGAAATTGCCAACTTACTTATTGGAGTTTTGATGGGAGGTCAACATACCAGTGCTGCTACTCTGGCTTGGTTCTTGTTGCATTTAGCTCAGAATCCTGAACTTCAGGACGAACTTTATAGCGAAATTGACTCTGTTTTGAAAAATAAAGGTATCTCTTTCCATGAATTGACATACGATGACATTCACAAGATGACTTTTGTTAACAACGTCATCAAGGAAACCCTCAGAATGCACATTCCCTTGCATTCTATCTTTAGAAAAGTCATGAACCCGTTGGTAGTACCCAATTCTACCTACGTTGTTCCCAAAGGACATTACGTATTGGTCAGTCCTGGGTACACAATGACCAACAATCGTTGGTTTCCAGCAGCTGAAGACTTTAATCCTCACCGATGGGATGAAACTAAAACCTCAGCTTATCTTTCCAATGATGGAGAAATAGATTATGGTTTCGGACTCATCTCCAAGGGTGTTTCGTCACCTTATCTTCCATTTGGAGCAGGAAGACATCGCTGTGTGGGAGAACACTTTGCCTACTGTCAGCTTGGAACCATTCTCACCACCTATGTATATAATCTTAAATGGCATCTCGGACCAGGAGATTCTATTCCGGAAGTTGACTACTCATCAATGGTCACTCTTCCATTGACACCAGCAAATGTGTATTGGGAAAAAAGATCAACTTGCGTTATTTGAAAACGTCCCAACACTTTATAGTAATATAGTGCTCATGGTACTTTACGCTGATAATAAAGGTTTCAAACCATCTTCATAGCCAAGTTAGATTTTTTTTACAAGAAGACAGAGCAACTTTCTTGGTAGTAAAAATGATGTAAAATGACCACCTTGAGTGTCATACTTCTAGTAGTTGTAGCTTACAAACTCAAGAATACATTTTTCAGATGGTCTTAGTATGTCACTCAATTACACTAACTCTTTAATGAATTAAGTACGGGATTTATGAAAGATAGCCATCAAATTTGTCCCATTTCATTAGTTTTATCAGTAATCTTTGACAAATATTCAAGCCATGTATTTATACTATGAATATGTACTGCTATTATTTTATTTTCAACATTTGTTAATACATTTACCAGTTCTATTATTATACCCTTCAATTCTTACCCTTACAGTAGATTTAGGAGCAACAATACCACTAGAAGAATTAGTCCAAAACCTATACAATCGTTAGCACTTAAATCACTACCATTAGATCCATCTAGAGTAACCAGTAGTACTAATGGCATTTGGAAAGTCTCCTATTGCCATTTCCATCTTTTTTACTTCTTCGCTATTATCAACAGTATTTTCAGTTATCGTGCTATTCGAGAAATCAATAAGATACACCAATCCACTATTCACAACTAAATTCCTTGGCTGCAAATCGCCATGCAAAATCCCAAGCTTTCCCAACTCTTTTACTTGGAAGATACCATCATACTGAGTGTGTTTATTTCTAGTTTCTGGTTCGTCTTTTATGTACGACATGAGTATGAACCATCCTCCCCAACGTAACTGTCCATTTTCGAGAAGTATTATGTTTCCTTAGTCGTACATTTCTGGAACTCGAATTCTCTGTAACTCTTGTTGCCTCTCATTATACTCCTCGATTTTCATATAACATGACACCTCCAGGATAAATTCACGGAAGACACTGACATAGTAATCATCTTCTGTTTGTCTAATACGATACATGTTTTTCTTATAAAACTCGCGTATATGTTCGGTCTCATAAACCTTCAAAACCATCTCATCGTTTGGCAGCGCTCCATCAAACTTAAGAATGGGAAAATATTCAACAACTGTGTGGTACTGCATCTTTAAAACCTGTGATATATAGTACTCTCCTGCTTGTAGAAACTCAACCCCTGTTCCCCAGACAGCACAATTTCCATCTACTATTTCGTTGAATCTATGTCCTCTTCCTGCAATTCTATCATTCCCAAGTTGATGGCTTGGACTTGGGTTACTCCAATATGGCAACGAGAACTCAATCACTTCCTGCTTTAAATTACTAGTCGATTTAGAAAGAAGACAACGTAGGTGCTGCATTGAGTTTTTTTGTTCTTGCTTCTGTTCATCAGTTAGAGTGGCCTGGTGCAATGCAAGCGCCGCATAAATTGCCTGAAATGTGAACTTCGTGTCCTCCGACTTTATCACTCTATACTTCAAGGGAATCCTGATATCTTTGAGGATCTCACTTTTCAGATAATGTTGTAGAACTTCACCCTCAAGTGCCTCGGACCACTTTGGACTGCGAAAGTCTAATTCTACTAGAATAGTAGTTTATCAAGCAGTAATCAAGTTGGCACTTAATAAGACGGTGCATTACTTGCTTTAAAATAGTATTGAATGAGCTATTTGTCTTTGGCTTGCCTTCTCTATCTAAATATTCTACTAGACCGTAGTGTGTTATCTCAACAATGATGCAGAATTCATCAAGGTACAGCATCTGAATATCAACATCAATCATGCGACTACCACTTTCTTCAGTACCAACTCTTCGGACTAGCTGTCCTTTTTTATTAGACCACTTCTCACGTTCAAGGGAATAAAATAGATAATAGCAAAGATCGCTAATCAGATGTTTGAAATGCCGATACATATCATCATGGTCAAGTATATCACCTAAAAAAGCACAAGGGAGATAATGGATTAAGACCAATGTCCGCCCCCAGCGATATACCCTTTGGGAGTTATACTTAATAGTATTCACACTCCTCTTGATGTATAAATCTAGATTCTTGAAAAGCATAAGTAACCAATCGTCATCCATTTGTTGTGTCAAAAGTGGAACAAGATTATTAAGGGTTTCTATTTTCTTACTCGCTATGCCCTTGGGGGGATCAATCAGATGCATTTCATAAGGATATCTTAACTTCAACGGACAACTAAAGAATACCTTATGAGCACAGTTTATCCATCTGTTCTGATTCGTACAATAAGCTATTTGGCGCTTCATGTCGTCTAAATCTATTCCCGAGGCGTTTTCCAAGTTCTCTTTGTCGAATTCATTTTCTTCGACTATTAAGCTCTCGGCCGTTGAGACTGTGCGAAGTAAAGTATCCATATTAAGAGAAGTGCTAGTGATGAGTATATTGCAAAAACTATATTTTTGCAATCAGTTTTTATTTACTGCTCATTTTTTGCTATGCGTTGCACGCTTAGCATAGCAGATAGACACAGAAGGTTGCGTAGTCTAAATGGGGGGTACGGTTCTTACAGCTCAGCCATGGTCTTTATATAATCGTTCAGCTTTTACTTCATACAGAAGCAGAGAAAGCATCATACCTTGTCGAAATCTGACATACCTCTGACCGTAAATTGATCACTAGAATTCTTAACTGGATCACGTGCGTTGAAAACTAAAATGGCTGCAAATAATTGCTACCAGAAATTCATTGCATATGTCCAAAGACCTTTTTTTAATGCAATATGAGCATTATCATTATTGGTATCAGTCACATTATTACACCATTTATGATAGTTCACAAATAAAACACAAAAGTATATTGATACATAATATCGAATTGCTCTAGAAAAGTTGATGTGAAAATCTAGATAAAAGCAATGAGAGACAATAAAGATAATACAATTGAGACAATAGGCAGAGTAAAATAAGAGCTATCTCCACTAAGTACTGTCTGAATGATTGAAGCAAATGCAGAGCTAGATGTAGTTGCACCTTGTACGTGCTGTAATGAATTAGATCCTGATCCTGATCCTGATCCTGAGCCAGATCCCGAGCCAGATCCTAATTCTGATTCTGAACCTGAACCTGAACCTGAACCCAAACCCGAACTTGAGCCAGAACCCGTGCCTGTACCTGAGCCAGAACCAGAACCAGAACTAGATTCTGAATTAGAACCAGAACCAGAACTTGAGCCAGAACCAGAATCTGTACCTGAACTAGAGCCAGAACCTGAGCCAGAACCTGAACCTGAACCTGAACCTGAACCTGAACCTGAACTTGAACTTAAATCTGTACCTGAGCCAGAACTCGAGTCATGACCTGATCCTGATTCAGAATTCGAACCCGATCCTGATCCAGAACTTGAGCCAGAACCTGAATCAGGGTGAATTTTAGTAGATGGAGAATAAGTGGTGCCAGTTTCTTCACTCAGAATTGGACAATATGTCGTATAGATTGTTTCTTTACCATCGACTGTCGAAGTTGCAAATGACACAATACCAGTTGTCTCTTTAGTAGAGCAGACATCATTAGAACAAGAAGTAATTGTTACAACAGTAGTTTGTCCCTCAGTAACTGTCTTTGTGGCCCCATCTTCTTGTCCATGCCTTGTGATGTCAGAACGTGTAGTCACGTAAGTTTTACAGTTCGAATCTGAGCATGTGGTGATAGTAATCACCGTGGTAGCTGTTGACGATACCTGCGAGAAAGAGTCAGTTTTGCCTGTGCCTGTGCCTGTTTGCGAGGTTCCAGTTTTTGTCTCCGAATCAGTGTGAGTTTGAGAAGTTGAAGTTCCTGTTCCTGTTTTAGTACCAGTACTAGAGGATGAGATTTTATCTAACAAGTCACCAGATATTCCATAAATATCACCAATCTCGATTTTTGAAGTGCTGCCCGACAAGCTTCTGCTGAAGCGAAGAATGGAAGTGAACTCTTTTCCTGGGGTGGTGAAAACGAATGGGTATACGAGAACGGATGTGAGATCCAAATAGACCACATCTCTCTTATTCACGTCACCATTGGAGATGGAATATAATAGCACATTGAACATAAAGACCCCTCTGATATTGCTGTTATTAGCTCCAAAATCACCGTCAAACGTGATAGTGAACACATTGGTTGATTCATCACCTGTAACAGTTCCTATGTATTCTCCTGATGTCGAATAAAGAGGAAAAGACTGAATAAAGCCATAGAATACCTCAGGAATGGTGAATTGTGTTACTGTTCCTTGAGGAATACTCTGTTCACTGTCCAAGGAAACAACTATGGTGAAAAAGTCATCTCTGAACGAATCGGCACCGCCTGTCCTATTATCATGGACTGTTATGTCCACGATTATATCGAGACCAGTAGGCACAGCATTATTTCTAAGAGGTGTACCGGTAATAGACGCAGATGATGAGGCACTTGAAGATGAGGGACCCGAAGATGAAGATTCTGAAGAAGTTACTCCTGATGAGGTGGAAACTGAGGATGTTACTTCTGAAGATATATTACCTGAAGAAGTAGAGCCTGTAGAGCCTGTAGAGCTTGTGAATCCTGTGGAACCAGTAGAGCCCGTAGAGCCCGTAGAGATTGTAGAGATTGTCGAGCCTGTGGACCCTGTGGATCCTGTAGAGCCCGTAGAGCCTGTAGAGCTTGTGGAGATTGTAGAGCTTGTGGATCCTGTAGAGCCTGTAGAGCTTGTGGAGATTGTAGAGCTTGTGGAGCTTGTGGAGCCAGTAGATCCTGTAGAGCCTGTAGAACCAGTAGAACCTATAGAGGTTGTAGAGCCTGTAGAAGTAGTAGAATCTGTAGAGCCTGTAGAGGTTGTAGAGCCTGTAGAAGTAGTAGAGCCTGTAGAGCCTGTAGAAGTTGTAGAGGTTGTAGAGCCTGAGGAAGTAGATTCGGAAGTTGAAAAATCTGAAGAAGTGTAATCTGAAGAAGTAGAATCCGAAGAAGCATAATCTGAAGACGTAGAATCTGAAGAAGCATACTCCGAAGAAGCATACTCCGAAGAAGCATAATCTGAAGAAGCATAATCTGAAGAAGTAGAATCTGATAACAAATCTGATGAGGAAGAATCAAAAATATCTGACGTCGTGGTATACAACTCTCCATCAGAGTCAGTAGTAACTAACACATCGCCTGTCCGAGTGACTGTGGATCCATCTGAATCTGTTGACGTATACGTCGTTGTATATTCAGTGAACGAGAAAGATGCAGGCGAAGACGAACTATCTGCACTAATAATGGAGGTTGTAGTGTACAAGTCTCCTTCATCATCAGTAGTAACAAGAACATCTCCAGTCTCAGTGGTCTCAGTTCCATCGGAGGCAGTAGATACAAATGTAGTAGTGTAATGGGTGAAACTTGCCGTTATATCATTTGGGAAAGGAAGATAGTCAGGGCATACTACTTGGCAAATCTCTGGAATCGGATTAGGAGGTGGCCCGTAGTAGATCACCTGATTGAGATATTCATCTGCCGGAGTACCCAGGTTTGTTTCAGCTAAAACCCTTGTTTCTACAACCATGAGATCGGGATCATAGCCTTCACCAACATAATAAGAATGTGTAGGATATGTCAACAGGCCAGCCCCAATTGATCTGAACGTCAAGTATCCATCTGTATATGAAAACAGCTCTATTTGACGAGCCCTTAAGCCGATCCCATTACCATTACCCCATCCAACAACGGTTCCAGTCGTTGATCTCGACAACAGTCCAAGTCCATTGACTCCCACATATGAATTACTTGTGCTGAGATAAATCAGTTGCTCGGGATCAATAAGCATGGCAGAACTAGTACCTATGTTCATAAATGTGGCGCCCTCTCCGATGTTAATACACCCAGAACCCAGAATGCTATTTTTTACTTGGAATAAAACCTCCCTAAAACAAATCAATCCCGAATTGCTGATTACACCAGTAGTCGCTGATGACAGACTACAAAGATATGTGTAAAATGGAGCGGCAGCAAGACTTTGATAGATACCTAATACACCTGTATTTTCCCACGGCAGACCAAGAACGTAAATGTTTACATAATCCGAATTTGATAAGAACATGGTTCCACTATTATAGAATGATGGTCCACTATAGGTTCCAATGGTAAAACTAGGAGTCACTGCACTACCTGAGGCGTTGAGATTTATTCTTCCAGTATTGATAAAAGCTCCTCCTGTGATAGAAATAGCTAATAGATCCAGAGGTTCGTTTCGAGATACGAAAAAATCACCATTATTGGTGAAACTACCGTCAATAGTAGTTGCGGCTTCATTAT
Source organism: Isabelozyma gotoi (assembly GCA_003708205.2). Classification (NCBI taxonomy): domain Eukaryota; kingdom Fungi; phylum Ascomycota; class Pichiomycetes; order Serinales; family Metschnikowiaceae; genus Isabelozyma; species Isabelozyma gotoi. The sequence continues at coordinate 5,851 of PPNP02000023.1, read as the reverse complement.
ATATGATCCAATACACGCCTAACATCCCCGGCGGGAATATCGATAGCTCCCTCTGATACTGTATTTTCCGAGATTTCAAGAGAATAGACAGCGCCTAACAATAGGCAGACTACTGAAGCTAAGTATTCCCAAATCATTTTGCTGTGAAGTTCACGAGACTTAATTGCAAATGTGATTCAGACAAAAAATGAACTTTTATTTGACAGGTTTACGATCAACACTCTGGTATTTGTATCATTCCAACTCAAATAATATGATCATTTCCATTTTGCAGTAGATATGCATTATGCCGTTCTGCCATTCTGCATTATACAGTTAACGGGAACACAAGATTTGCTAAAATAATAGGTGTTATTCTTCAATATCATCAAGTCATTTTTTAAGGAAGTACTTTCCAGAATGCAATGAAAGGAACGGTAGGCACCATATGAAACTAACCTGAAGTGGTTTCAGTACTTGTAACAACGATCTTGATTCTTGGAAAGAAACAACCATTAATTTGACATTATTTTTGTCTCAATACATTAGATAGTGGCATTACCAAAACGCATTACCAAAACCCAAAACAATGGTTGCAAAAAAATAACCATGAATAAGCCGAGTTGAGTGTGTCCTTTTTTTTAAACAAAAACCCTTTTTCATTTTTCATGCGTCGTTAGACCCAATCACAAACCAAAAAAGGGATGTTTTTCAATGAAAACCAGGTTTTGATTTACATTGCGTAAAAATAAGATATTTCCAGAACGAGTGTAGAAGCTGACTTTCCTAATTAGCTCGGAGATTAGCGAAATCTTCCAAAGATGACTTAGGATTCTTAAATATGGCGAACGATCTTGACTGATGCTCGCTCTAGTACCATTTTGTGATCTGGCCGAAATTAACTCCAAAATCCATGAAGAAGATGTTGAATATAGAATATCTTTTTGTCATGCTACACGAAGGGAGACAAGAATACTTTACAAGCAAATGTTGGATTTGAAGTGACATGCCTATCACAGTCCTTATTGCCACGGGTATCATGGACAAATTAGACTCGATTTGTTCGTGGTAACAACTCCGGCAAGCGCAGCTGTATGTGTTTGTTTCTCGTATCTAACAACTATCCGCATCTAACTTGCAGCTTCCGCTATTATGTCTCCAATATGACGTTTACCTAGATTATCAAGTTGTCTTTTTCTTAAGTTTGCCAATATGTATTTCTAATATGATATCATTATCGATTATCAAATATATCTGGATGCTTTGAAACGCTAACAGGATTTAAACTATCTCTCTGCAGCTGTTGGTAATCTTTGATTGGGACAGAACAACACAATTTCTCCTTTCTTGGCTTGCAATATCTAATATGCTAACCATCTCGACCCTCTAAATGACTAACATTTCAGGAAAACATTCTGAAGATAAATCGCATCTTCCAATTCATTCAATGGCTTAATAATTCTATAAGGAATAATGAAAGCTAACAATAGTAACACAAGTTGTTTTCGTGAAGATGACATTCATAATATGGAGTCAGGCGAATTAGTGTCAGCTACTGCTATTTTTTTAAGAATTCGACTTTTCAAATTTTTTCTATATATTACAACATAAATTTTAGAAATATGATTGCAAAACCCTGACAGCGAACCATGTATTTGTCTCCACCATCTCCACGACTTTTATAGTAACCTCTACTGCTGAAAACCTGGAATTTAAAGCTTAGCTTCAAACACAATATTATTACCCAATCTTTTCAATAATCTAATTTTCTTCGAAGGTTTCCAACATTTCAACTCTTCCCCATAATCCAGAAATAGGAATACAATATTGAATCATACAATTAAACCTACAAGGTTGAAGCGTCAGCCCATAATTTTTCTCCAAAATAGAGGAATTTGAACTTCAAAAGAGCTTTGGATGGCAAAAGCTCTGAAATGGAATCTCCCATTTCCGACAGACAACCAAACGGTTAGATACTACTACTGTGGTCTGTATCATTACTTTCACCTTTTAAGAATATGGTTCATATTCGTTTTCCCTTATCCAACACGGAAACTGAGTCTCCAAGAGAATCAACGTCCCCTTTAGTAGCTCACATTTTGTTATACAGTCACCAATTGCAAGTCTAAGTTAAGAAAATATGAACTTTCGGGATATCAGAATTTTCTCCTTGATGTTCATCAATTTACTCATATTTTTTGTAATAGATTACACAGATGAAAATCCACAAATATAATTCCATTGTAAAATGAAATCATAATTATATATCAATTTGACATACCGATGCACCAATCTGATTCTGTTTGCAACCGAATATAGCTTATTTTCTTTTGTGAATTAAAACCACAAACATTTTTGTTAAAAAATCCTCATAATCATTTTTATTTGCAACCAAAAACTAAAGGTTCATTAATTATGAAAAAATCCACAGATACAGTCCAAGTTGTGATAAAAATCCACAACCATAAATTCACAGACATAAACCCATAAAGTTAGATTAGTAATTAAGCAACAGAATATAGTTTTGCACGTGAAACCCCAGACATCTCTACAATGTGAAACCCCGGATATATTCATTTTTCTGAAAAAAAAGCTACATCCCACAGATAAGTTTCTACTTGCAACAAAAAACTACATATGAATTTCTGTTTGTAAACTTTTACCACCAATGACTTTCTCTTTGTAATATTTTGCCACAGATACAATTTTATTTGCAACCAAAATCCACAAATGAATTTCTATTTGTAAATTTTACCACAGATACACTTTTATTTGCAACAAAAATCCACAAATGAATTTCTCTTTGTAAACTTTTACCACAGATACATTTCTGTTTGTAATATTTTGCACAAATGACTTTCTATTTGTAATATTTCACCACAGATACAATTTCATTTGCGACCAAAATCCACAAATGAATTTTTATTTGTAAACTTTTACCACAAATGACTTTCTCCTTGTAAATTTACCACAGATACATTCCTCTTTGTAAACTTTTGCCACAGATATATCTCTCTTTGTAAAATTTTACCACAAATGACTTTATCTTTGTAAAATTTTACCACAGTCGTACCTCGTTCTGTGGAAAAATCAGTATTTAATCAAAGAGCATTATTTTGTTCCATACTTCCTCCAGTTTACAAACGTATAGAGCCAGAATTGGATCTGTATTCTACAAACAAAGAGAAGAAGTTTGTAAAGCACTTATTGTTTAATGTAGATGGTCTTTTATATATGACGAACATGAATTAATACTAGATAACTCTTTTTATAAAATACAAGAGCAAGATACTAAATCCAAAACTTCTCTTAATCAACGCGATTCAGGATTTAAAAAGCAGCACTTTTTTATCAGCTATTTTGCTAAGCCACAGAAACAAATTTTGAGATAGATAACTACTTGATCACCGTTGAATACTCATGTTAAAGAGTTCTGATTATGTGATCAGTTCTTTACTACATGAAGATTCGAATACTGTCTTTGAAATTCTTGTTAGATTTCTTTACCAGTAGTTGTGATCACATATCTCATTTTAGGCATAAAGTAAATTATAGAAACTGCTGTAAGTAATTCAACTATTTGTCTACGAAGCTGAAACTCGAAAATATGTTTTAAACAATTTAATACTGCCTATCTGCCAACTTTTGAAAAATTCTAATATTTTGAACTATTTTTTCGATTATCTACTTTTCTGACCTTGAGACATTAATGACACAAAATCACCATCACAGCATATAACTCGGTCTCTACGATTAAATAAATAGGTGATCGACAGAAAAGTGGTAACATAATGAACGTTTTAATGTAAGGATTCAAACTAAGGCCTCTAGAAAAATCTTTTGCAAAAGTTATTACAATGTTTGCGGTTTACGGTGTAAAATAATCAAAAAATCGGTATAAAAAGTGCCCTTATTAATCTGATTTTTGTTGTACACAGCTTATATCACTACTCTGTTTTTAGTAATATTAGAGATACACACTGGCAAGTTTTCAAAGAATTATGAGTTTCTGCAGCTTTTTCTTCATTTTCAACCTACTTCCTTAGCAGAATTTCTTGTAAATACGAACACAAAGCCAGAGCATAAAACTAAAATTTCGTTCTTAATGGCCCAATAATTGGTATGTGGAAATATAGCTAGTATCATTATATTTTTCAATATACGATGAGTACAATGCTTGTATTTAAATTCTGATTAGAAGTGTTTGTAAGATTTTATCATCGTATTTGTCTTTTTACATGAAAAAATAGCTGTTAAAAACGATAACCATTACTCCTCCCTTTCTGATAAGACAGTGAAATTTACAATCTGGATTTAAAAAAAATTAATACTATCTATAGTCTAATTCTTATGGAATTCGATTTTTTTCGAAAGTTTTCGTCCATTTTCAATATGCTATCATGGTGAATCTCTTAGTAATAGGGACACAAAACCCACAACATTAAATATGTAACTCAACGCCTACGTTGAAATAATTAATTTACCGTTTTCTACTCGGTATAATATTGTTTTCCAAATTAAAAGGTTTCAAACCCTGCATCTTAAACTCAAGGAAGAATTTTTCTGAAGAAGCTATAACGATATTTGTCATTTAGGGTGAAAACACAACTGAGAATGAGCATAAAAAGAGTCACCATTGTTTCAATTATTGTTATAAGCAGCTGATATTTCTGATTTAGCATCAGGAGAATCAGGACTATCTGTGGGCCAATTTTAAAAAAAAATTATTTTTTTCAAGTGTTTTCAACTTTCAAAAATTTAGAACTTCAGAAGTTTGGAAACTTTGGGACACAAAAGCACATAATTTTGGCAAAATTGCAGAAGAGAAATCTCATCCTAACTTTCCAACCAAAAGTGTTATAGTCCTATTTCCAATTACATACTCGAATTTATCCTTAGAAGAATCAAATTCTGTTTTTTTGATTTAGCTCCGATTTTTAATTGAGTAGTTAGCAGTATTTTTGTCTCTAGAAGCATGAACAATGCACAGCTAGTCATTCATACTTTGCTATGAAGACTTCAAATTTCGGGGATAGACTAAGCAAACGGCTAACTAACTGTATTCTAAGATTTAAAGATTTTCAATTTTTTGAAATTTTTCAAAAATTTAGACCCTGATTGCCACTAAAATTATTCATACTTCTAGTTGTAGGAGCTTACAAACTCAGGAATACATTGTTCAAATTGTCTTATTCTGTCACCCTATTCCACATTTCAACTAGCTAACGAATTAACTTCGAATTTATGAAAAAAACGTCATTATATTCGTCCCATTTCATTAGTTTGATCAGTAGAATTTTTTCAACTGGGTCACGTGCACTTCAAAATAAAAAAATGGCTGCAAATAACTGCACCAGAAATTCAAGTCGTCTGGGAAATAGAGTTGAAGGTCTAGCCATATGCAAAATTTCATAGGATTTTGACCCTTTTGAAGCCTATTGTTCAGTTTCAAGACCCTTCATCAATTAATCTACAAAAAATTGGAACACAAAAGCTAGAATTACGAACATCTATGACCATCCCCCTGGTTAGATAATTGGCTTATAACCCTGTATTTGGATTCATAAATTTGCTACGTATTACATGATTGCAACCATATTTCTAAAATATCTTTCAGAATTGTGTGAAAGAAACTAGGATGATATTTGTCATTTAGCCAGTCAAAATTACCGAAAATGAGTATAAAAAGTATTGTCGTTGATTCAATTTTTGTGGGACACTCCCAATATTCTTATTTGATTTGAGGAAATGTAGAACTAGCCATATGCTGATTTCTGAAAAATTTTATTTTTTTTGAAAGTTTTTGACTGATTTCAGCAATCAACCTAAGTAATTTCTTCAGGAATATGAACACAAAGACCAGACTTGAAAA